>JARHVA010000373.1:4975000-5575000 GCA_037957365.1 Torreya grandis | reverse complement strand
AAAGACTTGTCCCATAGACCCATGATCAATTAACACACATGATTCATTACTCACACTATTATTGATGGTCTATAACCTCAATCTTGGATATAAGACAATATATCCACATAAAGGGAGAAGATGTAAACTAAGATAAAAGGTAAGACATGGAGGTTATCTCACCAAAGACAAATAAATATGTTGGAGTACATTTTAGACTGAGTTAAACATATACAGTCAAGTAGGGATGCTAAGAATGAGAAGGTGCCAAACTAAAGAGAGTGACAAAGCATATAAAGTAGAGTCTTGAAGAGAATAAGGCATAAAAAACTTCTCAAGGTTTCATATTATGATGATATAATTCTAATTTGACTATCTGGTTTGATATACATACTCAAGACACATAGGAATTATGTGTGATTGTGTAAACAAACATATCTATTAGGGTCAGAGAAGATGAGCCTTAGGGTTATGATCATGATTTAAAACATGATGTTTGAATCTAATCTCATCCATATAAGAGAGCTAAGGATATAAATGGGACTACTCAATTTCCCATGTAAATTGATTCAAACCTATACATTAAGTAGTGATGCTTAAGGTTAGATACAAAAGAGAGGGGTCTAAGTAGATAAGATCATGTACAAAAGATGGAGGTTGTACTAAGAAAGATGTTATCACAACCCTAGAGCTATAGATACAATTACAGTGGATTGAGGTTCCAACACTTGGTCTAAACACTCCAAGGCCTAAAGGCTCATCTATGTCTCAAGCCCTGATATCCACTCCAAAATCAAATACATGCCTCTAAAGAGACTCAATGCAATGTGGAGATATATGGAGGTATTTCAAATCCTAGAGAAGGCATTTGAGGCAAAGGATTACAATGAGTTATCTCATGTTGGTTTTATTCCTTTCTCTAGCTCTATCACCCTTAGCATTCATGTCGAGTTGCACCTTTAAACACTCATACCTTTCACCACAAAAGGACCAAAGCCTAGGGCCTAGGTAAACTTGAGCACCCATTTGGACTCAAAATTCATAAAGGAATGAAATTGGTTGAGGGGCCCATCTTTATGAATAAATGTTAATAAGGTAATGTACTCAACTTCCTAGTAGAGAGCTTGTGGCACACCTTCCAACACTAATATCTCCACACACACTTTGCATGGGACACTAAGTTGTTTAGGAGAGATGAAGGGCTTAGTACACTATAAATTCATGATAATAAGTTTTGGTTTGGAGGTCTGTATTGTATGAACCACAGTAAAGATGGTAAACCTCTAAAACCCTTCTTAAATCTTGATTTTTACCCGATGATATAATTATGCCTCAAAATTCATTAAATGGATTAATTGAGTTATGAAATGGTCCTAATAGTCTCCCCAAGTCTTTTAATAACTAAAATGACCTATTGGTTAGCACGTGTAGGGGACATACTATACAAATCAAGCTTGAGGAAGATATTTTAATCCTATAAGTAAGGAATTGGGAAATACTTGCATACACCATAGGTTTCTAAGGAGGTAAAAGGTCCCAAAGCTCCCAAATGATCTCACATTAGTCATCTATAGGGGCCTTCATGATGAGTAAATCTTGAAGACAAGCTTAAGTACTTAAATAAAGAATTGTATGCATGCAAAAGAAGGTAAATGGATTGATAAAGACAATATATATGACCTAAAGGACCTCATGGGTGATTTTCATGATAATAATAGTGGTTAGGTTCCCCATAGCTCCATCTCAAGGTTAAAACTCAAAAACCCTATAGAAAAAATATTGGTCTAGCACCCTCTTCAAGGGAATGTCATTCAAGAGCTATAGAAGAGGATGAAAGGGGATTAATTGACACATAAAAAATTAATGAGAGAGATCATCAAGCTGTTTTATAGTTATAAGTAACTTTGGTTTGTAGGAGATAAGCCATAGTTGGCCATTTTGATATGGAATTGTTTCAAGATTGCCCATAATGCATACTTCTCACTTGGGAGACAACTTCATAATCTCACAACTTTACAAAACTTTTGCATGGGGATTTGAGCACTTTAGAAGAGGTGGGAGGCTTTGTCTACAAGGTATTAGTGTAATTAGTTCAGAGGTTAAGGCCCTAAACTCTATGAACCATTTTTAAGAGTCTAAGACCCTCTTAAACCTTTATAAAACCCTAATAAGGACTTGATTAAAAATATTTAAGATAAAATTCATCATAAATCATTGGAATCACTTAGAAAACACTTGGGTCATATTATCCACTAAGAAAGGCTTTTTTTAAGGTACTAGTCTGTATGGACAGTGTGTAGACACCTCTAAAAACTATAAATTTTCAAGGTTTTGAGTAGGAGATGAAGTGAAAAACTTGGTCTTAAGTTACCAATAATTATAAGGGATGGTTTGAGGATTTTTTTCACCCCTTCAAATGATGAAATATTCACATATATTCTAATAATTTCTTATGTAAACCTCCACCAGTTAACTATTCCACAAAAGCAGTGAAGATGGTCTAGTCATAGGTGTGGGTTATTTGGAGGGCCCAAGTTTTGATGTATAAAATTAGTTTAGGTGTAAATCAAGCCTACTCAAATATTTTTAAGGTCTGGTTCAACTCTCATAGTCATCCAAATAGTGAATGAATAAGAGACTAGGCTATTAGTCCATAAGGCCTACTTAGCCAATAAAATAAAGATGATTATGGGCATATAAAAATAATATGGAGTTAATGTTCCATCTTAAGACATATGTAAATACCCCTTGAGGTGAAAAAACTCCATGTCTATGGGAATTATGAAATATTTTGGGTAGTTTCTTGAACATGTCCAGTGTGCAAGTATGGGTAACTACTTAATGCCTCATGGAAAAGGCATAATTGGACCTCTTTAAATGATTGGCAACTCATGAGTGGAGATTTAATTGACTAGGTATGGTGTTCATGGGATCTTCATGAGTCAAACTTTACTAAAATTAGACCTCAACACTCTAAGGTGCTCATTTAAGGCACTAGTCAACCCAAAGAATGCATAGAGGAGTATGAAGGACTATTGTAACTATTGCATGACTATTATGGCCTCTTCATACCACTTCTACACCAATATTACTTCCTATTTCCTATACAAAACTTTAAATATTTAGGCCTTGATGCCTTTATTATCATCCCTCAATTGGGTGTAACAAAACTCTACCAAATGATATCTTGAGCCTTGAGACTCAATAAGGAAGTATTTGTTATATACTTATTAGTGCTCATTAGTGTGTGTTATGGTTGTTGGCTTGAAAAAATGTATTATGTTCATCTTTTTTTATAGGTCCTCTCTTTCACCTAATATTATATTGTCATCCTACATAGGTCATGTGAAGTGTTTAGAGGTGGTGATTGTATTGAAGAGTGAGTTGATTGGTAATGTCTCAAATAGACCTTCCTTCTATTGCCTTTGAGTTTCAAACCTTACACATAACCTACACATGAAATACTCATGTTTAAGAGTGTGTCAAAAATATTTTTTAGTTAATTGCCTTTCATTATATTCAAAAAATGTGTTTCAATATTAGTTAAGATAGGATAAGAGAATATTGGTGCATCACCACCCTTATAAGAGGTTTTATTTTCATGTTTTCATCCTATCTCTTTTCATCCCAGTATTTGTAAGTCTTAGGAGGAGATATTAAGTTTATATATCAAGGGAGATAACCCCATAAGCTATCAATTTGGTCTTACTAAAGATCACCTAGAACCTATAGGCCAATCCCATGTTCATCCAAGCTTGAAGATAATTGAACTATCTCCTTCAAAGGGTGTAGCTTAGAGTGCTAACAATTCTAGCATGCTTAGTGGGACTAAATTTCAAATAACTTATATCATGCTTTCTCAATATTGTAAAACATAAAAGGGATTCAATTACTTTAGTGGTATATCTTTAGTCAAGTTGCATGAAAAAAGTGGCCACAAGATCTTCCTCAGAAGGTAAGGACATTGATTTTGTTGAGTTTTCATTGTACATTGCTAGGAGAAAGAGATATCCTAGGTTTAACACCAATCCTACACCCCCTAACTCTCCTAATTATACAAAAAGAAAAACTACTATAAATCATATACCTCTAATGGCTAGGCATAGAATGAAAGACTTTATGTCTTTTAATGGTGGCATCCCCTTAAACCTCAATCAATTTTATGGCATACATGTTTCTACCCTGAAAAGCCTTCCCTATTTCACAGGAGATAATTAAACTACACGTATAGAACATATTACATATTTTGTTTAGTCCAGAATGTAACCTAATAGAATATGGCTATAAGACTATTGGCAACCACCTTTAAGGTTAAGGTACTCCAATGGTATATGGGCTTAACACCTACATCCATCAATACCTAAGATGAATTTGGGTAGAATTTGTGTAATAACTTTGAGGATAAGAGTGAGCATCTCTCTTTGGTAGATCAACTCACCATAATTAAAATATCCCCCCAAGAATTCATGGTAGATTTCAACTATAGGTTTCAAAAAACCTAGGATAGTATCCCCATCATCATCAATCCCACCCATAATTATGCATTCTTCTATTATTTAAGGGCTCTAAATTATGATGTGGTAGTTATGATATAGTCAATGGGTGGAAGCACCTTGTCAAAAGATTATGAGGTGTCCATAAGGGCAAAAAATTACCCAATCTAAGTAGGTAAACTCACCCCTAGACCCCTCATTCCTTTGTTCATTGAAATTCAACCCATTATTCCTTCCATTACTCCATTACCATCCCCATCCAATCATGATTAGGTAGATGGTAGTTGAGTGGAAAGATTGGGAAAGATAGAAGAGCTTCTCAAAGCCCAGAACAACAAGATAGTGGCCTTAGAGAGGTATGAAATTCCACCCCATAGGCCTTATCAAGCACCCTACCAAGCCCCATATTAGTCCTATCAATATAACAGACCTCCCTATCAACCTAATTAATAAAGCCAGGGGTAGATTACACAAGCAAGACCTTACATTAATTATAACCCTAATTCTTCTAGTAGTTCTAGAGCCTTGGTTCCAACTCAAAATAATTATGCTAAAGAGGGTAAATAGCCTGCTCAATTTGGGAGGTTACATGATATGTAAATAGATTCAAGTGGTGAGGTGTGTTAGACATATTTCATGCATCATATTCCTACTCTTCCATCACATGAAAATCAACCTCCTTTACCACATAAAGAGGGTCCTCCTATGCTACATGGAGACACTCCATTCATGACTCAAGTTGAGATGCTAAGTTGACAAGGGTCAACTAGAATAAAATCACCTTATAAAACTACCTTTTTTAACTTTCAATAAGGTGAACACTCATTTTAATAAGTGGAAACCAATCAAGGTCATAATACAAACAAGGCAGATAAATCAGTTATAGCCCACACAAGGGCTAAGAGAAGGGTAGTTGGTGATAGTTTGGAACTTGAAAAGGTATATTCTCCACCTTCTCAAACACCTCAATAGAATTCTACTCAAGATGTAACTCATAAGACACCATCAACTTAGTAAATTCAAGATGGGAAAGGTTAGAATTAAAGGTTCCTTTTATACATCAATTCACACAAACTCCAAGTAATATTATCCTCAATTGAATTCCAATGCATCTATCCCTCATAGTATCATTGTAGATAAAATGAATAATTCCCATGGTACTATCCATATGTGGTACACTTTGCTTATTCTGAGGCAAAATTACCACCTTCAAGAAGAATTTTCCAAGCTCCATGTCTTGGACAAATAAACAAAAAAGGTAAGTATAATCCTCACTAATTCTAGTCAACTTCATGAGTCTTAAACACCTAAGGTAGTCAACTCATCTCCCTTTTATCTTTAAATCATCATATGTGATTCCCTTGTGCATAATTACATTATATATAGTGGGGCTAGCACTTCTATCATGCCTAAGTCTATAGCTGATAAACTGGAGATTAAATATGAACCTAATGCAAATAGGGTTTATAGTTAGATGGTTCCACTACCAATACTATGGGTGTCCTTAAAGGCCTTAAAATCATATTGGTTACTTTTCCTAATTGCATCATATCTCAAGGTGTGATAGTAGTTGACCTCCCTCCTTATATTGCCTTATACTTGTCTAAGGATTTCACTACTAAAATTGGGGGTATCTCTCTTTTGATTGGTCATACATGGTTTTTAGGACCAGGTATGGGAAAAAGGTTACCATAAGGTCTGAACCTATCTCTAGGTTCTAATTAGAACCCTACACGCCCAACCTATCAAATGTCAATTATATTATCTTGGATGACAATGAGTACCCCAATGACCAAGAGACCACTGAACCCATAGAAGGCATATTAGATTTGTTCCTTGATGAGTGGGTAGCAGATAATCATGTTTATGATCATTACAAAAGTATTGAAGATGTAGGTTTTGGTGTGTATTGAAAGCATGAATAAAGAGCTGCCATATCAAGTCTCACTAGCACAAGCCAAAAGTATGAAGGGGTATGAAACTTATTCATTGATGGGTCTAGATCCAAGAATGTAAGTGGGGTAGGTGTTATGCTTGTCTCCCCTTCTAATCAAAGGTACTATTATTTCCTAATATTTCAATTTAGTTTCACTTCCAATACTATAGAATATGAGGCCCTCATCCATGGGCTACAATGGGCAAAAAAGAGAGGCATCAAGCTCTTGTAAGTTATGGGGGATAGTGAATTATTGATACAATATGTAATAGGCCCAAATTAAATAAATAATTCACTCTTAAATGCATACAAACATAGGGTTTGTTACCTTTTGGAGGAATTTCAAGCCTTTGACATTCAATCTGTTCCTAGAGAAGCTAATCAACATGCAAATCAGTTAGCTTCCATTAGAGCATAGTATGATATAGTTGGTGGGTTCAAGGATATCAAAGAATAATCCCAAATAAAGGTGGTATGTATGCCTTAATTCCCTGATAATTAGGTGATTTGGAAAAAAATGTAGTGATAGGCAAATTACTTATTTCATACAACATGAGGCAGAATTCTACTCAAAGAATCAAGGTAGGTTGCAACATCAATATGGGGACTATATTGTCCAATTAAGGAAAAATAATTTTCCTAAGGGATTGGTAACATTATAGATCATATTCAATTAATATTACTAGCTGAGGACGGATAAGGTAAGAATTTCTACTAAGGAGGAACATTATGAAAAAATTGTCATATTTAAAGACAAGATGAATACCAAAGAAGAGAAGGCAACCTTCATAGCATTATGCCAAGAACTTTTGGATATTTTTTTATGATAATATCATGAATTTAAATGGATTGACCCTAATTTAGCCCAACATACCATATATTTGGAGGAGAGTGCCAAACCTATGAGACAAAATGAAAGACCTATCAACCCCAAAATTAAGATCCTTATGAGGAAGGAATTGACAAAGCTTATAAAATCCAAAATTATCTTCCCCATCAAACATTGTTCATGGGTCATAAATATTGTGCCTATTAGGAATAATAATGGGTAAATAAGTTTGTGTGTGGACTTTAAATATATCAACAAGGTGTCATTAAGAGATCACTACCCTTTACCATCTATGGATTAGATTCTTCAAAGAGTTATAGGTTCAAAAAGGTTCTCTTTACTTGATAGATACTCTAAATACAATAAGTTATTGTTGAGAGAGGAAGATAGACATGAAAATGTCTTCAAAACCAAGTGGGGCACTTATGCATATAGGAATATACCCTTTGGACTATCTAATGCAAGGTTTACTTTCTAAAGGGCAATGGATGTAACCTAATAAGGGCTCATAAATGAGATGGTGCTCATCTACCTTGATGACATTATTGTATTTTCCAAGGAACCTAAGGATCACTTGACACATTTTAGGTTAGTGTTTGATAGGTGCAAGTAGTTTAGGGTCTATTTGAACCCCAAAAAATGCATATTTAAAGTCCATGATGGCAGAATTCTAGGACATGTTATATCAAAATATGGCCTCTCCATTAACCCTAAGAGGATAGAGGCAATCCTTGAATTATCACTACCCAAACATACGAATGGGTTGAAAATTTTCTTGGGAAAGATCAACTTTATTAAAATATTCATACTCGGGTTTGTAAAATTGGTGAGGCCACTAACCCATATGCTCAAGAAACATAAGGAGTTCTCATGGACCAAATAAGGTAAAATAAGTTTTGAGGACATCAATCATGCCATTTCCAAAGCTCCCACCCTCCTCAACCATAATTCTACAAAATATTTATTTGTTACACCCTTAACCATTAGTTTGTCTAGGGATATGTGTGGTTGACTTGTGGCTTACATACCTTTTTATTTACTTATTACATTTCCCTATGTTCTTAGTTAGGTCAACCTATGGAATAACCTTGGCTAAGTAAATTATATATAGGAGGTAGTGGTTAGTCTTTATGCATGATGTTAAGTATTATACTATTAGTGAATATTTTTGGAGGTTTCCCCCTCAAAGTGGCTTTGTTATATTATCCAGTATTCTACTCTATTATCAATTATCATTGTGTGATCTCTCACATTTGCTTATTCTACACAATATAAAATCATTGTGTGAATAAATAATAAATTTCATTACAAGTGGTATCAAATATTTGATTTGGGCAAGTTTCCTATGATTTTTTTGTTTTGGATTTAGTGAGGTGTGGCTTCTGGGAGTGGTGAGAGTGAAAAAACATAACTTGCAATCTGGGAAGAATTAATTTTTTCCATCAACGCAATATTAATTGAAACATTTTTTTGAAAAAAAAAAGTCTACAAAAAAAATTCTCTTACAAAATTATCATCATTGGATTCATCTCAATGAGAGGATCACAATGGTATATTTTGTCGGTACACGTTTTTATACCAAAATTTTTACCCTAGTGCACAAAGGTAGTCATTAGATTCATCTTGACAAGGTGATCACAATGGTACCATTTCTTGGTACACTTTTTTGGGGGTCAAAACCCTCCTAAGGTTGGTATATGGTAGGTTTAGGTACTTGAGGAATAAAATGTGGGAAAGAAACTCCTAAGACTCCTTATGTCGATGGCATAGTTTCTAGAACTTCAGATCTAGTGATTTCCTAGCTTCAAGTGGACATAAAGAACTTGGTGAGGCATGATGACTTAATTGTAGTCAAATATGATGTTTTAGGGATGTACAAAGAGATTAATGGGGTTCACAATGAATTTTAGAATATCACTATGTAATTGGCTGCCCTTACATCTTAATTTTAGCCCAACAACCCTCCACTTCAACATTTAAATCCTCCTCTCAATAGCTTCCATGTTGGTATGAAATAGATGTTGTCAAAAGTGAACATGTGTAAGTTTGATGGTAAGGATCCTCTCACTTGCATTACCCAAATTAATAATTTATTTGAGCTACATCAAAACCCTAATTCTCAAAGGGTGATAGTGGTGTCCCTATATCTGGAACCTGAGCAATTCATTTGGTATCGCTAGTTATGTGCTCAAAATAAAAATAATGGTGCTCTTGTTACCTAGACTATTTTCACTAAGGAGTTATCAGCTCATTATATGAATAATGTCTCTGAGAACTATTTCATCCAATTAGCCAAGTTGTGGCAAACAAGAACTATGAAGGATTATATTCATTAGTTTTAGAATCTCTCTTTATGGGTGGAAAATATCACTGAGAAAAATTTGATTGATCTATTTTGGGTGGCCTCAAAGATAACATCCAATTTGAGGTTTGAATGTTTAACCCAACATCTATAGTAGAAGCTATCCTTAAGGCACACATGATAGAATAAAAAGAGATGGTCAAAAGGAAAACTTTCACTACTAGTTGTGATCACAACTTTTTCATACCATCATTTCCACAACCCACCAGCTTAACATGACAAATTGAGGAGAAGTGAGCCAAAGGGTTGTGTTATGGTTATGATAGCAAATGGATTAAATACCATTGTTGTGCTAAAAAAAATCTATTTTACATTAAAGGTGCCAATGATGATGAAGATGATGCAAAACTACATGATGAGGATGTAGAAGTTCCCAAGGAGGAATTTGAAGACTCTCATCCTACTACTTATTATCATGCCCTTTCAGGTATTAGTACTCCCCAAACTCTTAAGGTGATGTGTTTCCATAAGAAATATAAGGTCACTATATTGATTGATTATAGGAGCACATACAACTTCATCCATAATAAGTCGGTTGCTCAATTGAACTATTTTATTTATCCAATTCTAGAATTTTAGGTTATGATTATAGATGGTGGTACTATTAGCTATTTATAAAAATGTCATAGTATTCATTTGGCGATGGGAGACTACTTATTGGATTCTCCTATGTATGTTATTCCCATGGGTGAAGCTAATATTATTCTGGGAGTCTAGTGGCTCACCACTTTGGGCACTATTGAGATGAATTTTCAAGAATTATTCATGCATTTTCATTCTGAAGAAAGAAAATTTGAGCTAAGGGGATTAAAGGATAAATCTTCACAACTTGTTATCTCCCATCAAATGAAAAAGATTATTTGTAAGGGTGTTGAGAGATTTGAAGCTCGCTTGCTTTCTATGGAAGTACAGGCAACTCAGCCATCTCCACCTCTTGATCTATAATAAATAATTGATGCTCATTCTATTATTTTTGGAGACATGCCAAAAGGACTTCCACCTAGCTACATAATGATCATGCTTTCACACTTATTCCTAGTAGTACACTACCCAACATCAGGCCATATAGGTATCCCTATGCCCAAAAAAGTGAAATTGAAAAGATGGTACAAGAGATGTTGGATGAAGGAATCATTTTCCATAGCCAAAGCGAATACTCTTCACCAGTTGTCATGGTGCAAAATAAATATGACACCTAGAGGATGTGCCTTGACTATAGAGAACTCAACAAGTACATTATCAAAGATAAGTTTTTGATCTTATCATTGATGATTTTCTAGATGAATTGAATGGTGCTCTTTATTTTACCAAGTTATATTTGCATTCTAGGTATCATCAAATCCAGATTCATAATGAAGACATACCCAAATATACTTTTAAGACTCATGAGGGCCATTATGATTTTTTGGTTATACCTTTTGGTCTAAAAAATGCACCATCTACTTTTCAGAGTTTGATGAATACTATTTCTAAGCTATTTTTGAGGAAATTTATTCTGGTATTCTTTGATGATATCCTCATTTATAGTAAAAATTGGGAAGACCATTTGCAATATGTAAAACAAGTACTCTCCATTTTGGAGCAAAATCAATTGTATGCCAAACCTTCCAAATGTACTTTTGGGGCTGGTGGGGTTGAATATTGGGGTCATCTAGTGTCTTGTGAAGGATTAAAAGTGGATCTTAAAAAAATCCAAGCAATGGTGGATTAGCCAATTCCTAAGACACTCAAGCAACTCTGGGGATTTTTGGGGCTTACTGGTTACTATCTTAGGTTTGTTAAAAATTATGGTAGTATTGCAGCCCCACTCACCTCTTTGTTAAAAAAATATGTCTTTTATTGGATTGATGTAGCTACCAGGGCATTTGAATAATTGAAATTGGCTATGTTCACTACTCCAATATTGGCCACTCTTTATTTTTTATAAACTTTTGTGGTTGAATGTGAATCATCTGGGTATGGTATGGGTGTTGTACTCATGTACAAAGGCAAACCAATTGAATTTGAAATTCATCAATTGAAGGGTAAAAATAAGCACAAGCCCATCTATGAGAAGAAAATGATGGCCATTTTTCATACAGTCAAACAATGGAGACCTTATTTGATGGGTCATCACTTTTAGGTAAAGACTAATCATGATAGTCTCAAATATTTTTTAGAACAAAGGTTGTCATCTGAAGAACAATAAAAATGGGTAACTAAGATGTTAGGCTATGATTTTGAAATAGTCTATAAAAAAGACAAGGAAAATGTGGTGGTAGATGCACTATCTAGAAAACATGAATTAGTTGAGGCATTGCTATGTGTGATAACCATTTTGTAGGTATATTGGCTAGAGGAAGCATGATTAGAATGGGAACATGATTGTACTACCCATGATTTGATTCAAAATCTTCAGCAATGTTTAGGTGGATTTAAAAAATTCACATGGAAAGGTAATGCATTATGGTATAAAGATAGATTGTACCTATGTAAGAATTCTCTTCTTAAATAAAAAATTCTTCAAGAACTTCATGTAACTCCAATTGGGGGTCATTCAAGATTTTTGAAAACCTATCACAAAATCAAGCAAGATTTTTTTTGGGAAGGTCTCAAGGGGGATGTCCAAAAATATGTGGTTGAATGTATGATCTGTCAACAAAACAAAGGCAAAACCATCAAAACCCCAAGTCTTTTACAACTTTTATCCATCCCTAGTTAGCATTGGGAAGAGGCATCTATGGATTTCATTATAGGGTTACCAAGATCTGAGGGTCAAAATTTTATCATAGTTTTTATAGATCATCTCAGTAAGTATGCTCATTTTTATTCATTATCCCAGCTATTTGTTATTAGTATAATAGTTATTTTTCTCAATACAGTTCAAAAATTACATGGGACCCCTAAGATCATTGTTAGTGATAGAGATCCCATTTTTACTAGTAATTTTTAGACTAAGTTATTTACATGTTTGGGTACCCAATTCGCTCATAGTTAATCATATCATCCTTAATTTGATGGACAAACTAAGGTAGTCAACAAATGTCTGGAAGGATATCTTTGTTATTTTATTTTTGATAAATAGGATAAATGGGTTTAGTGGCTACCACTTGTTGAATGGTGGTATAATACTTCTATTCATAGTTCTTCCAAAATGTCTCCTTTTGTGGCACTATATGGATACCACACTCCATACATCACTTGAACCTTGAAGGTCCATCCTAAGGTTTGTGTAGTTGAATAACATATTCACCATCAACAAGAGGTCCTTGCAAGTTTGCATGAAAATTTAGCTATGGCCCAAAATTTCATGAAGCAACAGGCAGATCAACATAGAAGTGAGAGGAATTTTGACATTGTTGATTGGGTCTATACTCACTTACATCCATATAAATATATGTCATTTAAGAAACAAAAAAATGGATAACAAGTTATCCCTTAAGTATTATGGGCCTTATCAGATCTTGTAAAAAATTGGCAATGTGGCCTACAAATTAAAATTTCCTTCATCCACTCACATACATCTAGTATTTCATGTATTATGCTTGAATAAAGTCATTGGACATAGACTTTCCATTCAAATAGAACTACCATAATTGTATGAGGAAGCTAGAGTTGTTCTTGATCCTAAGGTGATCCTTCAAAGGTACACCAAGCAGCTACATTCTAGAGAAATTACAGGGTACCTGATCAAATGGAAGAATATACCATGTGAAGATGCCACTTGGGAGGATGAAGAATTTGTGAAATATAATCCAAAGTTGTCACAATGTTGAGGAAAATGTTGTTTTGAAGGGGAGGGGCTTGTTATTCCCTTAGCCATTGGTATGTCTAGGGATATGTGTGGCTGACTTGTGGCTTACATACCTCTTTTATTTACTTGTTAAATTTTTATATGTTCTTAGTTAGATCATCCTATGGAATAACCTTATCTAAGTAGACTATATATGGTAGGTAGTGCTTAGTATTTATGCATTATGTTAATTATTCTGATATTAGTGCATAGCTGTGGAGGTTTCCCCCTCGAAGTAGCTTTGCATATTATCCAGTATTCTATTCTAATATCAATTATCATTATGTTATCTCTCATATTTTACTATTATATGCAATATAAAATTATTTTGTGTGAATATCTAACTAATTTCATTGCATTCTTCATGTATGCCTTCTCCACAAGTGATACTATTATACTATGCTCATACAACAAAATAGTGAAGGACTAGAGCATCTCATAGCCTTCTTTATTCAAGCTTAGGAGGGGTATGGTGAGAGATATACATTTTTTGAAAAACATTTTATTGTTGTCATGAGAGGCCTAAATAAGTTTAGACACATGGTATCTAACAATAAGATCTTTGTAATGGTGGTTCACCCTAATATAAAATATTTCATACTCAATAGGGACTTGAGTGAGAAGAGGGTTGGTTGGGTGACCAAGTACATGAAGTGTGATATAGAGGTGAAGGTTACTCAGTTTATCAAAGGTAGAAGAATTTTCAAGGACCTTAAAGTAGATGTTAAGGGGGATAAATAAGTGGTTTTGGCAATCCAATATAATCAACAAACAACTACAATTATGTCTCCTTCTAAATGGAGCCAAAGCATAGTGAGGATCTTCCAAATGGGATAATGTCCTATGGGTTTATATAGGACAAATATGAGGAACTTCATAATATAGTCCATCCCTTACATATTTATTTATGGGTTAATCTTCAATAAGGACCTTGGTGGAATGATTCTGAGATGTGTAAAGACTAGTCATGTTGACAAGTTGATAGAGTAGTTTCATGATGGGCCTATAGGAAGGCACTTTGTAGTCAAGACCATAACATCCAATATCATAATATCAGGCTATTTTTTTCTAATTTTATTTAGAGACTCTAATTCTTGGGTTATTAGGTGTCCCAAATGTGCTATGTTCATTGGCAAGAAAAGACTAGTTACCTTATCTCTAATACCCATTTAAGTTGAGTAGCCCTTCATGTAATGGGGATTAGACTTCATAGGTATGATTCATCTACCATCTAGTGTTATAAATATTTGGGTTTCAATATCTACTGACTACTTTCATAGGTGGGTGGAGGTAGCTACACTCAAGGAGGCAAATGAGAACTCAATTTTAGAGTTTTATGATAGCCTAGTGACTAGGTTTGAGATCCCCTTCACCATTATATCATATAATGCATTGGAATTTATTATTGAAAATGTGTGTGAGTGGTCCCTTAATCATGGTATCCACATCAATTATTCATCCAACTACTATCCATAGGTAAATAGACTAGTAAAGTCCACCAATAAGAACTTGATTAGGATCATAAAAAGGACAATGGAGGATAACCAAAGGGAGTGGCACACCAAGTTAAGGACTACCTTATAGGTAGATATGATTACTCATAAGAAATATATTGGTCACTTACCCTATCTCCTTGTTTATGGTAAGGAAGAAAAACTACCGATTTGACTTGAGTTACCAGCATTAGAACTTGTACACCAACTTGAACTCATGGAGAGTGTTGCAATGGAAGTGAGGATGAAGGAGGTTAGGGAATTAGAAAAGACAAGAGATAGTTTCATGCATGCCATGTGGTCTAACCAAGACCAATTCAAAATATAATTTTACAAGAGAGACTCATCAAAGACCTTCCAATAAGGTGACAATGTACTCAAATAGGATGAGGACCGTGCCAAGCCAGGTAAGCATTCCAAATTTGATAGTATTTGGAGTGGGACATATATCATTACTAGTTATAAGGAGAGTAATTCCTTTCAATTATCTATATTGAGTGGTAAGGAACTCCTTATTCCTATCAATGGGATGTTCCTTAACTATTTTTATTAGAAGCACCAGGATTTCTAATATATAGTATCCAGTTTCTTTCCTCTAACTGTTGTCACACATGTTTTTAGTTGTTTCTTTATTCTAGTTGTTTGTTACTATGTGTCTTTATTGTTTTATTTTCTCTTTTTTTGTGTCTTAATGTGTTTTTTTGGTCCTCAAGGTTTTCAAGGTATTAGTTAGAGTCAAATTGTAGTCAAGGGTCTTTATCTAATCATAAGTGATAATCAAAGAGATCATAAGTTATCTTGATCAGTAGGCAAGTAAAACCAGCTGAGTCACCAGAAATGTTAACTAATTTCTACCCTCAAACGTAGAAAGGAGTCAAACCATGCATAATAACTCAAAACCATCACTTTTAGTCATCTTTGTTATGTCCTTGAGGGGTTAGAATAGTATAAATCAAGGTCATTGATTGTCATACCAAGTGCAGAAGGTCTAAGGTCTTCTCATGTCATGAAACACATAGTGTTTATCCTTACTCCCAATTTTAACTTGTTTCAAGTGTGCCCATAGTGTTTTAACATGTGTGAAGGTCCATAATTAGATTTTAATGGGTTTCAACCATCCCAAATTTGCCATAGTGGAGATAACTAAATGTTGTATCTGATAACTCATCATGAACCTATCTAGTGTGTTGATAATATACAAGATATGGCTTAGTATTAAGTTTTATGGATGTTATATAGGATTATGGGAGCCTAATTGAAATCTTTAACATGTTTTATTCCCCTTTAATAAGTATTTAAATTCCATTCATTTTAAGCTTTCACTAAAAGCATGATGTATTGTCTTAAAAAGAGAGTTTTTGGCCTTAAATGATTATTTTTTACCAAAAAATGCCACTAAATCCATCAATCACACCTTTAATGACTCCCATGAACACCATATTATGATGACCAAGTGTTTCATGTACTAATAATGCCCTTCTCATAATCCAACATGCCTAATTTACACTAAATGGGCCCCACACATGTGAAAACATGTCTCTTTAACTCCCCAAGTCATACTATGAACTTTAATACATCACCTGGACCCTATTTTCCCTCCTCTTACCTATCAATAATGAATTATGGTTTGAAACATGAGAAAATCCAATGCATTTTTAGGTTTCAATAGATTTTAGAGTAGTTGTCAGGATCTTGCTCCACCAAAAGAGCACAATATGATTACCAAACCAAGCAACTTAATATGCGGAAATAAACCAGATTCACCAAGTAACTAGAATTCAGAATAACACATGATATGAGAGACAATACACAAATTGTATTAACACTTTATACAGAAAAGAATACAATAAAGAAGATGCCACTTCTTCTCCACCACCTCTTCAGAGGCTCGCCACACCTCAAGTGAACAGTAATTCTTCTCCCCAAAGCTCTCCCTCTTAGGTCCCAACACCCAACTCAAATACAGAGTTGGTGTTCACCTCCTGTGCTCCACGCACACCACAAGTGCTCCACGCACTCCACAAGTACTCAAGGTAATTCAAGTAGATCTCCCATGAACCTGCAACAACCTACAATTCAACAGACCATACTTATGGAAGGAACTCCCTTGCCTTCCTCTTTGCTCTATCTGAGTACACACCTATACTTCAAGTAGATCCTGCCTGATACTGCTCCTTATTGTGTTGCTGTCCTATATGATCCTGCACACCTACAAATCAACCAAGTTCTGCACACCTGTGAACCTTGACCTTGCACACACATACACCTACAGATCAATGATCTTACTTACCATGTAGATCTCCTATATAGGCCATGCACCTATGACCAAGATCCTACATACATGAAGAACCCTACTGATTCTCCAATCCAGCACCTACACCTGGTACTGTGGAACTAGGAGGAACACCCTTGCTCACCTCACACACAGAAGGAACAAACTTTGCTCAACTCAAACTAGAACACTTTTCCAATACAACCATGAGTCTATTATATAGATCTCATCCAAACAATGATTAGACATCTAATTACCATAATTAGATTCACAGCTCTCAGTCTAAAAATAGATCTAATCATGAAAACACTTGGTTCGTTAGCTAACTGCCCATAATAAGCTCGCAATCAAACCACACACGCGACCGACATCGGTCCCTATCTGCCTGGAGGTGACCGACGCCAGCCGACCCATGACCGACGTCGGTTGCTTCTTCTTTACTGTCCTGCCGACGTCGGCTGATCAGACCGACACTGGTTTCTCTGACGCTCAACAACCTTCAACAACCCCTCCAATGGCCTTCTCCGTGTATACATTAGTGAAGCTTTTAGCTCCACACCCTAACAATCTCCCACTTGGAGATAAACAGCTACACTATACTTGTACCTGTAATCCATCTAATCTGTTTCCTGGTTTGTATCCCTCTTCAAGATCAATCCTGAAGATAACCCACCACACAACCTGTGATGTACCTCATGTCATCCGAGTACCCTGCCACATCCGAACCTACAAACACATGCAGTGAAGTCCTGACCCTGCATGTATACCTGCTGTTGGTCCCTCTCAAATCCCTGAGAACACACTTCCCCGAATTGGCTCCTAACTCTCTGACAGCTCCCACTGCATGGGAATACTCAGGTCTATACCAGACCTCATGTGATTTTGGACACTGTACCTATCCAACCCTTAGTGTGCTCTGGCTCTGCATCCTGAACCTCACCAACACCTGATTCACAACAGCTCCCACTCGAGACAAAATCAACCTATGATCTCCATGTCTCCCATGTCAAAGAATTTTGCCGCTCCAAACTCCTCATGACATGACACTAAACTAATCTTACCCTCAGCTCAGCAAAGCCCTGTATGTACAAACCCTACTAGAAAATATACCATCCACATACAGCAACAGAATGATGTCGCGACTCATCATCCACCTGGTAAGACAAACCATAGTAGTTACCCTGACGTTGACTGAAGCCATGTTTCATCCTCCACCTGTCAAAATCTGTACCACTATCCTGCAGCTCCTCAAGACCATATACCTGGTCTTCCGTCTCACGTATCCGTTCACTCTATTCTTCAACTAAGGTATCCATTTGTCTCTGTGCTTTCTTCCGCTGGCAACCCTACCAAAAAAAACACCTATTTGGTTCTCCTCCAAGGAATCACATCCTCATCCATGCCAAGCTCACACCTGTTTCCTGGATCCTTCCTGCTCTACAATCAGCAACATATATAAAGAAGAAGAACAACGAATTTAGGGCCTACTTACGTCTTCAGTCCTCCGTATGGGTGTTTGAGACTCCTTGACAGCATGCTGTCCACCCAAAATTTGTTACAGTGATCGACCTCGGCCACCCCATAGTCTGCATCTGACCGACATCATTTCCATGCGTCTGTCCCTGACTACCAACCCTGCAGTGTCCCTGCTACCGACATTAGTCCTCTGACCGACATCAGTCTTACCTACTATCGACGTTGGTCCTCGTGACCGACGTCGGTCTATCCTGCCTGACATTGCCGGCTTCGGTCTGCACATGACTGACATTGGCACCTGTCTGTTTGATGTCAGTTCCTCCTGATCGATGCCGGTACTTGTGTTCACTTGTCAGTGATGACTTTTTACCCGTGAGCTTCTTTGAATCAAAACCCATGTCCAAACTGCTCTACTTAGAAGTATCCAGCACCATCCACTGGTTTCTGTCTGCCATCTCCTCCAAGTACACCAAGGCTTTCCAGTTCTTAAGCCTATCAAATATATCTATCTTCCGCTTAAGAACATGCATCTCCTTCCTGCTCATGAGACCAAGCCTATGAAGCCACATCTTCGCAACAGAAGAAGAATCAGTAATATAAACAAGTAGATAAAGAGTACCTGTTTTCTTACCACTTGCTAATTCAAGTGCATCCACTGTGAGAGTTCTTGTGCATCTCTCATCACCCAATCTTTCTGAAGAAATTAGCCATATCTCCAAACCTGGGACCTGCATGACCTTCATCAACACCTGTGTGTTGGCCACCTGTAATTTCAGCTTCACTTCCCCTTTGCCAATTCTTTGGCAAGGCTCACCAGCTCCTCTACCTGGGGCTGCATGGAAAGAGGCAACCGAATCTTTTATCCAAGATTCAACTTTATCCAAGAAACCTCCAAAAGCATCCTATACAGTAACACCTGCAACATCTGCATCTTCAGTTCCTTCATGTTGATCTGCTACCAACCAACAATAATCTTTTACCTGCTCTTTCTTTCCATAGGACCTTAAAAGACCATCTGTGCTTTTCAACTCCTCCATTCTTAGCTTACTTTCATCTGCCATTGCTCTACTCCCACTCAATTAAAAACCCCTGAGAGTGACCTGTAATCAAAACACACTACCTAGATCTAAACCAATCTGTTAGTATCCCAACCAAAAGCTCTGATACCACTTGTCAGGATCTTGCTCCACCAAAAGAGCACAATATGATTACCAAACCAAGCAACTTAATATGCGGAAATAAACCAGATTCACCAAGCAACTAGAATTCAGAATAACACATGATATGAGAGACAATACACAAATTGTATTAACACTTTATACAGAAAAGAATACAATAAAGAAGATGCCACTTCTTCTCCACCACCTCTTCAGAGGCTTGCCACACCTCAAGTGAACAGTAATTCTTCTCCCCAAAGCTCTCCCTCTCAGGTCCCAACACCCAACTCAAATACAGAGTTGGTGTTCACCTCCTGTGCTCCACGCACACCACAAGTGCTCCATGCACTCCACAAATACTCAAGGTACTTCAAGTAGATCTCCCATGAACTTGTAACAACTTGCAATTCAAAAGACCATACTTATGGAAGGAACTCCCTTGCCTTCCTCTTTGCTCTATCTGAGTACACACCTGTACTTCAAGTAGATCCTGCCTGATACTGCTCCTTATTGTGTTGCTGTCCTATATGATCCTGCACACCTACAAATCAACCAAGTTCTGCACACCTGTGAACCTTGACCTTGCACACACATACACCTACAGATCAATGATCTTACTTACCATGTAGATCTCCTATATAGGCCATGCACCTATGACCAAGATCCTACATACATGAAGAACCCTACTGATTCTCCAATCCAGCACCTACACCTGGTACTGTGGAACTAGGAGGAACACCCTTGCTCACCTCACACACAGAAGGAACAAACTTTGCTCAACTCAAACTAGAACACTTTTCCAATACAACCATGAGTCTATTATATAGATCTCATCCAAACAATGATTAGACATCTAATTACCATAATTAGATTCACAACTCTCAGTCTAAAAATAGATCTAATCATGCAAACACTTGGTTCATTAGCTAACTGCCCGTAATAAGCTCGCAGTCGAACCACACAGGCAATCAACGTCGGTCCCTGTCTGCCTGGAGGTGACCAACGCCGGCCGACCCATGACCGACGTCGATTGCTTCTTCTTTACTGTCCTATCGACGTCGGCTGATCAGACCGACACCAGTTTCTCTAACGCTTAGCAACCTTCAGCAACCTCTCCAATGGCCTTCTCTATGTCTACATCAGTGAAGCTTTTAGCTCCACACCCTAACAATCTCCCACTTGGAGATAAACAGCTGTACTGTACCTATACCTATACTCCATCTAATCTATTTCCTGGTTTGTATCCCTCTTCAAGATCAATCCTGAAGACAACCCACCATACAACCTGTGATGTACCTCATGTCATCCGAGTACCCTGCCACATCCAAACCTACAAACACATGTAGTGAAGTCCTGACCCTGCATGTATACCTGTTGCTGGTCCCTCTCAAATCCCTGAGAACACACTTCCCCGAATTGGCTCCTAACTCTCTGATAGCTCCCACTGCATGGGAATACTTAGATCTATACCAGACCTCATGTGATTTTGGACACTGTACTTGTCCAGCCCTTAGTGTGCTCCGGCTTTGCATCCTGAACCTCGCCAACACCTGATTCACATCAGCTCCCACTCGAGACAAAATCAACCTGTGATCTCCATGTCTCCCATGTCAAAGAATTTTGCCACTCCAAACACCTCATGACATGACACTGAACTAATCTTACCCTCAGCTCAGCAAAACCTTGTATGTACAAACCCTGCTAGCAAATATACCATCCACATACAGCAACAAAATGATGTCGTGACTCATCATCCACCTGGTAAGACAAACCACAGTAGTTACCCTAACGTTGACTGAAGCCATGCTTCGTCCTCCACCTGTCAAAACCTATACCACTATCCTACAGCTCCTCAAGACCATATACCTGGTCTTATGTCTCACGTATCCGTTCACTCTATTCTTCAACTAAGGTATCCATTCATCTCTGTGCTTTCTTCCACTGGCAACCCTACCAAAAAAAATACCTGTTTGGTTCTCCTCCAAGGAATCACATCCTCATTCATGCCAAGCTCACACCTGTTTCCTAGATCCTTCCTGCTCTACAATCAGCAACATGTATAAAGAAGAGGAACAATGAATTTGAGGGCCTACTTACGTCTTCAGTCCTCCGTATGGGTGATTGAGACTCCTTGACAGCGTGTTATCCACCCAAAATCCGTTACAGTGATCGACCTTGGCCACCCCACAGTCTGCATCTGACCGACGTCGGTTCCATGCATCTATCCCTGACTACCGACCCTGCGGTGTCCCTACTGCCGATGTCGGTCCTCTGACTGACATCGGTCTTACCTACTATCGAGGTCGGTCCTCCTGACCGATGTCGGTCTTACCCTGCCCGACATCACCAGCTTCGGTCTGCACATGACCAACATCGGCACCTGTCTGTTCGACGGCGGTTCCTCCTGACCGATGTCGGTACCTGTGTTTGCCTGTGAGTGATGACTTTTTACCCACGAGCTTCTTTAAATCAAAACCCATGTCCAAACTGCTCTGCTCAGAAGTATCCAACACCATCCACTGGTTTCTGTCTGCCATCTCCTCCAAGTACACCAAGGCTTTCCAGTTCTTAAGCCTATCAAATATATCTATCTTCCGCTTAAGAACATGCATCTCCTTCCTGCTCATGTGACCAAGCCTATGAAGCCACGTCTCCACAACAGAAGAAGAATTATTAATATAAACAAGTAGATAAAGAGTACCTATTTTCTTACCACCAGCTAATTTAAGTGCATCGGCTGTGAGAGTTCTTGTGCATCTCTCATCACCCAATCTTTCTGAAGAAATTAGCCATATCTCCAAACTTGGGACCTGCATGACCTTCATCAACACCTGTGTGTTGGCCACCTACAATTTCAGCTTCACTTCCCCTTTGCCAATTCTTTGGCAAGGCTCACCAACTCCTCTACCTGGGGCTACATGGAAAGAGGCAACTGAATCTTTTATCCAAGATTCAGCTTTATCCAAGAAACCTCCAAAATCATCCTGTGCAGTAACACCTGCAACATCTGCATCTTCAGTTCCTTCATGCTGATCTGCTACCAACCAACAATAATCTTTTACCTACTCTTTCTTTCCATAGGACCTTAAGAGACCATCTGTGCTTTTCAACTCCTCCATTCTTAGCTTACTTTCATCTGCCATTGCTCTACTCCCACTCAATCAAAAACCCCTGAGAGTGACCTGTAATCAAAACACACTACCTAGATCTAAACCAATCTGTTAGTATCCCAACCAAAAGCTCTGATACCACTTGTCAGGATCTTGCTCCACCAAAAGAGCACAATATGATTACCAAACCAAGCAACTTAATATGCGGAAATAAACCAGATTTACCAAGTAACTAGAATTCAGAATAACACATGATATGAGAGACAATACACAAATTGTATTAACACTTTATACAGAAAAGAATACAATAAAGAAGATGCCACTTCTTCTCCACCACCTCTTCAGAGGCTCGCCACACCTCAAGTGAATAGTAATTATTCTCCCCAAAGCTCTCCCTCTCAGGTCCCAACACCCAACTCAAATACAGAGTTGGTGTTCACCTCCTGTGCTCCACGCACACCACAAGTGCTCCACACACTCCACAAGTACTCAAGGTACTTCAAGTAGATCTCCCATGAACCTGCAACAACCTGCAATTCAATAGACCATACTTATGGAAGGAACTCCCTTGCCTTCCTCTTTGCTCTATCCGAGTACACACCTGTACTCCAAGTAGATCCTGCCTGGTACTACTCCATATTGTGTTGCTGTCCTATATGATCCTACACACCTGCAAATCAACCCAGTTCTGCACACCTGTGAACCTTGACCTTGCACACACATACACCTACAGATCAACGATCTTACTTACCATGTAGATCTCCTATATAGGCCATGCACCTGTGACCAAGATCCTACATACATGAAGAACCTTGTTGATTCTCCAATCTAGCACCTACACCTGGTACTGTGGAACTAAGAGGAACACCCTTGCTCACCTCACACACAGAAGGAACAAACTTTGCTCAACTCAAACTAGAACACTTTTCCAATACAACCATGAGTCTATTATATAGATCTCATCCAAACAATGATTAGACATCTAATTACCATAATTAGATTCATAGCTCTCAATCTAAAAATAGATCTAATCATGCAAACACTTGGTTCATTAGCTAACTGCCCGTAATAAGCTCGCAGTCGAACCACACAGGCGACCGACGTCGGTCCCTGTCTGCCTAGAGGTGACCAACGCCGGCCGACCCATGACCGACATCGGTTGCTTCTTCTTTAATGTCCTACCGACGTCGGCTGATCAGACCAACGCCGGTTTCTTTGACGCTCAGCAACCTTCAGCAACCCCTCCAATGGCCTTCTCCGTGTCTGCATCAGTGAAGCTTTTAGCTCCACACCCTAATAGTAGTATGGATTCAAACAATATGGATTTGATTAGGTGGATTAAGGGGTATATAGGGGGAATTCATTGTAGGCATATTTTAAAGAAATCAAAGTGTTTCATAGCCTAAAAATCCCAAAACCATTTCACTTCCTCTACTAGGATCTTTGGTAGATATGGATAAGACTTTAGGTTTGTGCTCATTCCATATAGGGGAGAGAGAGAGAAGGTCAAAGCTCTTGGCCAAAGAAAGTAGACTTGATGACCCTTCAATAATGGGAATTTATTTTAGGAATAATACTCTATGTTGTATAAGCATTCCCGAAGAAGTTGAGTAATCTGATCACCACCTTCATTTGCATGGAGAAAAATAATGGGAATGGTTTCATCAAT
The DNA here is from genome assembly GCA_037957365.1 of Torreya grandis. Lineage (NCBI taxonomy): Eukaryota > Viridiplantae > Streptophyta > Pinopsida > Cupressales > Taxaceae > Torreya > Torreya grandis. The sequence goes on along the minus strand of JARHVA010000373.1, from coordinate 5,550,452 downwards.
TTTTTGGTTTATTTGATCAAATCGGTGATTGTTCATGGTTCCTCCATTCCTATAGAGACATTTCATGGCATCCTCAACCTTTGGTTTGCATGTGTGGGCCTATATTAGTGAGAAATGTCTAAGCTAACACTACCTATATGCTACAAGCAAGTTTTCATTAGTGGTAAAGAGTGTTCAGTGCATACATATGAAGATGAATAAGTATTTCAAGTTATAATAATGGTAGCTTGAGGTTACTCATGTCTCTTTACTCCAATTTGAATTCTCATATGGATCTCCAACTCTATCAAATGATGCCTCCAATTGAAGATTGCTTGCAAGTCTAAGTTCACTACATAGGAAGGCAATATACTATATAATGGTGGCTTGAAGGTTATCAAAACACATCAAACATAGTAATGAGTGTTGCATTCATACCAAAGTGTCCTATCAAGGTTTTTAAACTTCATCATATCCCCCACAGGCCAATAAACCACCATTTCTCTCTCAAATAACCTTCACAGTCTTGTTTAGTAGATGTTAAGGTCATTTAGAAAATGTTAAAGTTTTTTAGAGAGTTCTAGGTTTCCACTTTCAACCATATATGCTTCATTTATGATCTCATAGTGTTATATTCTATTATGTATATGCCTAGGGTCCTTGTAAATCATCTTGAGTGTGAGATTATGGTTTATTTCAAGCCCTAAAAGAAGCCATACCATTTTACAACCTTTGCACTGTCATTTTACCTCAGTTGTAAGCCTTCTATTCCAACTTCAAACTCCACATAACCCCACAATCACTCACTAATAGGTTTAGATCTTCTACTCAAACCCAAGGTATGTAGACAAATTATAACTTCTCCATAGGATTTTCAAGTGTCATCAAGGCTAGGGTAAATGAACCCATACATCTGTAAACCCTATTTAAAAAATAAATCACCACCTACAGGAAATGACCTAAACCCACCCTAGTAAATTCCTTCAAAGTCATCATATGTAGATTAGTCTTGAGCATAAAAAGTGGATATAAATAAGTAGATACATATATTATAGATATGGATTGAAACATAAGAGATTCATGGGGATCCTAAGTATGTTATGAAGCCTCTCTTCTAACTCAGAGACCTATCCCATAGGCCCCTAATCAATCAGCACACATGATTTAGTACTCACAGTAATGTTGATGGTCTATAACCTCAACCTTGGATATAAGAAAGTATATGCACATAGAGGGAGAATATAAAAACTAAGAGAAAAGTTAAGACATGGAGGTCATCTCACCAAAGGCAAATAAATCTATAGGATTATATTTTGGATTGAGTTGAACACATATAGTTAGTTATGGGTGCCTAGAATGAGAAGGTGCCAAACTAAAGAGAGTGGTAATGCAAAAGACATATGAAAGTAGAGTCTTAGAGAGAATAAGGTAGAAAAACCCCTAAAGGCTTCACATGATGATGATATCATTCTAAGGCAACTATCTAGTCTGATTTGAATACTTAGGACACATAAACCTTATGTGTGATTTTATAAATGAACCTAGCTGGAAGGGTTAGATAAGATGAGCCTTAGGGATATGATCAATATTTGAAACATGATATTTGAATTTGATCCCACCCCTATAAAAGAGATAAGGATATAAAGGGTACTACTCAAGTTTCCATGTCAATTAATTCAAACCTATACACTAATCAGTGATGGTTAGGACTGGCTATAAGAGAGAGAGGGGTATGAGTAGATAGAATCATGTATATAATATGAAGGATACACTAAGAAAGATGTTATGACAACCCTAGAGCCATAGATGAATCTACAGTAGATTGAGGTTCTAAAACTTGGTCTAATCACTAGAAGGCCTAAAGGCTCATCTAGGTCTCAAGACCCAATATCCACTCCAAATGCAAATCCATGCCTTCAAAGAGACTCAATGTAATGTGGAGATATATAATAGTGTTAAAACCCTAGAGAAGGCATTTGATGTATAGGAGTGAAATGATTTATCTCATGTTGGTTTTATTCTTTTCCCAATCTCTATCACCCTTAGCAGTCTTATCAAGATGCACCTTCAAACACTCATACCTTTCACCACAAAAAGACCCAGGCTCAGGGCTCTTAGGGAAACTTGACCACCCCTATGGACTCAAAACTCATAAAGGAATGAGAGGGGTTTAAGGGCCTAGATTTATGAATGAATGATAAGAAGGTAACCTACTCAAACTACCTAGTAGAGAACTCAAGGCACACCTTCTAAAACTCATATCTCTACACACTTTGCATGGGACTCTAATCTATTTAGGAGATATGAAGGGATTATTGGACTATAAATTTATTAAAATAGGTTTTGGTTTAGAGATCCATACTGTATGAACCATCATTAAGATGGTGGACCTCCAAAACCCTTCTTAAATCATGGTTTATATATGATGATAGAATCATGCCTCTAAATGAATTCAAATGGAGTAATTGAGCTATGAAATGGTCCTAATAGTATTCCAAAGTCTTATAATCACTCAAATGACCTATTGGTTGGCATGTACAGGGGACATATTATACTAATCAAGCTTGAAGAAGTTATTTCAAGCCTTCAAGTAAGGAATTGGGAAATATTTGCATACACCATACATTTTTGAGTAGGGAGAGGGTCCCAAAACTCTAAAATGATCTCAAATTAGCCACCTACGAAGCCTCCAAGTCTATTAACTCATACATACATGATTAGGTGCTTAAATAAAGGATTTCATGCATGAAAAATAAGGTAAATGAATTGATCAAATTAATATAGATGCTATAAAGGGCATCAAGTGTTATTTTCATGATAAGAATAGTGGCTAGGTTTCCCACATCTCTACCTCAAGATTAAAAATTGAAAACCCTATAGAAAAAAATATCATTCTAGCACCCTCTTCAAGGGAATGTCACTCAATAGATGTATTAGAGGATGAAAAGGGATTGATTGACACCTCAGACATTCATGAGAGAGATCAAGTTTTTTAGAGGTATAATTCGCTTTGGTTTTCAGGAGATAAGCCATAGTTGGCCATTTTGACCTAGAATTGTTTCAAGACTACCTTGAATGCATACTTCTCACTGAGGAGACAAATTCACAAGCTCAAAACTATACAAAAATTTTGTATGGGGAGATGAGCACTTTAGAAGAGGTGTGAGGGATTTTTATAATGGATTAATGGAATTGGTTTAGAGGTTAAGTCCCTAACCTCTATGATCCATTGTTAAGAGTATAAGACCCTCTTAAACCTACATAAAACCCTAATAAGGAATACATTAGCTATATAGATAACACTTAATAGAGATCAAATTGTTCAAGTCTGACTCATACCTAGACTAACATGGAAATGATCTAAGGTTGTGGGATGCCTATATCTAGACCAAACCTCTAGGGTTTTAATGAGGCTAGTTCCTTAGATATGATAATTTGGACCTCTCTTTCTAAGACCTAAACAAGTTGGGGTGAAAAGAGTCAATAGATTGCATAAAATGAAACCTATTCTAACATGTGGTGATGCACCAAATGTTCAAAGATCCACTCTAAATATTGAACTCATTTACACACTAATAGACTATTAATATAACTAATGCAGTGTCTACAATGGTTTCCAAGTAATAATGATTCATCTAGAGGTCAATTTGATGGACTTAGGTTGGAAGGAAATAATGGGAAGGCTTGATTAGAAGCACTTACAGTCAACTATCCACTCTATACCTAAGACATCAACCTTAAGAAATGTTAGATGACCTACAATAAAAGTTTATTAACACTTAAGTTGAACTTAGACCTATAAAGGGAAGATGGAAACCAATTTTTCAAATCAAACAAATACAAAACATTAAGCACAAATTAGTAAGTAACTAAAAAATTCTCTATTCATTACTCTAAGAGGTGCAGAATAAAATTTCTGGTAGAGTTTACCCGTACTAGCTTGAGGGATTTTTAACATTAGCTCCAAGGCTATATCTATAAAATAAAAGGGTAGCTAGAGAGATATTTTGGTGCTAAAAGAGGTATCAATGAGCTCAAATCCCTTTAAACCATTTTTATAACTGCCTCTACATTTATTCTCATTCAATTTTCTTGATGGATCCAGGTCAATTCATTCTATTTTATAGTTACATTATTCCTTCACTAATGCTTCTTTATGGTTGCAATGGTGGGATCAAGTTATTCCAAGTTGGGTTATAGCATCAATGTAATTATAACCATTAGATCAATCTATTAGATTTTTATCTTGGTGCTAACTACTCTTCACTAGTTCATTGAGGCATGCAAGAGTAGAGAGAAGGTCACTTTCATGTAGCTAGTTCTAGTGATGAAGCCATTAAAGTATACGTGTCATCTTTGGTGGTATTCTTTAAAAATTTGGCTCTAGTTCAACTTGAGCCAAACTCAAAATTGACTCCATACTTTGGTCAAAAATTGCTTCATTGACTTCCAATGAGAAATCTCCTTGGGTTTAAATTTGGTTATTAAATACCAACTCAGACCAATTAAATATCTTTGAATTAAATTATTCCTATTGGTCCCATAGATCTTGTCTATCAGATCCTTGACCTTTCAACCTACTATGTATCATAGATCTTTTTGGTATGAATAAGCATGGGCCTTTGATTTCTTACTACTGAAGATCCTTTGATACATTGACTCAAGATCATACCATTAGATCATTATGTATGAATGAATGAAAAGCATTAGATTTTCCTGGACCCACCATTTAAACTCAAATGGCTAGATCATGAGCTTAAAATTGACATCTAAATGCTTGTATTTGATATATGTGTAAATGTATTTGATGTTTACATGACTGTCTTCAGATTTTTTAACCCCAATAGTTATTTATCTTATCTTAAATTTGACATCCATGTTCCCATCAATTATATGTCTATGAAATTGTGAATGATGTCTACATGAGCATCAATATTTGAACCCAAATTATAATCTTAAATTTGACATTTGCATGAACATCCCATCTTGCAAGTCTAACTTTAAAGCTTTATAACTTGAGCTATAGAACTTGCCAAGGCATGAAAATTTTATAGGATGATCCTAGCATAAAGAAATCCCTGGCACTACAATCATTTGGTTCATAAGGCTTTGTGAGGTGCATTTATAAAATTCGCAAGTGAGTTGGTCTATTCATTTATGCATGACATCTTAAAGATGGTATGGTACTTCAAACCTACACAGTTCATCTTTTGATCATTCCTTCAAGGTTTTGATTAATTTCTAAGGCTTGTGCAACTTTTTCAAAACTATAAATGATTATGAACCTCATGAATAATTTTTTGGATCCCTCCATTTGTAATGTTGAGCCTGATTCTAAGCTATTTGATCCACTCATCAATTGGGACCCTACTAGGCTTCTCTCTATGTATAAGTGAAGCTTGGTATGTGGGCCAAAATGGCCAAAATTTTTGGTGACTCATAGGGAAGCATGCCTACTATGCTTGAGAACCCATACATGTTGCTTTATCTATTCCATTAGGCATGGAGTCTCTTCTTTGGTTTAATAAGTTAGTCTAAAGATAGATTAGATGCCTTCCCTTAGATAACTCTTCTTGAAACAAATAGAGACCAAAAGGAACAAAATGAAACAAAGTGCCCAAGGTACTTATTGAAGAGAAACATAAAATAGAAGAGGAATTAAACTACCAATGTAAGGACTACTAACCTAAGGAAAATATAAAAATAATGAAAAGGGAAGCAAATTATTGCTTGTACTACTCACTTATTAAAATAAGACAAACCTAGAACAACTAACCTGAAGTAACAAGATTTCATCCAGGGTCAAATGGGAATTTATTTTGTGTAGCATGGATCTTTGAATCATAATTATTTCCTTTTTATGGCTTCTTCTTGTAGATAGGATCACTTGTATGTTCATGTCTTCTGGGTGATGTAAATGGGCCTCTTATCTCCATTCTCAAGTACATGGATTGAATATATGGATCCAAGACCCAATCATCTTCCTCCCATATTCTTCTTTCTTACATCAAGGATACTAATTTTACCTCATTCATAGGTTGATCATGATCTAATATGCCTTCTATTGTATCTTGATTTTGATCCTCATAGATAGGTGACTTATCCAAATCTTCATGATTGATCTTTTATACCTCTTTAGGCATGCTAAAAGGCATAATTTCCTCATTTGATTGGTGATCAGCTAACAATTGTTCATTCTTCTTATTTTCATGAATTTTCTCTTCTTTCGGTCTAAAATGGTAGTTTCAACAGCTAGTTGGTCTTTAATATCTTCCATGGGAACTGTGAGACCATGAAAAATTTTGATATTCATTACAAATATCCATATATTATTTTCATAAATCACCATAGTTATCTTTACTCTTATCCTCTTTGGTTGGTTTGCATTCATCAATGGTTAATTCAGCAAGTTTCTAAGGAGCTTATTGAGATGAGATAATTAATATGTGATCAAGAGACTTATGAGAAACAACTTCTTATTGCATACCTGAAACTTCTTCTTACACTTGTTCTTATACTTGTGCCTTAGCCTCTATCTCATCTTATTTGACATCATGAAAGATGGAATCATGCTTGTCCTTTCCAAGTGGTGTCCCAATAATGATTTCTTCTTCTTGATCACTCAAGTCACCTTCATTTACTATCTCTTTGGATGCATCATCTTAATTTACCTCATAAATAAGAGGTTCTTGCTTCAAAATTGGCATGGTAGATCCCTAAAAGTATTTAATAAGATGAGAAAGGTCCATAGTGTTGTCTCCCAAAAATATCACTCATTTTTGGGACAACATTTGAACTATTTTGGTCCTACACAACAAAATTATCTCTTCCCTTTCTAAAATTTGTCCTAGGCATTCAAATTCCTCATTTTTCAAGCTTCTTAGAAAATCCACAGACTCTACAGGCTTGAATCTATGGACTCTACAGGAAGAGAAATCTACGAACTCTATAGGAAATGGAAATCTACGGACTCTACAGACCAAGGTTCAATGAGATTCATAAGTTGATTTCTATGGACTCTACAAGAAAGGAAAAAGCTCTCAATACTTAGGAAATTTCAAAGTTGGTTCAATGACCAAGTTCAACCAAAAGAGTTCATCGGCAAGCTTCTAAGCAAGGATTGAACCGTTGAATCTTGAACCATTTTGGTTTAATGGGCTCAACAGGTTCAAAGGTTCAACATCATTAGAAAGAGTTCAACTGCTTCCTCATTCAAAGGCTTCTACAAGTAGGTTCAATCAAGGTTCAACAAGTTTTTGAGGCTTGAACCATTAAACCATTGAACCACTTTGGTTCAAAGGTTCATCGGGTTCAAGATTCAATAAGTTCAACGCGTTTGGTTCAATGAGGATAAAAAGGACTTAGCCAAATAAAATGGAATGAACCATTGAACCATTGAACCAAAGCTTAGTTCAATGTTTGGTTCAATGCTTTGGTTCATTCAATTAATTCACTCAGTTGGTTCATCAAAGCTTGGTTCAAAGCTTGGTCCATTAGCTTGGTTCAAAGGAGTGGTTCAATGCAAAATTTCAAGAGAGCCTCTCAAAGGACAAGTGTCCTTGTGAAGGGAACTTGGTTGACAAAAACACCCTTCAAAAGGGTTGTTTTCAAGGAAGTCACAAAGGTAAACTCTTTCAGATTTTTGTTTAAGGCAGTCGAAAAAGACTAAGGCAAGAAACAATTCTTTCAGACTTTTGTCTAAAGGAATTCCTTTAGACAAAAAGTTTGAAGGAATTTGGGAAAGAATCTACAAGAGGAAAACCTGAAAAAAATTCCAAAGATAAAATTAAAAGTGATCAAAACAATTCTACAGACTTTTTGTCTACGGGAAATTGTCTGTGAACTTTTTGTCTGTGGGAAAATGTCTGTAGAAAAAGCTTGCAGGAAAGTGTTTGTGGAAAAAGCCTGCGAGAAAGCTCTGAATGATGCCGAAAGGCCACTAAAAGACCCCAAAGGGTAGGTGCCCTTATGGGGGACTCTCAGCTGCCAACTTAAAGGATACTCCCCTAAAGCTGAAGGGTCACCTTCCCTTTGGGAGGATGCAAAACAAAGAACGTAGTGACCCACTAGAATAAAGAAGCCCAAAGGCCATCCGAAGACCACTCGAAGGGTAGATACCCTTATGGGGGGCTCTTCCCGACCCAAAGTGGATCATTTCTTAAGGCTTGAAATGTAGGTCCCCTTTGGGAAAGCTCAAATGACAAAACTAAAGGAATTGTTGAGGAAAGTGATGTGGTCATGGACGTCAAAGTTACGATAATGAAATAGTTGTTGATCCTTATAGTTTTAAATATATGGACTTGAATGCGTTCAAAGGCTTTGAGGCTAAGATCAGTAGGAATTGATTAAGGAATAAAACATCAAATTGAATCTAGGACCTGATTCAATTAACCAAAAAAGGGGGAATGATGAGGAAGGACCAGAAACATTTGCACATCAGATATGTTTCTATAAGTAGACTGCCAGGTGGATATTGAAAGAGGCAAACTTTCAATAGCATGACTTGTTTCTCTGCATTGAGAAAAACAAATGGGTAGATGCCCCTAAATTCTATCATGTCTTCTTAACAAATTTCAATGCAACATGATGTGTTACTATTCCTGAGTCTTTCTTGAAGAGGCTATATAAGGGACTCTCTTTTATTGTAAATAGATCTCTCTCTGACAATCAGAAACAAAACTCTACCCAAATTGAAAGGCAGTACTGAGACTTTGAGCTTAGATTGTTGATCATATTTTGTTATTGGAATAAGAAAGCAAGTGACTTTTTAGAATTTGTGTTGTGATATCTTTGTTGTTGGGGAAACTATTCTTATGTCTTTTTCCTTGATATATTTTCTATTCCTTTAATTTAACAAGCAGAATTAGTGAAAGTAGTCAGGAAGGTGTCCTGAAGTCAACTGTGGAGAGACTTTGTGCCCCCATAATTGCCTTTAGTGTGTTTTCTTTTCATTTCTATGTAAAGGACCTTGAGACGACTTCGTGCCCTCATTGTCCTTCGTATCTCACTCTTGGGAAATTCAAGTGGAGACTTTGTGCTACATCTCAATTTGTTGGTTACTACTTCCTTGTTTACATTTTGAAATTACTACCAAGAGTATTCTTGTGGTTTGATAAATAGTACTTCTGAAAGAAGAGGAGTTCTTTCTATCATTTCCCTTGAGATTTCTCCTTTGATCCACACGCATCATCTCTAAAAAAAGAGAGATGGATGGTTTATCCTACCCTTGAGTATTATTTTTTATTTATATATATATAGCATATCTATATTGAACCTCCCTTTAATGAGAGGAGAGATTAGTCCCCTTTTGATGTGGTAAACCTACACATTTGGATGACCAATCTTCCTACTTTGGCTGATTAGACCTATTTTGTTTATCAGTATGTTGATCGACAAAATATTCAACCAACAATTTTTGGTGACTCTGCTAGGGATATAACCCATTATCCATTTATAGCCTTACCATTCACCTTCAAACTAATTGGGAAAAAAGGTGTAGTTTAAAGCCTCAAGCTTCAAACTAAAGCAAGGTCAATTCTATTTCATTTTTGTTTCACAATCTGGCAGATTCAAGGTATAGATGAAGCCAAAGGGCTAAAGGTATTGTTGACCCTGTATTCGAGCTAGTACAGCAAAGTGATTTTGATCTATTTACTTCACCATCTCATCTCCAACAAACCAAGAGCTTTCCTCCTACTAAAGTCAGATCTTTATTGCCAGACGAAGTATCCACTTCTGCTATTGATAAAACTTTGCCAATAATTACCCCTCTGAGATTTGTTATTCCTCCTTTTCATAATCCTATAATGGTAGTTCAAGGCCTCTGGGGTAATGATTTTGGTCCTCTCAATCTTACTCCACCTCTACATGAGCTTCCATGTAGTTTAAGGAATAATTTCCCCAAATTCTATGTTGATGGGAAAGTTCATCCTGATGAACACATTGAAGCCTTCAGCATAGCCTATGGCATAATTGGAGTAGAATTTGAAGATTTAGCAGTCAGGCTATTTGTAGAAACATTACAAGGTGTTTTTGTAGATTAGTTTTATCATCTACAGGCTCAGTCAGTAACTGATTGGAATACCCTTAAAGATAAGTTTGAATCCAGATTCAAACCTGTAGAATATGCACATGCACTTCTAGCTCAACTTACACAGATGAAGAAAGAGCCTCATGAACCAATGAGGGACTTCATAGCCAAATTTGACAAACTGAAGAATAGAATTCTTGTAATTTCTTGACCTACAGCTGAGAATCTCAAATGCTTCTTCATTAATTCTCAGTTACTTGAAGTAAGTTTTCTTTTGAAACGTGCTAGTCAAATAGATCTTTCTGCAGCTCAACATTTGTCCACTGAGGTAGAAGATGATCTCATCTTAGAAAGGAAGATAAGAAGAGATCCAAATATAAATAGACCTTCATCATCTTCTAAATATTCATCTACAAGCACCACAGATCCAATGGTGCAAAAATTGGCAAATGAGTTGCTCTCAAAAAGCAAATGGTGCAAGGAATGTCTTCTGCTCCTTCATACAGAGATATGCCAAGAAGGACATTTTTAAATAATTCATATTAGGGCAATGCTACCAGGAATCAAGGGTAACAAAATCATCTTCCTCCCCCACAAGGGAAACTTGCTCTGGAAGCTCCTCCAACCAATTCAGCAATGGGATATCTTGAAGCAGAATCAGAGTTCTCTTTCTAGCCTAAATTAAATCAAGAAAATGATGATGATCTCCTTATAGAAAATCAAGAGGAATCAGCTGGCGACTCTCACATTGGTTTTTTGAACTACCAGGATGAACTCAAAAGTAAAGGAGAAGATTTTGATGGATCATATGCAATGTTTATCAGGTCCAAGAACCAATCAGTCTAGCAAGCTGATAAAGGGAAGATAGAGGAGCAACCTCAACCAGTAATTACAATTGCTAAGCATGGAACCACTCTACCTTTTCAGTAAAAGGATTTGGTGATCACCCAAAAGGTAAGTACATCAATTTCACCTTCACCTTCTACTTTAATTTCACAAACCAGCCCTCCTCCCATCCCTCCTAAAACCCAAAAGGTTGAAATGCTTTCCTCTATTCCTAGTCTAATTCAGCCATTTGACATAATTAATCATGTCAAGAAGACCAAAATTCAAATGTCTGAATTTGAATATTTGTAGTCTAATCCTGATCAATTGGATAGGTTGGTCCAATGTGTCAAGAACCAAACCATTCCTGTAAGACAAGAGGTTAAGAAAATAATTCTTGATTCCCCAAAGAACATGCCCATTCCAAATAATCTTGTCATTACTCCTCCAGCTGCCCCTAGAAAAATAGAACCTTTCTATGTTTCCTTATTGATAAATGGTTATCTACTCAACAATTGCATCATTGATTCCAGGGCATCTGACAATGTCATGCCTGCTAAAGTAGCTGAGTCTCTAGGTCTCACACTAACCAAAACCTTTGGGAGATGTTTCTCCATGGAAAACAAGCAAGTACCACTACTGGGGCAAATCAAAGATGCCTAATTTGCATTTTCAACCTTTCTAGACAAGAGAATCAAGATGACTGTCTTGGTGGCTGATGTCCCAGCATCCTATGGCATTTTGCTTGGACAAAATTTCTGCAAGGATGTGGGAGGAGAACTAAGCATGGACCTATTTGAAGTAAGGATCCCTATCTAAGATGTAATTAAGAGATTACTCCCTGAAAAAGAGGCAAAATACGTGGTCACCCAAATGTCAACCCCTGCAACACAAATTATATTTGAGTCTTCAGGCAGGGGTAATTATTTCTTGACCACAGAGGATGTTCATATTTCTATAGATGAAAGTCTTGTAGCTGACAATCTAGGAATTGATCCAAATAAGACTTTAGGAGAATTGATAGGGCACAGTACAAATAAGGAAGGATCTTCCATCTCTAATGAAGATAAATTTGATAGGAGATCAGCTTTTGATGATGCTTGGATCCTAAAATCCAATGGCAGTAATTCTTCCACCAACAATAGAGTTAGGACTGTGTTGATATCTCTTTAAGGAGATATTCTTCCTTCATGCAATTTGCAAGTTAGCAACACCAACAACATAGCTGGATGCGAATCTCTATTGCTTGGATTGAAGATTGTTCAAGATGAAGAGATCAAACTCCTCCACATCAAAGGAGATGCTAAGCTAATAGTTTGTCAAGAGTTTGATGTGGACAATCTAATCATGTGCTAGACTGAACTAGAAGAACAACCAATTACGGTAATGGACCATGCTCCTACAAAACAAAATTAGGCAAAGGAACCCTTCACCAAGAAAGTAAGGAGTTATGGCTTTCAAATTGAAGACCACATCCTACCATGGGACAAGAAGAAGAAAAAGTCAAGAGGAAGACACAAAAATTTGATTTCTTGATGGAAATTTCCATTCACCCATCACCGTTCCTGGGGACAAAATGTCTTCTTGTTGGTTTATCAGGGTAGAGCACTATTTTCACTACCTCTCAAGAAACAACATCTAAAACACTTCAAATCTTGAAGTATCAGATCATTGCATCTATACATATGTATATTTGTATAGTTTTTAATTCTTTTTTGTTTTATTTGTTTTCATTTTTGATACCTTTCATTTTTGGGTAGCATGACTCTGTAGCCCAATGGTACACATGAAGACATTGGAGATTCTGGATTCTACTCCCTTCAATTCTTTTTACAATTGATAGAAGTTCCCCAACTGGAGCCAGCTGTTGTCTCCCAAAAATATCACTCATTTTTGGGACAACATTTGAACTATTTTGGTCCTATAGACCTAAATTATCTCTTCCCTTTCTAAAATTTTCCCTGGGCATTCAAATTCCTCATTTTTCAAGATTCTCAAAAAATCTACAGACTCTACAAGCTTGAATCTATAGACTCTATAGGCTTGAATCTATGAACTCTACAGGAAGAGAAATCTATGGACTCTACAGGAAAAGGAAATCTACTACCTCTGCAGAACAAGGTTCAATGAGCTTCACAAGTTGATTTCTATGGACTCTATAGGAAAGGAACAAGCTCTCAATACTTAGGCAATTTCAAAGTTGGTTCAATGACCAGGTTCAACCAAAAGAGTTCATCATCAAGCTTCTAAGCAAGGATTGAACCATTGAATCTTGAACCATTTTGGTTCAATGGGCTCAACAGGTTGAAAGGTTCAACATCAATAGCAATAGTTCAACCACTTCCTAGTTCAAAGGCTTCTACAAGTAGGTTCAATCAAGGTTCAACAAGTTTTTAAGGCTTGAACCATTAAACCGTTGAACCATTGAACCACTTTGGTTCAAAGGTTCAACAGGTTCAAGGTTCAACAGGTTCAATGCATTTGGTTCAATGAGGATCAAAAGGACTTAGCCAAATCAAAGGGAATGAACCATTGAACTGTTGCACCAAAGTTTGTTCAATGGTTGGTTCAATGCTTTGGTTCATTCAGTCGGTTCACTCAGTCAATTCATCAAAGCTTGGTTCATCAGCTTAGTTCAAGCTTGGTTCATTGGCTTGGTTCAAAGGAGCGGTTCAATGCAAAATTTCAAGAGAGCCTCCCAAAGGACAAGTTCCCTTGTGAAGGGCACTTAGTCAACAAAAACACCCTTTAGAAGGGTAATTTTCAAGGAAGCCACAAAGGTAAATTCTTTCATATTTTTGTTTAAGGTAGTCAAAAAAGACTAAGGCAAGAAACAATTCTTTCAGGCTTTTGTCCGAAGGAATTCCTTTAGACAAACAGTTTGAAGGAATTTGGCAAAGAAGCTGTGGGAGGAAAACCTGAATGAATTTCCAAAGACAAAAGGCAAAGTGATCAAAATAATTTTGTGGACTTTTTGTCTGAAGTAAATTGTCTACGAAATTTTTGTCTGCAAGAAAATGTCTATGAAAAAATCCCACGGGAGTGTCCGTGGAAAAAACCCACGAGAAAGCTCCAAAGGATGCCAAAAGGCCATTGAAGGACCCCGAAGGGTAGGTTTCCTTGCGGGGGACTCTTGGCTGCCAACTTAAAGGACACTCCCCCAAAGCTGAAGGGTCACCTTCCCTTCAGGAGGATGCAAAATAAAGGACTTAGCGACCCACTAGAATAAAGAAGCCCAAAGGCCATTCGAAGACTGTCTGAAGGGTAGATACCCTTGTGGGGGGCTCTTCCTGACCCAAAGTGGATCATTTCTTAAGGATCAAAAGGTAGGTCCCCTTCAAGAAAGCTCAAATGACAAAACTAAAGGAATCGCTGAGGAAAGTGACGTGCCTGTGGACGTCAAAATTATGACAATGAAATAGCCATTGATCCTTGTAGTTTTAAATCTATGGACCCGAATGCATTCAAAGGCTTTGAGGCCAAGATCAGTAGGAAGCGATTAAGGAACAGAACATCAAATTGAATCGAGGACCCAAATCAATTAACTAGAAAAGGAGGAACAATGAGGAAGGACCAGAAACATTTACACATCAGATATGTTTCTAGAAGTAGACCTCCAGGTGGATATTGAAAGAGGCAAACTTTCAATAGCGTGACTTGTTTCTCTGCATTGAGAAAAACAAATGGGTAGATGCCCCTAAATTCCAACCTGTCTTCTTAACAAATTTCAATGCAACATGATGTGTTACTATTCTCGAGTCTTTCTTGAAGAGGCTATATAAGGGACTCTCTTTTATTGTAAATAAATCTCTCTCAAACAATCAGAAACAAAACTCTGCTTAAATTGAAATGCATTACTGAGACTTTGAGCTCAGATTGTTGATCATATTTTGTTATTGGAAGAAGAAAGCAAGTGAATTTTTAGACTTTGTGATGTGATATCATTATTGTTGGGGAAACTATTCTTATGTCTTTTTCCTTGATATATTTTCTATTCCTTTAATTCAACAAGCAGAATTAGTGAAAGTAGTCAGGAAGGTGTCCTAAAGTCAACTATGGAGAGACTTTGTGCCCCCATAATTGCCTTTAGTGTGTTTTCTTTTCATTTCTATGTAAAGGACCTTGGGATGACTTTGTTCCCTCATTGTCCTTCGTATCTCACTCTTGGGCAATTCAGGTGGAGACTTTGTGCTACATCTTAATTTGCTAGTTACTACATCCTTGTTTACATTTTGCAATTACTACCAAGAGTATTCTTGTGGTTTGATAAATAGTAATTTTGAAAGAAGAGGAGTACTTTTTGTCATTTCCTTTGAGATTTATCCTTTGATCCGCACGCATCATCTCTAAAAAAAGAGAGATGGATGGTTTATCCTACCCTTGAGTATTATTTTCCGTTTATATATATATATATATATATATATATATATATATATATATATATATATATATAGCATATCTATAGGGAACCTCCCCTTGATGAGAGGAGAGATTAGTCCCCTTTTGATGTGGTAAATTTACACATTTGGATGACCAATCTTCCTACTTTGGCTGATCAGACCTATTTTGTTTATCAGTACGCTGATCGACAAAATATTCAACCAACACATAGAAGTTACCATAAATACCTAATTTTGCTCATGTAGCTACTCTTCTTGGATCACCTTCCCCTCTTCTCTCTACTACACTTTTTCTTGAATGGCTTTCCATGAAGGAAATGTCTTTGGATTTTGAGGAAGAAGGACTAGAGGCTGAATGATCTGTAGCTTGCTCTTGACTTCAAAATCTTGGATTATGCTTGAATGTCCTTCTTTCTCCATGGAATGTTGTACCTAATTCCAAGTCATGAACTTGGGTTTAGAAACTTCTTGAATTGGACTCGTGGTAGCTATGGGTATGAAAAGATGGATTTATTGCCTTTGCAACTATCATTGAATAGTGAAGATGTTGATTTGCAAGCTTAATCATTTGGCTAAATAAGCCTCAAAATTATGGATTAGATCATTGGGGATTTTTTTATTGAAAATTTGAATTTTTAGGCTCCTATATGATCTATACAATCTAAAAATTAGACTCTTAAAATCATACTTCTTCAAAATTTTGAGACCTCTCTTGGATAGACTTTCAAGTAGGAAAGCTAGGCAAGGCTTGGTTTGATTCGTGAGGGATATGATAAACATTAATTTGATGATAATAAAGGTAAAGAGAAGCTCTATAGGAATATACTATTGATTATGTTGAATCTAGGGTTTCTCATAAACCACCAGCCTTTATTCAATACTTACTATTAGACTTCTAATGTCTAGAATATCAAAACTAAACTTTGAGTGACCTTGCCTTATGAAGGTTGCACATACCTCTTTATCCCACTAAAAATTTTCTATCATCTTTTTAATTTCATGCTTAGAAACCTCCTCTCTATATCTTCTCTTACTATCTATGGCTATCATCTCTTTCTCATATCCAAACATAGTTTTCTTGAAGCTTGAGATAGACTATTTAGGATCTTCAATACGTTGATTAGGAGGATAACAAGACTCATGAGAGTGGTTATAAGACTATTATGAGCATTATACTACTGATAAGGATCTAAATATGGTTGTTAATGCTCATCATAAGGCTGATAGAGATCATGGTAAGGTTGATATGGGTCATGAGGATCATGTTGGAACTGTTGATAAAGAGATGAATGATAGGGGTATCTACCATAGTTGTCCATATGAACTTCATATGTCGAATGAGATGTAAAAACTAATTAAAACTTTATTGAGACATACCTAATCTGATCATAACTAGAAGCTTTGATTAAGAGTCACCATTGGTGCTAACTTGTTTGCTTCCAATAGTTAATTAGAGGAAAGACACACCAATAATCTTCCCATTCTTTTGGATATTGGTCACATCAAGCATGCCAGAACTATTATCTATCTAGATAGCACCCAATATAAATTATATTATTCAATTTTGACTCATACCTAGACTAAAATGGGAGTGTTCTAAGGTTGTGGGATGCTTATAACTAGACCAGACCTCTAGGGTTTTTAATGAGGTTAGTTCCCTAGATATGATTGTTTAGACATCTCTTTCTAAGACCTAAAAAATTTAGGGTGAAAATATTAAAGATATTACATAAAATAAACCTATTCTAACATGTGGTGATGCATTGAATATTCAAATATCACTCTCAATATTGAACTCATTAGCACACTAATCTACTATGAATATAACTAATACAGTGTCTACAATGGTTTCCAAGTAATAATGCTTTACCTAGAGGTCAATTTTATGGACTTAGGTTGGAGGGTAATGAAGGTAAGACTTGATTGGAAGTAGTTACAGTCAACTATCCACTCTATACCTAAGACATCAACCTTAAGACATGTTAGATGACTTAAAATAAAATTTTATTAGCACTTAGGTTAAACTTAGACTTGTAAAGGGAAGATGACAACCAATTTTTTATATCAAACAAATATAAAACACTAAGCACAAATTAGTAAAAAATTACAAAATGCTCTATTCATTACTCCAAGAGGTTTAGAATATAATTTCTAGTAGAGTCTAGTCATATCATTTTGAGGGATTTTTAAAAATAGCTCCAATGCTATATTTATAAAAGAAAAGGGTAGCTAGAGAGAGAGATTTTAGCACTAAAAGAGGAATCAATGATCTCAACTCCTTTTGAACCATAATTACAACTACCTCTATATTTATGTTCATTCAAGCTTCCTGATTGATCCAGGTCACTTCAGTCCATTACAGAATTACATTATTCCTTCACTAATGTTTCTTTATGGTTGTAATGGTGGGATCAAGTTTTTTTGATATGGGTTCTAGCATCAATGCAGTTATAACCATCGGATCAACATGTTAGAGTAATGACTTGGTGTTAACTGCTCTTCACTCGTTCATCAAGGCATGTAAGAGTGGAGATAAGGTTCACTTTCATGTAGCTAGTTTTGGTGATGAAGCCATTAAAGTCTAAATGTTTACTTTAGTGGAATTATTTGAAAAGAAGCCATTAAAGTAGATATTTTATATTTGAAAATTTGGTAGGCCTTTTATTTCCTACTACTGAAGATATTTTAACACATTGACTCAAGCTCACATTATTGGATCAAGATGTATGATTGAACATAGACTATCATATTTTCTTGGACCCACCAATTGAACTCAAATGGCTATCTCACAAGCTTAAAATTGACATCTACATACTCGTATTTGATGTATGTACAAATTTATTTGATGTTTGTGTGACTGTCTCAGGATTTCTGAATCCCAAAGGCTATTTACAATGTCTTAAATTTTACATCTACATTTCCATAAATTGATGTCCACATGACCATCAATGATGTATATGTAATCGTCAATCTTTGAACATAAATGCTAAGCTTAAATTTGATGTTTGTGTGAATGTCCCATCCTACAAGTCTAATTTTTAATATCTATAACTTGAGCTAGAGAACTTGCTAAGGCATGAAAATTTCAGAGGATGATCCTAACATGAAGAAATACCTAGTTCTATAATAATTTGGATCACAAGGATTTGTGAGGTACATTTATAAAATGCATAAGTGAACTGGTCTACTCATTTTTGCATGATGTCCTGACGATGATCTGGTCCTTCAAACCTACACAGTTCATATTTTGATCATTCCTTCAAGGTTATAATTAATTTATAAGGCTTGTGTAACCTTTTCAAACATTTTAATTATTATTAAACTCATGAATACATTCTTATATCCCTCTATTTTCAATGTTGAGCCCGTTTCTAAGCCATTTGATCCACTCATCAATTGGGACCCTGTTATGCTTCTCTCTAGGTCTAAGTGAAGCTTGGTATTTGGGCCAAAATGGCCAATAGGCCCAATTGGAAATATTTAAGATAAAATGAATACAAAACCATTATAATCACTTGGAAAAAAAATCATATTTCCCACTTAGAGGAGGCCTTGCTAAGGTATTGGTCTATATGGATAGTGTACAAACACCTCCAAAAACTATAAGTTTTTAAGGTTTTGAGTAGGATATGAAGTGCATAACTTGGTCACAGGTTACCAATAATTGTATTATATAGTTTGAGGATTTTTTCACCCCCTAAAATCATTAAATATTCACATATATACCTATAATTGATTCTACAAACCTCCACCAATTAGCTAGTGAAGATGGTCTAGTCATACAAGAAGGGTAAGATTGCAGGTGTGGGTTATTTTTAGTGCCAAAGTTTTGATTTATAAGATTATTTTAGGTGTGAATAAAGCCTAATAAAATTTTTTTAAGGTATTTTTTAACTCTCATAGTCATCCACATAGTGAATGAACAAGAGACTACGCTACTAATCCATAAGGCCTACTTGTCCAATAAAATGAAGATTCTTATGGGCATAAAAATTGATATGGAATTAATATGACATCATAATACATATTTAAATTCCCCTTGAGGTGATAAAACTCCATGTATATGGGCAATATGAAATATTTTGGGAAATTTCTTGAACATGGCCAATGTGCAGGTATGGGCAGCTACTTAATGCCTCATGGAAAAGGCCTAATTAGACATATTTAAATGCTTGGTAACTCATGAGGGGAGATTTAATTGATTAATTATGGATTTAATGGGATATTCATGATTCAAACTATACTAAAAATAGACCTCAATGCTCCAAAGTGCTCATTCAAGGCACTAGTCAACCCAAACAACACATAAAGGTGTGGAGGACTATTGTAACTACTACATGATTATTATGGCATATTCATACCACTTATACACAATATCCCTTACTCTCTCATATAAATAACTCTATATATTTAGGCCTTGATGCCTTTTTATCATCCCTCAGCTAGGTGTAGCAAAACTCTACCAACTTATATCTTGATCCTTGAGAATCAATAAGGAAAGCTTGGTTGTAGACTTCTTATCAGAATTAGGTTGTGTTATGGTTGTTGACTTATAGAAAATTATGATTTTCATCTTATTTTTTACGTCCTCTCTTTCACCTAGTGTTATATTTTCATCTGATGCAGGTCATGTGAAGTGTTAAAACGTGGTATTTGTATTAAAGAGTGAGTTGATTGGTAGTGTTTCAATCAGACCTTCCTTCCATTACCTTCAAGTTATATACCTTACACATAACCTCCACATGAAATACTCATGTTTAAGAGTGTGTCAAGAATATTTTTTAGTTATTTGTCTTTTATTAGATTCACAAAGTGTGTTTAAAGATCAATTAAGAGAGGATAAGTGAATATTGGTGCATCACCACCCTTAGAATAGGTTCTCTTTTTATGTTTTCATCCTATCTATTTTCATCCCAATATTAGTAAGTATTAAGAGGAGAGATTAATTTTATATATCAGGGGAAATATCCCCATAATATAGAGGTTTGGTATTATTATAGGTCACCCACAACCTCTAGTCCAATCCCTTGTTAGTCCAAACTTGAAGAGAATTGAACTATCTCCTTCAAAGGGTACAGCTTGGAGTGCTAACAATATTTTTTTAAGTAAAAAAATTGTGTATGATTGAAATTAATTTAAAAAGGAGTGAATACATTAGTGTACACCATAACCAAGTTGCCTTCTGAAGGTAATTAAGAATGGGGTGATCGAGCCCCTTAGATATGTCAGTGTTAAAACCATGGGTTGATATAAATATGTCCCAATACTCATTTGAGATAAATAAGTTCTTAGAATTTAAGTCATGTAAAATTTTAATCACGCTTCTCATTATATTTTACAAGAATGGGACCCACCATTAGTTTCAATAAAATATATGAATTTGAGAGTCTAATAATATAAGTTTGAATAATTTTTCTAATTCCTCCACTACAAATGAATTTTTGGATTCAATATTAGCATCTTAAAACATATAAGTAGAAATTTAATAATTTTTTTGTATATTGTGTCGCATATGCCTCCAATTTAATAATTTATGTAATATGATTAATATAACTTATGCTAAAACACATAATTTTTTAATATTATTCCAACATTCCCCTAATCTGACAACATTTGTAAATTTAGTCATGTAATCTATGTAATAATATCATATAATATGGGAAATTTCATTCATAATCCTATAAAATATCTAACATATGCCTTGCATATATCTGTAGTCTCTATTAAATCTATGTAAAATATGTAATAATTTATGTAATCCTATATCAATATAGAGTAATTTATTCCCAAATTATTAATTTTATGTGAAAAATTATGAATATATTTATGTAAAGTACTTAATCTATAAGAAAATCCAATGTGTATTCCCCATTTTTGAGGTGAGGAATGTTTCCTTGGAATTACTCATCTCAAAAGAAAAGAGTTATGAAAATTATGTCATATGAAAAATATGTATGTAAATAATATGCTAACATGATAATATTATATCACAATAATATTAAATATTCAGATCATATAAGAAAACATGTATCCTAAGGCATACGAGTGTCATGTAAAGATAGAAATAGTAATGAGAAATGTAGTGCTAGAATAATTATAGAATGACCATACACAAACTGAGTAATCAATACATACAAGATGCATGATATGTATCATGGAACTACACACAAGATTAAACATGTGTAATATGGATCACAATATCATAATATTAGTAAATAACCCTAGATGTATCCACACATAGTCACATATTATTTGTCATTAACTAACCTAAGTTCTTTGAAAATAACTTGGTGCAACTAATTTTAAGACACCAAAATAATAAAGGATTTAGTTAAGGTTTACAAATATAAATTCCAACTATTGATTCCATATTTTAAAATGATAGCTCAAGTTATTTTATTTCAATTTTTTGATTTTTATATGGGTTCCTCTCTATCACTAATATATTTCAACTAAATCATCTAATTGAATGGGGTTTATGAATAATTTAAATGGATATTGATTTCACTTTTAAGGGATTATAGAATTTAAACACTAGGTTTTTAAAGAGTTAGAGTATAGTAAATTAGGGTATAAAATATACAATAAATATAGCCATTGATCTGTGTAAGATTTGACCTAATCTAATATTTTTAAAAATAGTAATAAATGACACAAATAAGTGTTTAGTTGGAAACTGGCTAAGACAGACGGTCTGGAGGCTAAAAATTAGTTTATACTTGAGTGATTTGAGTGAGGATTGAGACTATAAATCTATATATTATAAGCTTAGGATGGATATAAATTAATATATATAAAAGTAGTGTATAATAAGGATCAATGACCTTGATTGTGCACTACTTGTTTTAAGCTTGTCTGTGGGTATTACATTTAATTTATATCTAGTGGATAAATGGCTAATTTTCATGTATTTATACTGATATGGTGCTTATTTAGAGTGAAATATGTCTATGTTAATCCTAGGTGTATTAGGAATTGAAAATAAATATGTTGGGATTGAAATTAGGCAAGGGACACTAGCATGATCCCTTGGTCACTAGCATGGTATGCTAGTGTCCAAAGAACCACATTAGTTTATAGGTGGTAGGACCTAGGGAACTAGGGGCCCAAATAACTAGGGAAAGGTCTATGACTAATTTTGGGATGTCTAAGGATGTTTAACACCCACATAAAATATGGATAAGGGTCAAAAGAGGTCCTAAGATAGGTCTAGGTCTAGGGCTAAGTTAGGGATGGGTGGTTTCAAGTGACACTCATTACACTCAAGTGACATGTTATATGACTAAATTTACCCCCCACTTTATTCTATAAATGTATCAAAGTGAAATGATTGGGATAAATCAAAAATAAGCATACCTAGACTTACCTAAGAGGTGAAGCCCTTGAATCTAAGTCTAATTATGTGAAGCATTATCCATTACACATCTTGCAAATGAAATATGTGTGAATTAGTCCTAACTTAAAGAATATCAAAATCAAAGATAAAACTAAGAGATAAGAGATAGAGGAAAGGAATAAATACACCTCACAAGGTATGTGAACCAATGCAAAAATTTGGTGACATCTTGTGTGTGTAACTAATGATCGAATTGGTGAATAACATGGATTGAACTTGATGAAGGGCTACTCCACCCATCATTTACACTATAAAATAAAAAAAGAGTCTTATATAACATGTGAATAAATAAATCAAATTTATTTCCTTCATAAAATTAAGTACAACATCATAAAAATAATACTATAACAACATGGTTGTTTCACCACAAAGAAAATTAACCCTGTCAAAATTATTGTAAGTTAGAGCCACAATTTACACTGATGGAGATATCTTTCATAACCTTACCTTCACCACTTTATTGGCACCAATAAATCCCATGCCACTTATCCACTACCCTCGAATGTTATGAAAAGTGTAACTGCCCTTAATAGGTGCCAAAAAACCAAAAGCCCCTTTTCCTACCCCAATAAAATCTTATTTAAAATTTAAATTTTGAAAATTTGGTAACACAAAATTCAAGAACCATATCTTTTGAACTAGGAATTAAATTAATGAACCATTTGATGTGTTGTAAATATTGTGAAGTAATCTATGACATATTAGTTCTAGGTCATGTAAAAACCATTTTATCCCCTATAAAGGTCATTTAAATGTCCAAAATTTAAGATGAATATTTTTTAAGGATTTTTTAACCTTGAAACTTTAATATCTCACTATCTATTAATGAGATTGAGATAATTATTTCACCAAATGTTGTATTTTAAAATTCTAAAGCTCTATGTAAAATTTCATGTACATACATGCACAACTACAAGCTTACTAAAAATAACATGTTACTATTTTTAGTCTTGACAAAATTTTGGCAATCCTAAACCACTAAAAACTTCAACCCATGCTCTAACTAAACTAAGAATCCTATAAAAAGAAACTTCAAAGAAACATTATATATATATATATATATATATATATATATCCAATATTTTCCTTACACCCTAGATGTTCCTTCATCAGAATGAATGGCTTGTTTAATCCCCATGTGTGGATGCCTCAAGAATTTAATCTAGTTTTTACTCCATCATTACCCACCCTTGCTCGATGGATCATATAATGTGAATAACTTAGATTGGACTGATGGATTATCCAACCCTTATATATAGGTGGATCAATAAATCAATTAGGTTATGATTCCATCATTGCCTACCCATGTGTAGTAGATGTATATATGACTGAAACTATATGATTTAATTGAAATTGTGTAAGATGTCCTCGGGGCCATTTAGAACTCTAAAATGAAAAAAATACCAAAGGGCCTCTCGATCACTCAAGAATGTAGCCCAAGGACTACATAAAAATGACAACAACAACTATAGATGGAATAAAGCATCAATCTAGTCTAAAACTTGGTGAAAATGGTGTCTAAAATATACAACATAGAGATGACATGTATTTATCATTCCATTTGAGATTAGCTAGTACAAAATTAATCATATGGAAACTATGTGTTTCTCACATGCTCCCAATTTTGATATTTATGCATATGGATCTAGACTAAGTTGTAAAAATATATGTCTATGTATATCAAAAACTAAAATGGAAGTGATCATGGCCCCAAATCTAACCAAACTTGGTATGATTCTGTGTAAAATTAAGCATAAATAGATCAAATCTAATAATCTCTAACTAAAACTATGCAAATCTAGATTGTAACTGATGTGTTCTTCTATCAGACATGGATTTCCTTATTTTTTAGGCTAATAGATAATAGTGTGGCTCCTTGGATAGTATCACACCATGTTAGTGTCTTATCTACTATGTTAGTGTCCTCTGTGTTATTTTTATACCAAATTGACTCTGATCTTTATCTAACTACTTTTTTTTGTGTTTTCTTGATTTTGAGCCTATAACTCTATGTCTATTTGATAAAAACTATACTCTGAGTGTACTTAGATGGTTTTCTCTCTATGAAAAACCCCTATGAATTAACCCTCTTTTTATAGGAGTTATTTTACTTATGCAATAATTTTCCTCAAAATAAAATATTTGGATGATGTGTGTTCAGAAGAAAACATATGATATCTATGTGATAAACTAGTATAATGTGTATAAATAACATCATAATGTAATATAATCTGATCATAAGTTGATAATGTCTTATGTAAATTATATATAACATTCACATGGTTATCAATATAGATATAACAATGTAAGCATATTTATAAACTACATAATCTAATAATAATCTATGTAAACGACCTAGGTGTATGGGGCATGATGTCCATCAAGGTAACTAAGGAGGAAATGGAGATACATGAGGGAACTCATGGAATTAAAAATTGGTTATGAATATAACAAGTAAGAGACAAGTGTCATGGCCATGATGCATACATAAAAGTAACATAAAAACACATGATTCATGCAAAGGAGGTTAAGGGGCCATAATGCAAGGGACATGGGCACATGTCACTAAATATGAGAAATCAATACATATAAGGAAATGTTCAAATTTCCACATACATAATCAATAAATCACACACAAGTACATGGGCACATGCCTAAAGTATTCATATAATGAAAGGAATTGGTGTAGATATATAGAACAATGACATATTCAAATGCCTTGAAATAGATGTAGAAATGGAGAGACATAATAAAGTCTAAAACAGGAAAGATAGCAATAAAATTATGCATGAACATGTGGTATAAATATATATAAGAGTAAATATGTGCATAAATTGAGTCTATAGTGACATTAGTCAGCAAAAAATCTGAGTAGTAGAGAATGATATAAACTAGTAAAGTGGAAGTTGTTTATAAGTATTCCCTAGTGGGTGAATGTATCAATGTTGAAGCTATGTATGTGCCCCTAATGGGTAGATAGTAGAAAATATAGAAATTTTTAGAGGACCTAAGTCCTATAATAATTTGTGAACACTCAAAGAGAATAAGTACAGTAGGTATATATGATTAAACTGACTATACTAAGATAGCTAGCATATATAGTACCTAAAAAGTATAAAGAATGTAAACATAGATATGCAAACAATATATTTTTTAATGTTTTTAAAATATATATGAATGATTTTATATTTTTAACATATCATATTTTTTTATTTTTTTATTATACAAACTGTGTACAAGCAATCATGGAAATGAAACTATATACAAGGAGTAAGGCAAGAGAAGTAATTTACAAGTAGAGAAGAGAATACTACCTGATGAGTCTCACAAGAGAATCATAATAAATGTAGACTATATAAAATATAGGAAGAATAATCATGTGTGGTATGTGATGAGGTATTTAGGATCTAAGAATCAGATGTAGTGAGTGATCTATAGTTGAAACTGCATGTGGAGTATGGCTATGAATCTGAGAAGCTAGCTAAAGTAGCTGATGAACTATGGTGTGTTTGGTAACCCATATGGTAAAACAAGTTATAATTGATGTGGATTCCTTCTATTGTAACACTAATTTATTTCATGGTGGAGAGAGACACCTTTAAAATCCACAACATGTCTTTGATGTAAGGGTCTCTCTAATAAAGGTCTTTATGGGAGAGTATGCATACATAGTATTTATACAAGAGTAGACCTCACCTGTAATGGTGGTTGAACTTACATATGAGGTGTCCTAACAAAATATGTGCTTGTAAATTTAACTGGTGACTAT
Organism: Torreya grandis; assembly: GCA_037957365.1. Taxonomy (NCBI): domain Eukaryota; kingdom Viridiplantae; phylum Streptophyta; class Pinopsida; order Cupressales; family Taxaceae; genus Torreya; species Torreya grandis. The sequence continues at coordinate 5,524,053 of JARHVA010000373.1, read as the reverse complement.
TATATAACTTATGGAATAGGTAAAGGATACTTATATGGAAAGCACTCAGCTACAACCACCTGATTAAAATGTATATACTTGATACATTTGTGTATAGTGGATGGAATGGATTAAAGCTATTATATCCAAGGCCTACCTAATAACATATCAAATGTGCCTACTATTATCAACCTAGATTAGCACTCATGCTTTAAGGCTCGATATATTTGGCTCTAAAACCTTCACTTAGACTAACATTGGAATGATCTGAGGTGTGGGACACCTGAACTTAGACCAAACCTCTAGATTTTGGTGAGGCTATCTCCTCTGATGTATCACTTTACACTACTTACTAAAATATTTATTATTGGGATGAAAATGGGGAGAATTAAATTGAAAGGGAAATCCTACTTTACTATTCGTGATACACCTATATTGTTGGTTTATCCACTCTATTTGAGCTCCTAAAACATTGATTAGACAAGTAAAGACTAAATCTACAACTCCAAATAGCTCTTATACAATAGTATTTCATGTAGAGGTTTTATCAATTCATCTAAGCTTAAGGTAAATGTTGGAATAGGCCTGATTCAAGGCACTAACTAGTCAATGTTTATCCACTATCAACTTAAACAAATGACATTAAACACTAAACATGACCTGCATAAGTAGTATACTAGTAGCTAGGTGATATCAAGACTTAACAAGGGAGATATTTCTACCAATATGCAAATCAAACTAATATTAAAACACTATACCAGAGTAATGGAAATATGAAACAATATTTTATTTCTCTGAAAAGGTTACAAAACTCAAATTTTGGTAGAGTGTGGTCTTGTCAAAAGAGGGATCCTCCTTTAAATGGATTCAAATCCAACATATATAGAAAATAGAAGTAATATCCAAGATTGGTGCTGAAAAAAAAGAAAAGGAAATTAACTGGATGTGAACTCAAATTAATTTTGAGTTCAAATTAATTAAAATATTATTTAATAATCTCCTTCTTTTCTTTTATCTTTGCATAAAACCTCCTTTTGGAATTGGAAAAGTGGTGGGCCCATCTTGATAACAACTCAAGTCTATTTGAGCTCAAATTAAATACAATAGTCTTCAAAAATCTTTTTCTTTTGTTTTGTTTTTCAAGAAATCCATTTTGGCATTGAAACAAGAAATGGTGGGCCCCATCTTGATGTCAACTCTCTTTGCATGAAATCAATGACATTATTTGGTTTCTATCTCCACTTGAAGTGATCTTTAAGTGTTTTAATATCATTCTTTAAATGATAATAAATTAATATTGCATGATGTTGGTCAACTAGTCAACTAAAGCTTTGATTGGAAGTTCAAGGTTAGTTAACTCCACTTGGCTCCTCCTTGCATAAAATGGCATTTGAAGTATAAATGTATATGAATATCCATGAAAATATCAGATATGTGGTGTTTTAAAATTATTTTTAACTATTTAATATCCAACTCAATTCTAAACTTCATTTATTTGATTGATAAAATAGGCCTATTAAGCTAACTAGGCCTAGTAGCCTACTTTTGTCACTTAAAAGCTTATTAAAATATTATTAAAAAAATATATGGTTTTTTATTCATTTTTAATCTTTTAAAACACCATTATAGACCTTAAAAACTCACATAATGTTTATAAATAACCAAAATACTACATTTTTCTCTTGGAGGCTTCATCTTGCTCAGGCTTGCTTCCTTCTTGATTGTGTTTTAAGAGGCTTAGGTCTGTGTAAAAATATAAAGAACTTATAATTTTACAATGGAATTTAAAATTTAATGTATTATTATTCAACTCATGATTATGGTACACACCAAATTTATAATCAAAACTCTACTTGTAGATGCCAAAAACCTCAAATTTCCTCAAAAAATGCCCCTTTTGCATGGAATGTGTACATACTTGAATGTTTTTTTGAATTTTTTTGGAGTTAATTTCATGGGTAATATATTTTTTATAGATAAAATTATTCTTAAATTATTTTAATTGTCCATTGAAACTTGATTTTACACAAAAAACCTTTAAAAATGCAAATTTTCCTTAAACCATGCTAAACTAGGCCCTTTTGGAAGCTTGGAAGCACCAAGATTTGCCAAATAATGAATATATTTGGAAAAATTATTTGGGAAATATGATTTAAAAAATTAAAACACGGAGTAAATTATTTAAAATACCAAAATATGAAATCTTGAAAGTTTTCATTTTCTTAATCCAACTCTATACTCTTCTTGAAAGTATGCCAATTTGCAGATTTAACTAGTTGTTTTTCCTTGCTCTGTTTAAACTTTAAATTAATTAATAATATATTAATAATGAAATTAATATATATATTAAGTCCTAAATATTCTATAACAAATTTAAATTTCATGAAACCCTTCCCAAGTGAGGAGAAATTGAGAAAAACCTGTTGCCTTTCTGGTTGTAAGGCTGTAGAAATTGGCCTATCTTAAACCTGATGGTACATGATCATGGAAAATCCAATTTAAAAAAAAAAATCCATTAGTAATAAATTTGAGTCTAATTTTCATACCCAAAAATTTAGATATGTACCTTTCTCCATTTGATTTTGTACCATCATCAAACCTGTAAGTAGGTCACTATGTGCAAACTAGAAGGAGTGTTTGTATGAAATGGTTTTGGCCATTTTATGCATCAAAACACCATGAAAATTATGATTAATATTTTTTATAACCTTTTCTTTATTTTACCTACTTTAAGTGTATGGAATCTATACAGATTTGTACTTGTCTTCTTGAAAATGAGTGAAAAAAAGGCTTTTCTTTGCCTTTTATGGAATTTCAAGAGCCCCACCGCCAAAATCATGAATGAAATGGATTTAAACAGGTATTTTTCATGTTTTAAAAAATATTTTTATCTTTTCCCATGCTTTTAAAATTATTTTTGGCACGTGTGGGTCCAAAATAAGCTTTTTTTGGCTTTAAAAATGCATTAAAACACATTTTTAAGCCATGAAACTTTAGGATAAGGCTAAAGTTATATTTTTAAATATATTTAAAGGCCTTGGAATAATTTAATGTATTTTTAAGATAAATTTTAAATTTTAAATATAAAAATAACCTTTTAGACCAAAAAATGTTGGTTTGATTAGCTTGCAGAGACTATTGACGGTTTATGAAAATTTTGAATTACAGGGGTTGGAATTTGGCCTTAACAAGCCAAATTACCAAAAAAATTGGTGACTCGCATGGGTTTACCAGATTAATATTCAAATAACTCATACATGTTCATGGTAAATATACTCTTTTGGGATTTGAGACAAATTTTATGACTGACACAACAAGACTAAAGGGAAACATAACTAAACTAGAAAGCAGAGATAAATAACCAATGGAAAATAAGAAAACAATGAAAGGGAAGAAAATTGTTGCTTGTTTTAATCACTTATTAGAAAAAAACAAACCTACTAACCTAAAATTAAAATCTTTTTTCTAGGATCAAATATAAAATTATTTGATGCACCATGGAACCTTGAAATGTATTTGCCATCTCTTGATAGCTCTCTTCTATAGCGAAGAGTAATTGTATGCTCATGTCTTCTTGATGATGTAGCTAGGATTCCAACCTCCATTCTTAGGTGCAGTGATTGAAGTTATGGATCTAAGACCCAATCATCTTATTACCAAATCCATGTACTTTACAAGAGCATCTTCAATTCTTCATCTTTTAATAACTATTGATCATGATCATGTAGACTAGCATATTGTATCTCCTTTGTCATTTCTTCAAGGCTAACCTATAAGTGAGATGGATCTGATCTTGTGACTTATTGAGGCTATTTGTGTTCATACTCAACTTCCAAAATTATACAAGTATTTGAAGAAGATGAGAGAGGTTAATAAACATACTTGAGATAGTCAAACATGTCATCTCTTGAGAAAACAATTGCTTCTTGCTTGGTGAAAGCACTCTTCTCATCCTATAATGGACCACATTCAATTAAAGAATAACTTGAATGAAATATGTTAAAAAAATCTAAATACTTGTTCTCATGAACTTGAAGTACAATTTTAATTTCTTAATTATGATCATAAGGCTAAAAATTATCTTCAACTTCTTGTGTTGATTGGTAATCATTTTATGTCACTTCTACAATCTCTTGTTATTCATGATGGATGACAACCATTGTTGGATCAATGAGTTCATGGAAAACACATTCTACTTGAATAATTGAAGTGTTTTCCTCTTGAATTTCATCCTCTACTTTCATCTTATCTTCAATCACATCAACAACCTCTTTGACCTCATCAATTTCTTCATTGACATTGAGTGTGTCAATGATGATGTCCTCCTTATGTTCATGCGAAACTCTTTCATATTCATCTACATTAGCTTCAAATTATTCTTTTGTTTTAGAAAGGATAGGCTCCTTCTCTAGGATAGGCATAGTAGATCCCTAAAATTATTCAATAAGATGAGAAATATGTAATGGTTTTGCCATAGATGTTTGATTTTACTCCTGAGACTATTGAACCTAAATAATTGCCACTTCCTCTTTGTACATATTTCCTTGAATGGATTTCCATGAATGAAAGGATTTGGGATCTTGTTAGGGTGTGGAGCTAAAAGCTTCAACTATTTACACACACAAGAAAAGGATGCTGCAGAACTAGAGCCACCGGCGTCGGCAGTATGACCGACGTCAGTCAAGTGCAGTGGAGAAGGAAACCGGTGATGGCAGAGAGTCAGCCGACGTTGGCAGCACCAGACAAGCAGGGACTGGCGTCAGTCACCTGTGCAGTCCAAAACTGCTGTTGACGAACAGTCAGTTAGTTAAACCGAGTGTTTGCATGTTAAGGGGCTAATTTAAGTCGTGAGCTGTGTGTCTAATTTTATTAGTTAGATGTCTATTTTTGTAACCATGGGATTCTATTTAAAGACCCATGTGGCATGTATTGTAATTATCATATTGATCAAGTAAGAGCATTGAAGCAAGCAAGGTCAAGGAGATCTACAGGTGTAAGGTCAAGGAGATCAGCTGAAGCATTCAAGGAGGGATATCAACTCAGGTTGTAGAGTTGGGTTTGTGTTGAGCAAGAGAGAGAGGGAAGAAGGTCTTGAGGTGTGGCAAGCCTTTGAGGTGGAGGAAGAAGTGGCATCTTCCTTATTGTATTTTCTTCTAGTATTATCTAATACAAGCGTGTGTATTGTCTCTCAAATTCTTTGTTGTCTCATGTTTCTAGTTACTTAATTATTCTGGTATAATTTCATGTTTAATTGCTCATATAAGTAATCAATTGTGCTTTCATTGGATAAGGGGCCTCCTAACAGTTGGTATCAGAGCTATGGTTTGTAGGAAGCAGGTTATTGTTTTTGATTACAGGTCATTCACAGGGTTTTCTGATTGAGTGGGAGTTCAGCAATGGCAGAAGAAAGTAAGCTACAAATGGAGAAGTTTAACGGCAAGAATTATCAACACTAGAGGATGCAGATTGAGGACTATCTGTATTAGAAGGATCTGTACTTACCATTGGGTGGGGTTGCATGCAAGCCCACAGATATGAAGGATGAAGAATGGAGTGTTCTTGATCGGAAGGCTCTTGGTTCCATAAGGTTGAGCCTTGGAGCGTCTGTGATTTCCAGCTTATCACAATGCAAGACAACAGAAGAGTTGATAAAGTCCTTGACGAATTTATATGAAAAGCCCTCGGCTTCTAATAAGGTATACCTTATGAAGCAGCAATTTACTTTACAAATGCAGGAAGGTGGATCGGTACATACTCATCTTAGTGATTTCCATGGTTTGGTAAACCAATTAGCTTCAGTTAATATTGTTTTTGACGATGAGGTAAAGGCTCTCTTGATTTTATGTTCTTTGCCTGAAAGTTGGGATAGTTTGGTTATGGCAGTAAGTAATTCTGCATCTGCTTCTAAAATCTTAAAAGTTGATGATGTTGTGAGTGTGATCTTGAATGAGGAAATACGCAGGAGAAGCACAGGTGAATCATCAGGGAATGCTCTAAGTGCAGAAAGCAGGGGAAGGCAAAGGGAGAAGATTGAGCAAGGGAAATCAAGGTCGGGAAGGAGATCCGAGTCCAAAGGTATTACCTACTGGTTTTGTGGAAAGAGAGGACATACAAAGAAGGAGTGTTGGTTGAGAGATAAAGAGAATCAACATGCAGGTATTGAAGAAGCAAAGGATGCAAATATTGTGGTACAGGATGCTCTCATACTTTCTTTGGATAGTCAGGTAGGATCATGGATTTTAGATTATGGTTCATCTTTTCATGCATCCCCAAATAGAGATTTTTTTCATGAGTATGAACAGGGAGACTTTGGAGTGCTCTATTTAGGGGATGGTACACCTTGTCAGATAGTTGGCAAAGGGAAAGTGTAGCTGAGATTGCAGATTGACAACACATGGGTGTTGAAGGAGGTCATGCATGTTCCAATTCTGAAGCAGAGTTTGATTTCTGTAGGAAGGTTGGGTGATGAGGGATGCACAATAACCCTCACAGCGGACTCTTGGAAGGTTACCAAGGGAGCACTTATTTTAGCAAGAGGTAATAAAGTAGGTACTCTTTATCTATCTACTTGTACTACTGATTCTACTTCTGGTATAGATTCGAAGATGTGGTCTAATAGGTTGGGTCACATGAATAAGAAGGGAATGGAAGTTCTTGACTCAAAAGTTATGTGTTCAAATTCAGAAAGCATAGATAGAGTTCATTGTAGGAAAAGGAAATTTGAGGCTTTTGATAAGAATAGGGAAGTCTTGGTGTTTTTGAAGGAGATGAAGGCCAGAGAACAGTTACAGGCACTGAATAAATCTAAGCAGGGCAGCATGGACAGAGATTTGATCCAAGAAGAGCTCGCGAATGAAGAATTCATCACTCACGGGAACACACAGGCACCGATGTCGGTCACTTAGAACTGACGTCGGTCAGTCAAACACTGACATCAGTCATGTGCAGACCAACAGGGTTGGTAGGTCAGGCAGGAGAAGTCTGACGTTGGTCATCAGGACCAACGTCGACAGGGGGGACACCGGCGTCGGCCAGGGGTAACGACATCGGTAGTCAGGGTCAGTGCAGGGAACCGACATCGGTCGGGAGCAGACTGGGAGATGGTCGAGATCGGTCACTGGAACGGATGATGGGTGGACAGTTAGTTGTCAAAGAGTCTCAAACACCCATACAGAGGTCAGAAAAGGTATGTGAACCTCATATTCATTGTTCACCTTCTTTATATTGCTTACTGTTAGTCATGAACTAAGAAGATAGAAGAAGCAATGCAGGTAGAATCTAGAAACAGTGGGAGCTTGACATGGTTGAGGAGTGTGAGTCCTTGGAGTAGAGCCAAATAGGTATTTGTTGGTAGAGTTTTCAGCTGGATAGAGGGATGGATTCCCGTTTTAGAGAAGAGAGTGGATGGACATCTGAGACAGAAGGCTATGGTATACGGTCTTGAGTTAGCTGCATGGCAATGGAGGTTTGACCATTGTATTTTATCTTTACCAGGTTGGATAATATTAGCTACATTATCCTGTTACTATATTGTGTTACTTTTTGTAGGGTTGCATATACAGGGAGTTTTCTGAGCTAAGGGTAGAGTTGGTTCAGAAGTATGTCATGAAGAATTTGGGAGCAGCAAAATTCTTGTGGCATAAGTGACAGGTATAGCATCACAGGTTTGCGTGGTGGTTGGTCTTCAAGGATGACTTTGAAGAGGGATACAGGGCCTAAGGAACAAAATAGATGGTGTATAGGTACAGGTACAAGTTGCAGCTATTTATCTCCAAGTGGGAGATTGTTAGGGTGTGGAGCTAAAAGCTTCAACTGTTTGCACACACAAGAAAAGGATGTTGAAGAACCAGAGCCACCGGCATCGGCAGTATGACTGACGTCAGTCAAGTGCAGTGGAGAAGGAAACCGGTGACGGCAGAGAGTCAGCCGACATCAACAGCACCAGATAAGCAGGGACCGGTGTCAGTCGCCTGTGCGGTCCAAAACTACTGTTGACGAACAGTCAGTTAGTTAAATCGAGTGTTTGCATGCTAAGGGGCTAATTTAAGTCGCGAGTTGTGTGTCTAATTTTAGTAGTTAGATGTCTATTTTTGTAACCATGGGATTCTATTTAAAGACCCATGTGGCATGTATTGTAATTATCATATTGATCAAGTAAGAGCATTGAAGCAAGCAAGGTCAAGGAGATCTATAGGTGTAAGGTCAAGGAGATCAGCTGAAGCATTCAAGGAGGGATAGCAACTCAGGTTGTAGAGTTGGGTTTGTGTTGAGCAAGAGAGAGAGGGAAGAAGGTCTTGAGGTGTGGCAAGCCTTTGAGGTGGAGGAAGAAGTGGCATATTCCTTATTGTATTTTCTTCTAGTATTATCTAATACAAGCATGTGTATTGTCTCTTAAATTCTTTGTTGTCTCATGTTTCTAGTTACTTAATTATTCTGGTATAATTACGTGTTTAATTGCTCATATAAGTAATCAATTGTGCTTCTGTTGGATAAGGGGCCTCCTAACAGATCTTAAGAAAGGAAGGGTGAGGTTTTAATTTCAATAGTGACTTTGGCATTGATTTCATCATTTGGGTTTATGCTTTGTTGTTGTATTTGACTCTAGGTTAAAAACTTGGGTTTAGGAGCTTCTAGTATTGAAAGTATTGTATCTTGAGGCATGATTGGGATAATTCCTTACTGAGGTGGACTTGGGATCCATGGATATTGATATGGTGTATAAATAGGTATTGACCTTTGAAATAGATATTTGTTTCTAATAACTCTTATTTTTAGGCTGATATCTCTTTAGCAATCATTTGGCTTACCCTCTTCATTTTCTCTATCTCATCATGAAAATTTTGAGAGTTTTAGAAGGGTGGTTGATCTTGGAATGGGTAACGCTCATATGTATGAGGATGAGATTCATATAGATCATGGTTATATGACTGGGATGATATTTTATACTATTGATAAGGATTTGTATACTCATCATATGGCTGATATGGGTCATGGGAGGGCTGATATGGGTCATGAAAATCTTATTGGAATTGTTGAAAGGGAGAATAATGATGAAATCCTTCTTTGTAGTCTATGTTCATAGCCTAGAATATCATGAATATAACTCAAATTATGAACAATAATGTACCTTTTACCTTGAGATAAAATCCATAGGAGTATTAAAAACTAGTTTTAAAGATGATGTGCTGCAAGCTTTTACTCCAATAGTTGAATTTGCATCCCACTAAGCATGCCAGAACTACTAAAAACCTAGATTAGCACCTATGATTGAAGGCTTGATAGACTTGGCTCTAAAACCTTCACACCTAGACTAATATTGGAATTATTTGAGGTGTGGGACACCTGAACGTAGACCAGACCTCTAGATTTTGGTGAGGCTAGTTATTTTGATGTATCACTTTGCACTGCTTACTAAACTATTGATTATTGGGATGAAAAGGGGGATAAGGAAATTGAAATGGAAATACTACTTTACTATTGGTAATACACTTGTATTTCTAGTTCATCCACTCTATTTGAGCTCCTAAAACACTGATTGAACAAGTAAAAACTAAATCTACAATTCCAAATATCTCTTATGCATCAGTATTTCATGTAGAAGTTTTATCAATTCATCTAAGCTTGAGGGAAATGGTGGAATAGGCCTGATTCAAGGCACTAACCATCCAATGTTTATCCACTATAAAATTAAATAAATGACATTAAACACTAAACATGACTTGCACAAGTAGTATACTAGTAGCTAGGAGATATCAGACTTGACAAGGGAGATATTTCTAACACATGCAAATCAAGCTAATATTAACACACTATACTAGATTAATAGAAATATAAAACAATATTTTATTTATCTAAAAAGGTTACAAAAATCAAATTTTGGTAGAGTGTGGTCTTTCTAAAGGAGGGATCCTCCTTCAAAATGGCTTCAAAGCCAACATATATGGAAAATAGAATTAATAGCTAAGATTGGCATTGAAAAAAAAAAAAATTAGCTGAATGTGAACTCAAATCAATTTTGAGTTCAAATTAATTAAAATATTCTTTAATAATCTCTTTATTTTCTTTTGTCTTTGCATAAAACCTCCTTTTGGCATTGGAAAAGTGGTGGTCCCATCTTGATAACAACTCAAATATATTTGAGTTCAAATTAAATACAATTGTCTTCAAAAATATTTTTATTGAAATTTTTTAATGTCATTCTTTAAATTATAACAAATTAACATTGTGTGATGTTGGTCAACTAGTCAACTAAAGCTTTGATTGGAAGTTCAAGGCTAGTTAACTCCAATTGGCTCCTCCTTTCATAAAATGACATTTAAAATATAAAAATATATGAATATCCATGAAAATATTAGATATGTATCATGGTAAACTCCTTTTTAACTATTATATATCCAACTCAATGCTAAACTTCATTTATTTGATTGATAAGATAGGCCTATTAAGCCAACTAGGCCTACTAGCCTACTAGCCTACTTTTGTCACTTAAAACCTTCCTAGAATCTTTTAAATAGAAATATATGGTTATTTATTCATTTTTAAATCTTTTAAAACACCATTATAGACCTAAAAAACTCACACAATGGTTAGAAATAACCAAAATATTTCATTTTGCTCTTGGAGGCTTCATCTTGCTCAGGCTTACTTCCTTTTTGACTTTGTCTTGAGAGGCTTAGTTATGTGTAAAAATAGAAATAAATTTTAATTTTATAATGGCATTTAAAATTTTATGGATTATTATTCAACTCATTATTATGATACACACCAAATTTGGAGTCAAAACTCTACTTGTAGATGCCAAAAACCTCAAATTTCCTTTAAAAAGCCCCTTTTGCATCGAATGTGTGCATACTTGAATGTATTTTTGCATATTTTTTGAGTATATATAATGGGTAATATATTTTTTTTAAAATAAAACTATTCTTAAATTTTTTAAATGGTCCATTTAAACCTGGTTTTCCACAAAAAACCTTAAAAATGCAAAATTTCCTTAAACCATGCTAAACTAGGCCCTTTTGGAAGCTTGGGAGCACCAAGATTTGCCAAATAATGGATATTTTTGGGGGAAAAAATTTGGAAACATGTTTTAAAACATTAAAAAATTTATTAAATTATTACAAAGACTAAAATATGAAATCTTGAAAAAATCCATTTTCTCAATCCAACCCTATACTCTTCTTGAAAGCATGCCAATTTGTAGATTTGACTAGATATTTTTCCTTGCTCTATTTTACCATGAAATGAATGAATAATAGATTAAATTGTGTGTGTGTGTGTGTGTGTGTGTGTGTGTGTGTGTGTGTGTGTGTGTGTGTGTGTGTGTGTGTGTGTGTGTGTGTGTGTGTGTGTGTGTGTGTGTGTGTGTGTGTACATATATATACATACATACATACATACATACATATATGTGTGTGTGTGTGTGTGTGTGTGTGTGTGTGTGTGTGTTTGTGTGTGTGTGTGTGTGTGTGTGTGTGTGTGTGTGTGTGTGTGTGTGTGTGTGTGTGTGTGTGTGTGTGTGTGTGTGTGTGTGTGTGTATTCATACCCCAATATTATTTTACAACTTGAAATTTCATCAAACCCTTCCCAGGTGAGGAGAAATTGAGAAAAACTTGTTGCCTTTCTAGTTGCAAGGCTATATAAATTGTCCTAAATTAAACCTAATGGTATATAAGCATGTAAAATATAATTAAAAAAAACATAATGCATTAGGAATCCCTATGATTCTATTTTTCACACCCAAAAATTTAGATTTGTACCTTTCTCCATTTGATCGTACCATCATTAAACCTACAAGTAGGTCGCTATGTGTAATCTAGGAGGAATGCCTGTATGAAATGGTTTAAGCCATTTTATGCATCCAAACACAATGAAAACAATTTTTAATTTATTTAATGATATTTTTCTCTATTTTTCCTACTTTATGTGTATGGAATCCATACGGATCCATACTTGTCTCCTTGAAAATGAGTGAAAAAAGGCTTTTTTTTGCCTTTCATGGAATTTCAAGAGCCCCACCACCAAAATCATGTATGAAATGTATTTGTATGGATATTTTTCATGGTTTAAAAAATATTTAATCTTTTCCCATGCTTTTTAAGTTATTTTTGGCATGTGCGGGTCCAAAATAATGCATTTTTAGCTTTAAAAATGCATTAAAACACATTTTTAAGCTATGAAACTATAGGATAAGGCTAAATTTATATTTTTAAATATAATTAAAGACTTTTTGAATAATTTAATTAAATTTTTAGATAAATTTTACATTTTAAATACTAAAAATAACCTTTTAGACCAAAAAATACCAGTTTGATTAGCTTACAGAGACTATTGATGATTTTTGGAAATTTTGAATTGCAAGGGTTGGAATTTGTCCTTGATAGGCCAAATTACCAACACTTTCACTAGGTAATATTATGAATATAGTGGCCACATGTATGGTCCCAACCTGTAATGGAAGGACAATATCTTTAATAGAACTTTAAATATGGCTACTAAATCCATAAATAATTATATCTATCTAATAAATATCATAATCTAAATAACCCAAGTGATGAAGACGTATGATAGTAAACATGTTGACACTTAAGTATGTAGTCTATTATTTAAATACAACACTCATAGCATACAAGCATAATTATACATGTATTGAAAAGGATTATTTTTCAATGGTGTTTGCTTCCAAAAATTTGTGATATTACATGTTGAATAATAAAACTATTGTTATTGCTACGGTGGACCCTTTCAAATATTTATTATCCAAATCAACTCTTACAAGCCACATGGCTAAATGGGTCATACACCCCTGAAGAATCCTACTGACTCTCCAAAACCAGCACCCACCTTGGTACTGTGGCACTAAGAGGAACACACCATTGCTCACCTCACACATAGAAGGAGCTTATAATATTGCTCTCTTACTCTCTAGCACTAATTTACAATACAACCATGAGTCTATTATATAGATCTCATCCAAACAATAATTAGACATCTAATTACAATAATTAGATCCGCAGCTCTCAGTCTAAAATTAGCTCTCATCATGCAAACACTTGGTTCGTCAACTGACTGCCTGTAATATACTTGCAGTCAAACCACACAGGTGACCGATGTCAGTCCCTATCTACCTGGGGATCGCTGACGCCAGTCGATCTCTGACCGACGTCGGTTGCTTCCTGTCTCCTACCTATCGTCATCGGTTGGCCTGACTGACGCTGATGTCTGTGACACTCTGCAACTCCTCTTCAACCTCCTCCATGTCTACATTAGTGAAGCTTTTAGCTCCACAACCTAACAATCTCCCACTTGGAGATAAACAACTACACTGTACCTGTACCTGTACCCTATCTAATCTATTTCCTGGCTTGTATCCCTCTTCAAGATCAATCCTAAAGAAAACCCACCACACAACTTGTGATGTACCTCCTATCATTCGAGTACCCTACCGCATCCGCATCTACAAATCCATGTAGTGAAGTCCTGACCCTGAATAGCATGAATCCCTACTGCTGGTCTCTCTCAAATACCTGAGAACCCACTTCTCAATATTGGCTCCTAACTCTATGACAACACCCAATGCTTGGGCAAACTTAGGCCTATACCAGACCTCATGTGATTTTAGACACTTAATTGTCCAGCCCTTAGTGTGCTCTGATTCTGCATCCTGCATAATGAACCTTGCCAACACTTGATTCACGTCAGCTCCCACTGGAGACAAAATCAACCTGTGATCTCCCATGTCCCCCATGCCAAAGAATTTCACTGCTCCAAATTCTTCATAGCAAACCACTGAACTAATCTTACCCTTAGCTCAGCAAAACCTTGTATGTACAAACCTGCTAGCAAATATACCATCCACATACAGTAACAGAATGATGTCATGACTCATCATCCACCTGGTAAGGCAAACCACAGTAGTTACCTAACATTGACTGAAGCCATGCTTCGTCCTCCACCTGTCAAAACCTGTACCATTGTCCTGCAGCTCCTCAAGACCGTATGACTTGGTCTTCTATCTCACGTATCTATTCTCTCTATTCTTCAACTAAGGTATCCATTCATCTTTGTGCTTTCATCCGGCTGGCAACCCTACCAAATCTCCACTTGGTGTCTGCAATCTCTCCATGCCATGCTCCCACTGTTTCCTGGATCCTTCCTGCTCTACAGTAAGCAACAAGTATAAAGAAGAGGATCAATGAATTTGAGGCTTACTTACATCTTCAGTCCTCCATATGGGCATTTGAGACTCCTTGACAGCTTGCTGTCCACCCAAAATTTGTTACAATAACTAACCTCGGTCACCACACAGTCTGCATCCAACCGACATCAGTTCCATGCTCCTGTCCTGACTAACAACCATGCTGACATCGGTGTCCCCCTGCTGCCGACGTCAGTCCTCATGACCGACGTCGGTCTTACCTACTACCGATGTCAGTTTTCCTACTGACGCCAGTACCTGTGTTTCCTGTGAGTGATGACTTTTTACCCGTGAGCTCCTTTGAATCAATCCCCATGTCAAAACTGCCCTGCTTAGAAGTATCCAGCCCCATCCACTGGTCTCTATCCGCCATCTCCTCCAAGAACACCAAGGCTTTCTAGTTCTTAAGCCTGTCAAATATATCTATCTTCCGCTTAAGAACATGCATCTCCTTCCTGCTCATGTGACCAAGCCTACGAAGCCATGTCTCCACAACAAAAGAAGAATTAGTAATATAAACAAGTAGATAAAGAGTACCTATTTTCTTACCACCAGCTAATTCAAGTGCATCCATTGTGAGAGTTCTTGTGCATCTCTCATCACCCAACCTTTCTAAATAAATTAGCCATATCTCCAAACCTAGGACCTGCATGACCTCCTTCAACACCCATGTGTTGGCCACCTGTGATTTCAGCTTCACTTCCCCTTTGCCAATTCTTTGGCAAGGCTCACCAGCTCCTCTCCCTAGGGCTACATGGAAAGAGGCAACCGAATCTATTATCCAAGATTCAACTTTATCCAAGAAACCTCCCAAAGCATCCTGTGCAACAACACTTGCAACATCTGCATCTTCAGTTCCTTCATGCTGATCTACTACCAACCAACAATATTCTTTTACCTGCTCTTTCTTTCCATATGACCGTTGGTGACCATCTGTGCTTTTCAACTCCTCCATTCTTAGCTTACTTTGATCTGCCATTGCTCTACTCCCACTCGATCAAAAACCCCTGAGAGTGACCTGTAACCAAACACAAAACCTGCTCCCTGCAACCTTAGCTCTGATACCACGTGTTGGGATAAATAACCAGAAGCACACAATTGATTACTAAGCAACTTAATATGCGAAAATAACCAGAATACACAAGTAACTAGAATTCATAAATAACACATGATATGAGAGACAATACACAACTTGTATTAAAACTCTTATAGAAAAGAATACAATAAAGAAGATGCCACTTCTTCTCCACCACCTCTTCAGAGGCTTCCCACACCTCAAGTGAACAGTACTTCTCTCCTCAAAGCTCTCTCTCTTAGGTCCCAACACCCAACTCAAACACTGAGTTGGTGTTCACCTTATACCCGTGCTCCATGCACACCACAAGTGCTCTACGCACTCCACAAGTACACACACATACTTCAAGTAGATCTCCCCTAAACCTAAAACAACTTGCACCTCAATAGACCTTACTTATGGAAGGATCTCCCTTTCCTTCTTCTCTTGCTCTATCTGAGTACACACCTGTACTCCAAGTAGATCCTGCCTGATTCTGCTCCCTGTTGTGTTGCTATCCTATCTGATCTTACACACCTGTAAATCAACCTGGTTATGCACACCTGTGAACCTTGACCTTGCACACACATACACCTGCATATCAATGATCTTACTTACCATGTAGATATCCTATAGAATCCATGCACACCAGCTGACTAAGATCATACACCCCTAAAGAATCCTGCTGACTCTCTTAGGTCCCAACACCCAACTCAAACACTGAGTTGGTGTTCACCTTATACCCATGCTCCACGCACACCACAAGTGCTCTACGCACTCCACAAGTACACACACGTACTTCAAGTAGATCTCCCCTAAACTTGCAACAACCTGCACCTCAATAGACCTTACTTATGGAAGGATCTCCCTTGCCTTCCTCTCTTGCTCCATCTGAGTACACACCTATACTCCAAGTAAATCCTGCCTGATTCTGCTCCCTATTGTGTTGTTGTCCTATCTGATCTTGCACACCTACAAATCAACCTGGTTCTACACACTTGTGAACCTTGACCTTGCACACACATACACCTTCATATCAATGATCTTACTTACCATGTAGATCTCCTATAGAAGTCATGCACACTAGCTGACTAAGATCATACACCCCTGAAGAATCATGTTGATCTTACATACATGGGGAATCCTACTTGATTCCACCATGGGAAGAACTCTCCAAGCTCCACACTTGGGTTCTACAAGTTCTACACTTAACAATATAGCTCATGAGTCTATTATATAGATCTCATGCATACACTAAATTAGACAAGCGGCTCAAAGACTCGAATTGGTATTTAACATGCAAAATCCGCGTTCACTTAACTGACTATTCGTCAACAACAGTTCTAACCGCTACAGGTGACCGACATCGGTCCCTACCTTCCTGGAGGTGACCGACGCCGGCTGATATCCTGTCGATGCCGGTTTCCTCTGCGCTTCCCCTGACTGACGTCAGTTGTGGCCTGCCGACACCAGCAACTATCAAGCTATGAAAAACCTCCTCCTTCTATTTGCAACAAGGTGAAGCTTTTAGCTCCACACCCTAACAATCTCCCACTTGGAGATAAAGAGCTACACCTATACCCATACCAGTACTCTGTCTAATCTACATCCTAGCTTGTATTCCTCTTCAAGCTCCCACTCAAATACAACCCACCACACTCCTTGTGGTGATACACCTGTGTCTGAATTTCTCCATTCTTCTGCCTTGCTATACTCCCACTCAAACAGTAACCCCTGTGAGTAACCTATAATCAACACACACTTAATAGATTTTAACCACCTATTAGTCAAGCTCACTCTGAGAACGTCCAACCTCGCTCTGATACCATTTGATAGGACCAAAGTTTCCAAAAGTTTTGACACAACTTGTCAGATTTAAGAGTACACATGATTACCAATGTATAAGCAACTTTAAACATGCGTAAATACCAGAAGAACAAATAACTATCAATGAGAAATAACATAGAAACTGAGAGGCAACACACAATTGTATTCAACTCATTACAAAGGAAATTACAATAAAAAGATCACACTCTTCTCCACCTCTACAAGGCCTTCCACACCTCAAGGGCTCCAAGTAATCTTCCCACCTGAGTAATCTTCTCTCATAGGTCTCAACTAACAACTTACACAAGTTGTTGTTCACCTCATTGTACCTCTAGTACAATTGAGTACGAATCGGTACTCCAAGTAGATCTAACCATGATCCTACTTTGATGTATTGCTGTCACCTTGGATCTAGCTGCCTCGCTGATCTCCTTTCTGACCCTCGCATTCACACATCTCCCTGCAGACCAACCTGATCTTACTTATCACATGTAGATCTCCTCCATGACCCTGCAACTACCTGCATATCAAACCTGATCTTACATACATGGGGAATCCTACTTGATTCCACCATGGGAAGAACTCTCCAAGCTCCACACTTGGGTTCTACAAGTTCTACACTTAACAATACAGCCCATGAGTCTATTATATAGATCTCATGCATACACTAAATTAGACAAGCGGCTCAAAGACTCGAACAGGTCTTTAACATGCAAACTCCGTGTTCACTTAACTGACTGTTCGTCAACAGTAGTTCTGACCGCTACAGGTGACTGACGTCGGTCCCTGCCTTCCTAGAGGTGACCAACGCCGGCCAATATCCTGTCGATGTCGGTTTCCTCTGCGCTTCCCTTGACCGACGTCAGTTGTGGCCTGCCAACGCTGGTGACTGTCAAGCTATGAAAAACCTACTCCTTCTATTTGCAACAAGGTGAAGCTTTTAGCTCCACACCCTAACAATTTGTCCTTGATAGGCCAAATTACCAACACTTTCACTAGGTAATACTATGAATATAGTGGCCACATGTATGGTCCCAACCTGTAATGGAAGGATAATATCTTTAATAGAACTTTGAATATGGCTACTAAATCCATAAATAACTATATCTATCTGATAAATATCATAATCTAAATAACCCAAGTGATGAAGAAGTATGATAGTAAACATGTTGACACTTAAGTATGTAGTCTATTATTTAAATACAACACTCATAGCATACAAGCATAATTATACATGTATTGAAAAGGATTATTTTTCAATGGTGTTTGCTTCTTAAAATTTGTGATATTACATGTTGAATAATAAAACTATTGTTATTGCTAAGGTGGACCCTTTCAAATATTTATTATCCAAAGCAACTCTTACAAGCCACATGGCTAAATGGGTCATGCTCTTGAGTGAATTTGATGTTGAATACTAGAATTAAAAGGCTATTAAATGGTAGGTCATTACTAATCAACTTATTTAATATCCTATTGTAGATACTCAACCACTCACATTTGATTTTCTAGATGATTATATCATGATTGGTAAAAGTGGTACATGAACCTAGATAGTGGAAGTTATACTTTGATGGATCATTCACATCTTGTGGATCTGAGATTGGCATTTTATTGGTCATAGCATAAGGGGACTTCATCCCCAAATCCATTCATATTATTTTAAATTACACTAATAATTTGGCCAAGTATGAAGCTCTTATTATAGGACGTCATCTTTAAAAAAAAGGGATATATAGTAGTTAGGGAGGATTCTCAATTGATCATTAATTGGACCACAGCCCAATATAAAACTCAAGATGAAAATATTGTACCCTATAAGTATATTGTGGATAATATCAAGTCCCTTAAGTCCTTATAATTTGAATAGGTTCCATGGGCCAATAATAGATCAGTTGATGCAATGACAGCAATTGGGTCCATGGTATAAATTATCAACAGTGTTAAAGAGTATCAGTTTCTCATCAAAAATCTTCTACAGCCTACTCATATATTACCAAATTTAGAGACGGTGTGTATAATTATTGGTCCTAATCTCCCACATAAAATCCCTTGGCTCTAAAACATTTATAACTATTTACACGACCAAGTCATCCCTCCCAAACTTTCACATAATTGCCAAAAAATCTTCCTCCATTGCCTAGCCTATTATACCCTCCTTGGGAACATGCTTGATCGTAATGGAAATGATGGAACACTTCTTCATTTTTTATATTTTTGAGAATCAAGATTAGTGATTAAGGAGTTCCATGAAGTAATGTGTGCATCATGTTGACATTTTGGCCTCACAAGCCAAATGTCAACGCTTTATATCAAAAATGTTCAGTGACCATCATCCTAGCCTCGTAGTGATCCTGGTATAGTCATGTCACCCTTGTCCTAATAAGAGTCTTTGAATCCTTTTAAAATGTCATTATATTTCATATTTCATGATTAATCCATGGTTTCACGAGTCTCTTGAAGTCTTCAGGATGATATAATAGGTGTCATGGTGCCTTATAATGAGAAAAATGATTGTCAAAAGGCTATGGAAATCTAATAAGTGCTTAGCCTTATTTGAGGAGTATATTGATATTCTGGTAATATAAAGGTGTTGTAATAATTTTTTAGGCCTTAACATGAATATCATGGCATGTTCAAAATCCTTTATCTATGATATATCAATCTAAGTTCATTTAACTCCTCTATCAGCCATTTTAAACTATTAATCACCCCTCAAACCCCCTCATGAGAATATTTTGCCTTATAAACTCTAGAAAAAGGAAGTTGACTTGTTAATTGTACTAAAATGGAGCCTTAAAGACATGTTATCCATGCCAAATTTATTTTCCTAAGTGTTTCATGCCACTTAGAGTCCCTTTAAGGCCCACTCACACTCTTTCATTAGCCAAGTGGACCCCACGTGCCACTTTGTGGATTTTCCACTTCCCCTCCTATATTTTGTTTATTTTAAAAGGCTTGATAAATCATGATCTTCCTCATTTTACCCCCATATGTCATTGAAAAGTTTGAATGTGGATAAAATGGTGGAAAAACACTATTTTGGGGCATTTATGCACTTGAACAGAATGGTATGGATTGTACCATATATCAGAGGATCAAGAGATGAATGTGAGATAATGAATGATGTCTTAGCAAATTTTCAAGTTTAATGGAGGTCAAACAAGCTCAAAATGCATTATGTACTTCACATCCCCTTCTTTGAAAGCTTGGACATCTCATCAAGTTTTTACTTGTACCATACAAAGGAGAGAGAGAGAGGAGCTCCTCGCTCTTGACCACAAGAATTAGACTCAACTAGATTCCAATCATGGGAATTTTTACATATATTTGTCTCTTCAAATTTATGAACCTTCCTTAAGAATTTAAGGAATGTGTATGCACTTAACATCTGCATAGGCCAACTTCAACTAGGGAATTTTCATGGATTTTTGTTTTATTTTCTCAATCCAATGACTAAAATTATTTTAGTATCCTTCCATATAAATTTCAAAACTTTTCACATGTCACCATAACGTACAAATATCCATGACTATCCATTGTGTTCAGCCTGCAAGAAAGTTGACTATATTCAACCTAGTCAAAGGTCCTCATCAACAGTTAATTTGATTATTTTGGATATTTTTAGAGGTGTTATGATGGTTCTAATGCCTTATTTCTCAAATTAATTTTTAATTATATCTTATAATCTCATAATGCCTCAAAGAGAAGGGACTTATGCATAGCTAGAGTTCATTGTTGTCAAAGAACTGTGTGCAGTCCAAAGACATTTGCATAAGTTCAAAAGGGAGATCAAAACATGAAAAGATATGTTATACTAGTGATGGATATTCTTCATTACATGAAAACAAGCTTCTCCACCTCCTTGGTATCATTAAAGGGCCTATAAATCATAATCTTCACCTATAAACACACTTAGTCCTTTTTGCAAGGTTTAAGGTTTTTTAGCAGAAACTAAGGTTTTTTGAGTTATTAAGGTTTCATTTTAAGGTTCTATATGATGTGATTTTACCTTTAAATGTTCATTATTATAAGATTTTATGCCCAATGTCTTCAATTTAAATAATTTATAGTATTTTGATGTCCCCATACTTTTCTTCATGTCACAATCCATACATGTATAATTTCACACTCATCACTGCCATGATTACTATGTCATACCCATGTTTTCATGGTCTCACACCCTCGTCACTCCACCTCCATATTTATCCACCCACCCATCCTCACTCCTAAGTATGTACCATTCCAATTAACTTCCCTTCTTCCTTGGAACCCTCAAAAGGGATAAATTCATAAGTTGATGAGCCTATTTGGGCATGAACCTAATCAAAGAGGCAAATCATACATATAGTCAGTCCTTTAGGGCTACTATAGCAAAGCACTCAAAGGACATTATGATACCATTCAATGGCATGAGGTATTTATGTGTATATTAGTGGATAGGCATCCTAAAATGTGGAGGATGACACAAGTTTATGACACAAGAAATTCAAGTGATTTTTGATCACCCTTTCCTCACAGAGGCCTAATAGATAGACCCCTATAGACAGTCGTAAGAATAAGTGGACACATATGAAATTGCTAATATGTTTTGATATATCTAGCTTGAATAAAATAAGAGGAAATATTTATATAAGTAAATACAAATTAAACCATACAAATGGGTAATGTTTGGGTGATCACTTCACCTAAGATGGTAAAACACACCTACAACTAGCTAATTGGCCTAGGCTTGGTCTATGAGGAGAAGGTTTAGTAGAGGTAGCATAGGTTATGCTTGATGAGATTTTCAAAAAAAAAATTGGAATACCAATTATGATTGATTTTCAAGGAAGCAGAGCATCCATGCATAGATACCTTTGACTCCCTAAAGAAGTCTTAGCACAGACTAGCACCTAAAGTAGCATCATATGCAGGCCTACAGTCACCATGTCAAAGGACAAAGAGGAGAAGTTGAAGAACATAAAGTATTAACACACCATGTGCTTGAGTTAATATTGATATGAAGAGTTTCATAATGAATATTGCAATGAGAAGGTCTAGTTGGACCTATTTTAGGTGTGAGGCTTAGTTTAAAAGCATCTATAGCTGTGTCTTTTCCTATCACTAAATATGTTATGAGCTAGTTGACATTGATTTAAGGGTGATTTTAAGATTGATATGTTGGAAATATTATCATTGATGTCAAAGGTCTATCATTGGTGATAAAGGCCCAATGGCATTTAATAGTGTTTTTAATATTCATATCTTGGCTAGTGTGTGTTAATATTTATTTAATATTAACGAATATATTTTTGATTGCATAAAAGTCAAAAGAGGGCCCATGGAGAACTTAAATAGTTACAAGGAAAATATAAAATAGGAATGGGATGCATTTTCCCATGAAGAGTCATCTTGAGTAATTTTAAGAGTCACCAAGTGAAGAGAAAAGAGGGTATGGTGCATTTTTTCATGAATAATCACCTTAAGGAATTTGAAAGGTCACCAAGATAAAGACAAAAGAGGAAAGGATGCATTTTATTATGAAGGGTCACCATGTGACTTTTTAAATACAAGGATACAAAGGATTATATAAGTTTGGCACCATTTTCCATGAGGATTGAAGGGTCACAAAGGGTGAATGCCAAAGGTCATTTGGAAAGCTATAAATAAAGGCTTGAAAAGACATTTGTAATATGAAAGAGAGTGAATGGTTTTATAATTGTTTTATATAATAAAAGTGGAGATAAAATCAAGAGATATTGTAGATTGCTATCATTTTTTGAGTAACCAACATTGATAGATAGTTGTATTTTATACACAAGAGGGGTTGGTGCTCCTATGGGTTGGTGCTCACAAATAGTTGTTGTGTTCATGCTCGATAAAGGGGTTGGTGTTTCTATAAGTTGGTGCTTAAAAAAAATTTAATTTTATTTGGTTATCATTCATATAATTTAGATTGTTCTCCATGGTTTTCCCCACTTTGGGTTTCCACATAAAAATTTGGTGTCTCTCTCTTATGTGGTGCATGTTATTGTTTTAGTTTTATTGCATATCTTTAATGTGTGATTAAGTGGTTAAAGAAAAGAAATCAGATTAAGTAAAAGATATATAATATATTTATTCACCCCCCCCTCTCAGTATATTTTGTGTTTAATAATTAGTATTAAAGTAGGTTCCTTTTTAAAAAAAATTAACAGCTTGAAGGTAGATCAGGGAAAGCATGATGGCTAGATCACATGAAGGTTTTTCTACAAATAAGGCACCTTTGTTTGATGGGAAAATTTATGTTTTTTTGTAGAATAAGGATTAGGACTTATTTTATTGCCCTTGGATTCAACATTTGGCAAGTAGTGGTGGAGGAATATGAAGAGCCATAGACACTTGTAACTACTTTGGCAGAAAAAAAGGCAAGTGAAAATAATGATAAAGATTTAAATGTTATTTTATGTGGTTTATGTGAATCAAAAAATTTTAAAGTTAAGAAATGTAAATATGATCATGAAACTTGGGTAAAACTTGAGAATATTTACAAAAGTGATGGAAAGGTTCTGAAAGCTAAGCTTCAGACTTTCATAAAATAGTTTGAGAGTTTGAATATGTAAGAGGAAGAAAATATAGAAAGTGATCGAATAGTTAATCAGATTCAAGGTCTTGGAGAAAAGTTAGAATAATCAATTGTGGTACAAAAAGTTTTGAGATCTCTATCATTGAGATATGATGCAAAAATTTTGGCAATTGAAGAGATGAAAAATTTAGCCAAGCTAAAGATGGATGAGCTACATGTTATTCTTATGGCATATGAGATGTGGACCAAACAATAGAAACCCTGAAAGAGCGAATCTAATTTCAAGACATCAAAGAAAGGGAAGGCTAAGATTCAAGAATCAAGTGACAGTTCTAGTGATAATCAAGATAACAATGGAGCTCTATTCATCTACAAGTTGAAAAGGGCACAGGTAAATATCAAGGAAATTTACCTTTTACATGTTTTAATTATGGAAAGATTGGACATTTTATAGCTAAGTGCCCAGATAAGGGTAATGGTGATAATGAAGAAGGAAAGTCTACATACAAGAATAATTTCAAAATAAAATTCAAGAAGGGATTAGAGAAGAAGAGTTTATATTCTAAAGATCCTAGCTCAATTGAAGATAGTGGAGTCAGTGATTTAGAAGAAGAAAGATTTTATTCATGGCCATACATGAAGATGCCTCCACAAGCAAAAGTATAAATGATCAAGAAGAAGAATAGGATGAAGCTGAAGTGAATCTAGAAGAACTCATTTGTGCCTTAGAAGAGTTAAAATCTTTTGAGAAGAAGAATTGTAGATTGAAGCTATAGATTGATAAAAATGAAAAGGAGTCAAAGAAAACAATTGAATATCTACAAACACACTTTGAAGAATCCAAGAAGAATGAAAAATATCTAATGGCACATTTACAAAAATTAAGCGAAGAATATGAAAGGTATGTTATTGAAATTACTTCTTTAAAAGCATATCTTGAGAAAATAAATAAAGCAATCAATGATAGAGTAGCTAATGATTCAAAATTCAAGAATAACACTAGTATGTTGAATAAGATATTAGAAAGTTAAATATCAATGTCAGATAATACAGGTATCAGATTTGAAAAAGAGAAAGGGGAGGCCACTAATTTCATAGACAAGGTTAACATAAAAAAAGGAAAGAGTTGTGTTGAAGCTCTTACAAAAGAGGAAATAAAAAAAAGAAGTTAAGAATACAAAGGACATCTCAAACAAAGAAGGCTAGAAGGAACAAAGTTACATAAGGCAATCAGGTCAAAGATACACAAACAAGTCCTATTTTTATGGTTACTATTTTTATTGTAATGGATATGGTCATAAGAAAATAGAATGTCAAAAAAGGGCTAACAATTTAAAAAATGAGGAGAAGGAAACTCATGCAGAGTCAATTAGAAGCCATAACTTTTTTGCTCCTCTATCAAGCTTTAATGAAGAGGCCATAATATGTTACAAGTGTAAAAACTTTAGAAACATAGCCTGGTATTGTAGAAGCATGTTTGAGTCAGTCAAGAATAACTAGAGTTTTAAGGCTCCATTCATCAAGAATAAAGTTCAGACAGGTTCATGGCAGAAGAAACAACCTAAAAAGTTTATGTTGGTCCAGACAGCTTTACATGCAAGAAATGAAGAAAATCCATGGTTCATGGATAGTGGATGTTTGAGACACATGATAGGATATAAGAGTAAGTTCATAACCTTGAATAAGATCAATGGTGGTATAATGAAATTCAGAGATAATTGCTGGAAAAGGTACACTAAGTTTGGATAATGGTAGAACTAAAACTAAAAATGTTTTATATGTGGAAAGTCTTAAACATAATATTTTGAGTTTAATTCATATGTATGATCAGGGGCACACACTAAATCTTTATGTAGAAGGTTTTGAAATTAGGAGAAAATATTTAGATGTGTTGGTTGTAGATACTCAGAGAATAGGAAATAATTTGTATATGTTATTAGACATCAAAGATCAAAAATGTTGTTTGAGTCATATTGAATAAATTTGGTTATGGCACAAGAGAACAGGACACAAATTTTGATAATCTTGTTAAAATCAACAAGAATCAAGCATTCAAAAATCTTCCAAAGATTACAAAGCCATCCAACACACTTTTTGAACCTTGTCAACATGGGAAGTGGGCCAAAAAATGATTCAAAACAAAAGAATATTCAACCACTCAAATGTTAGAGCTTATTCACACTGATTTGTGTGGACCTATGAGAAATCAAAGTACTCAAGGTGAGAAATATTTCATGTTTCTTATTGATGATTTTTCATGTATGACTTGGGTAATGTTTTTAAAGAAAAAATTAGAAGCTTTCAGACATTTTAAATAATTAGTTGAGAATGAAACTAGTTTAAAGATTAAGTGCCTAAAATCATATAGAGGAAAAGAATTCATGTTAGATTGGTTTGTTGAGTATTGTGAAGACCATGAAATAAAGAGACATTATTCAGTAGTCAGAACTCCATAGCAAAATGGAGTAGTTGAATGGAGAAACAAAATAGTTCAAGAGATGGTAAGGATAATTCTAAATGAATCTAAGATACCAGATAAATATTGGAGAGAGGTAGTTGGTATAGTGGTGCATATCTAAAATAGAGAATTATCAAGAGTCAATAGTGATAAGACTCCTTATGAGCTATGGAAAGACAAACCAGCTATAGTTGATTATTTCAAAGTTTTCGGTAGTAGATGCTTCATAAAGAAAACTGATGAAAAACTAGGTAAGTTTGAATCTAGAGAAAATGAAGGTATATTTCTTGGTTATTCTTGAAAAAATAAATCTTATAAATGTTACAACAAAAGAATCAATAAAATAGTTAAAACTGCAAGTGTCAAGATAGAAGAAGATGGAACACAAAGAATCAATGATCCAATAGATATTCTTGAAATCATTGAAGAGGAAGATTTTGAAAAATCAAATGAAGATGAGAAGAAAGAGAAAAAGGACACCAAAACCCCATCTAAATATGTCTAGATAAATCATAATGAAATTGATATCATCAGAGACATAAATGAAGGAATTTATACCAAAATAATGATGGTAAGTGAATCTGAGCAAGTTAATTTCTCTTTGTTATCCAAAATTCAGCCTAGAATTTTTTGAGAAGCTAGACATGATAAGCATTGGGTTAAGGCAATGAATGAAGAATTAAATTAGATAGAAAAGAATGATACTTTGGAATTATTGCATAGACCAAAAGACCATAATGTGATAAGAATAAAATTATTTTACAAAAATAAGTTGAATGAAAATGGAGAAGTGACTAGGAATAAAGCAAGATTAGTATGTAAAGGATATGCTCAAATTGAGGAAATATATTTTGGAAAAAAAAATTCACTAATGGAAAGAATAGAGGCTATTATAATGTTTATTTCACATACAGTGTTTAAAAATTCAAATTTTTTTAGATGGATGTCAAATCTGCCTTCCTAAATAGGAATCTAGATGAAAAGGTCTACATTGAGAAACTTGAGGGATTTATTCTTTCAAATATTAGTAGCCATGTTTGCAGATTGAAGAAAGCATTGTATGGATTAAAACAAGCTTCCAGAACTTGGTATGCAAGACTTGATAAGTACCTATAGGATCAAGGTTTCAAGAGAGGATTTGCTGACAGTAATCTCTATCTCAAAACAAAAGGTGAGCATCAATTGATTGTTATGGTATATGTTGATGACATCATTTTTGGAAGAAACATTGAAAAGATGACAAATTTTTTGATAATATGCAAAAATAATTTGAGATGTATATGCTTGGATAATTGTAATTTTTTTTAGGATTGCAAATATTTCAATTAGATAAAGGAATTTTCATATCTCAAAGTAAATATGTCAATAAAATGTTAAATAAATTTAGTTTTGAGGATTGTGCACTAGTTGGCACACTAATGAGTATAGGAAATAAGATGAGCAAGGATGAAGATTCACTTTATATAGATCAATCTTTGTATAGATCTATGATTGGTAGTCTTTTATATTTGATAGCATTAAAGCCAGACATCATTCATGTAGTAGGCATGGTTGCAAGATATTAGTTAGCTAAAAAAGATAGTCATGTTCATTTGGTGAAGAGAATATTCAGATATATCAAGGAGACATTGGATTATGGATTGTGGTATCTCATAGGTAGATATTTCACTTTGGTTTCTTATACAGATTCAAATTGGGCAAGTTCATTGGATGATAAAAAGAGTACAAGTGGAGGAGCTTTCTTCCTTGGTGATAGCTTAGTATCATGGCTAAGCAAGAAGTAAAACTCGGTATCACTTTCTATAGCTAAAGTAGAATATGTTATAGTAAATTGTGTTTTACTCAAGTGCTTTGGATGAAGCAAACTTTGGAAGATATCAAGGTAAAATATGATGAACCTATTTCTATTTTTTGTGACAACATAATTGTTATTAATATTTTGAAGAGTCTAGTGATGCATTCAAGAAAAAAACATATTCTCTCAGATATCACTTTTTAAGAGATCAGGTTGCAGATCAGTAGGTTAAGATGGAATATATCAGTACTATAGAGTAGATTGTAGATATTTTCACTAAGTCACTACCAAAAGACACATTTGAGTATATGTAGGATAATTTGGGAGTAATTTATTTTACTTCATTCGATTGAGGATCAGCATCAGTTGAGAGGGAACTAAGTGTTAGCTCCAAGATAAGCCCTTTGCCATTGATGTCAAAGGGGGAGAAGAATAGAAATAGGTATAGGAATAGGTATAGAGAATAGGTACTAGTTGTTATAGTAAAGGGGAGTTACTATATGTTTTTTAGATGGAAATATGTGTAGGTTTTAGGATGTGGCAATTTCAATTTGAGGTTGTCATCAATGACAAAGGGAGAGATTGCTGGAAATATTGTCATTGATGTCAAAGGTCTAGCATTGGTGATAAAGGCCCCATAGCATTTAATGGTGTTTTTAATATTCATATATTGGCTAATGTGTGTTAATATTTATTTGATATTAACGAATACATTTTTGGTTGCATAAAAGTCAAAAAAGGGCCCATGGAGAAGTCAAAGAGTCACAGGGTAAAGACAAAAGAGGAATAGGATGCATTTTCCCATGAAGATTCATCTTGAAGAATTTCAAGAGTCACCAAGTGAAGACAAAATATGGTATGGCATATTTTTCCATGAAGAGTCACCTTAAGGAATTCGATAGGTCACAAAATAAAGACAAAAGAGGAAAGGATGTGTTTTCTTATGAAGGGTCACCATGTGACTTTTCAAATGCAAGGATACAAAAATTCATGCAAGTTTGGTGCCATTTTTTATCAAGATTTAAGGCACAAAGGGTGAATGACAAAGGTCATTTGGAAATCTATAAATAAAATATTGAGAAGCCATTTTTAATATGCAAGAGAGTGCATGGTTTTGTAATTATTTTATATAAGAAAAGAGGAGAGAAAAGTAGGAGATATTGTAGAGTTATATCATTTTTTAAGTAAGAAACATTGAGAGATAGTTTTTTTTTATACACAAGAGGGGTTGGTGCTCCTATGGGTTGGTGCTCACACATAGTTGTTGTGTTGGTGGTTGGCAAAGGGGTTGGTTCTCCTGCAAGTTGGTGCTTGCAAACTTTGTAATTTGAGTTGGTGTTCATTCATATACTTAAGAATATTCTTCATGGTTTTTTCCACATTGGGTTTCCATGTAAAAATATGGTGTGTCTTTATCTCTCTTGTGTGGTATATATTATTGTTTCAGTTTTATTGCATATCTTGAATGTGTGATTAAGTGGTTAAAGAAAAAAAATCAGATTAAGTAAAAGATATATAATATATTGATTCACCTCCCCTCTCAGTATATTTCATGCCTCACATGATAATACCTCATGATACCATATGGGGCTTAATATATTATGATGACACTCCATGACCAAAAATCCCTCCTTTGTACATACCTACAACCATTTTGTTTAGCATTCATGGAATTATGTATGGTGTGATGGAGATCACTGTCTTATGGTAGTTAAATGAATTAATGGGCTCATAGAGGTCTCTCTAAATTAATTTAAATCCTAAGATCTCCAATATAATCATATGGAGTAAATTTTACCCCTACTCAATCAAGATTGCAAGAAAACCCACCTACAAACTAGTCACCAAGGCAGATTTGGCAATGCAATTAAGTAGTTGTCCTAATGGCTCAGAGGCCAAGCTAAGTAAAATGGTCTTGATACATGATTAGGATCTTAGATAAATAAAAATAGTGAGATGTTTATAGGAATAATATCCTATTTTTAGTCAATTCATAGATAAGATAGGGTATATAAAAGGTTTCAAATTAAAATTCAATCAACTTACCCTAAAAGGGCATTCATATACATTGTGAAAACCAGGAAAGTTGTAGAAAAAGGGTGAAATCAAGGTGGGAAGCCTAAGAGATATTAAAGAAGATACCCAAGGCCATTTAATGGTTCTATACTTAGGTAATCCATATAAGGCATGTTTACAGACCTATAAGGGTCACATCAAACCCTTAATCTCTAAACCCTGCATATGTAAATCAAATGCTTAGAAGGATTGATCACACCATGAAGTAATAAAATATGATCAAGAAAGATAGAAATAAAGAAGATCAGATGTGGTGATAATTTTTAATCCATGAATACTCCTATAATGACCTCAAACTCAAGGGTTCCATGCTCAAACATAGTTTGTAGGCAGTATAAGGCAAATTTGAGTCAAAATGGTCATTTGAGCCCCTTTTTGGTAGAGTTAAATCTCCAAAATTGGAGAAGGTCCTCATGAGTGCTAAAAGGGACCCATACTATTATCTTGGTTAGATAATCAATGGGTATACCCATTGTTTTATCTCAAACCAGGCCATGTCTAAGATAGATAGTTCATGATGCTTAATGAACAAAATCAAGCCTTGAAGAACTTGTAAGCAAGTTGAAACTCACATATGTTTTTTGGTCAATGAAAAATGGTGAGCAGGGTTACCAAGGCTTCTCCAAAGGCTTGAAACTCAAAACTATAGTCAAATACCATTGAAAACATAGTCATACAGACCTACCTGTAGACCCTGGTACCACATCAAGTCTCTTTCAAGCTCCTATAATAGGTTATATCATCAAGAGGTGATGAGTATGTAGACATTCAAGACCCTAATGAAGAGGATTTTAGGTGGATAGAAGTGTATAAAAGTCAAAATATCTTCAAAACGTCACTCAAAGCACCCAACCCTATTATACATAGTCTATCTAAATACCAACTTTAAGAGCTCACCCACTCCATCACATGAGTTCTCAAGACCAAATATCTTAGGAGTTTTTAGTTACCCCTACACACTAAGAATTCATGATAGATTGATTAACATTGGGAGGCTAGTCTTCATGAACAAACCTTAAGAAGTTAGGCACTTAGAAATGGCCTACAAACTACCCTAGGGTCACCTTTTGACGTTCATATCTTCATCTACCCTTTGAATTGGATTCCAATCCATTCATGAAAGTTGATTAGGTCAGTGACCTAGTGATTCATGGAATTTACACCAAACATGGATGTTTGTACTATATAAACTATATATAAGACTCCTAAGCACTCTTAAACCTCCCTAAAACCCTAGGCAAACCCATTCTCAAAAAAAATTGATATTTTTATGCCCTAATATCCTAGAATGGTCTAGACAACTCATGGAAGGAAAAGTAAACTCATAGGGTAATCACCCAATGGTACCTGATTGTATAGACATGGTAAAAATGCTAAAAAATAGGCACTTTTTTAGGTTTTTAAGTAGAGAGAATTATGTTTGACTATATTTAATCATTCCAACCCTTGGATTAGTTTGTTTGGGACTTAATACAACCTATCAAGGCATAACATACCAATTATTTCATGTGGAAGAGTCATTAAAAGTACATTCAAAATTGTTGGTCTGTTAATGCATGAGGAAGGTGAACCAGTCAACTTGAAAAAGTGGAGTTTCAATTTATTAATGCCTTTATAAACCTATATCATGGTTGAATATGTTTTTTTAGGCATGAATCACACTCATACATAGCTTATCAATATCTTTTATAGGTTTAATGGAGGCCAATACATCAACACTTAGGCAATTAGATCTAATAGGCCTAATTAGCCTATGTTTTTAGTTAAGAGAGTTTAAATTTGAATTAAAAGACTTGTAAAATAATTCAATGCAAGGATGTTACATTTATAACTGATCCTTCATGAGCATTAAATGTGCATTCCAAGCCATTCATGGAGGTTGAGACAGTTTCCTTGACTTTATTAGTTTGCTCTAAGAGGAGTATGGATTGTTACATGATCATGGTGTCTTAATTCATCGTTTAACTACCATATGGAGTAATAGTGGACTATTATAGGCATGGTCAAGATTTTGAGAAAGATTAATTGATGTTGACTCAACCTCCACTACTCTCATTTTTATGCCAAAAAAGCAATTAAGGAACATTGATACATAGGAGGATTGAAGGAGGTTTATGTAACTATTGTAACTACTATTTTGAGTGGACTTGGTCATTTATGACCCTCTTCCCTTACTTTCACACTAGATTATCCTTATTCTCTCCTCATTTATTCTATATATTGAGGGCTTTTTACCTTAGTTGGTATCTTTCAGGCTAGTATGAGGAGACTCTACCAGTATTTGTACTTATGCACCTTTTGAATGATGAATAAGAGCATTTGTAGTTACTTATAGATTAGTACTTAGTGTTTTATACTTATCTTGATATGCAAACTTGTTTGAATCTTCCCTTTTGTAGGTCTAAGTTCCACCTAAGTACTAACAACTTTCCTTATAGGTCATGTAGTGTGTATTGGTGTTGATGTCTCAAAATTAAAGTGGATATTTGATGGTAAGTGTATTTGAACCAAAAATTATCCTCATTGCCCTTTTTTCCAAGTCAATCAATCTAACCTCTAGGTGAAACACTATTTCTTGGAAACCATTGAAGTTAGTGTATCAGTTTTATTCATAGTTCATTAGTGTGATGAAGAGTTCAAGCTTATGAGTGGATAGAATTATTATTAGGTGCATCACCACACTTTAGGATAGGTTTTCATTTATGCATCATAGTTACCCTTTCCATCTCAATTGTTTAGATCTTAGAGAAAGAATTGGAATGAACAAATAAGGGGATATATCCCCTTAAAATATAAATGTCTGACCTACTCATTAGGTAACCCATAGCCTAAGGTCATTCCCATGTTAGCCTGGGTTTGGGGTTAGGACATGAACATTCCTCTCCTCAGCTAGCGTGCACCTAATGCACTGATAGTTCTAACACACCCAGTTGGATTGATTTAAAATTCCTTAAATCATTCTCTAAAGACATTAGAGGACATTTGGAAGCTGGGGAAATCAATAGCAACATACACAGTCACCTTGGGGAGTTTCAAGCATCATAGGGAAGTTTTATAATCATTTTCAAGCTCAGACATATCATGGTTTCATTATTACAGAGGTAAGAACTTCTTGGTTATGTTCATATTATGAATCACATGTTGCATAAGGATTAATGACAACCTATGAGGTAGGATTCTATCCTCCACCCCCGTATCCACCCTATTATAACCCATATGAGTAGTACATTGATCCTTATCAACCATATAATTGACATCCCCCTAATTATCAAGACCACCTACCTTACTATAAGCCTCCACCCCCATGATAGCCTTATTATCCTCATGACCAATCATGGTACCTTCTTACTACCCATTTCACTCAACCTACACCAAAAAATGACCATTTGCACTTAGAGATTGAGAAATTAAATAAATAAAGGGATAAGTTATTGAGATGTATTATGCAATAAAAGAAAAGTGAGTGTCAAGTCCTTATTCCTAATCAAAATATCTATGAAAACCAATCATCATGTTATATCTCAAATTAATCCTCTTCCATGCCAAATCTATTGTAAATGGCAATCCATAAACAATAACTCATAGATAAGGAGCTAGAGGTTAGAGAGCAGCATACACATATTAGTCCTTCATTTGTTGCTACTCAAGTTCCTTCTACCCTTCTTTACATCCCTCCTCAATCCTAGGAGATTCCTAAGAAATAATTTAATCCCTAGTTAGAAGGATACCCTTGCAAGCATCAAGTAGCTTAGTGATGTCTACTACCCATGCACCCTCCCCTCTCTTAAAGGGAAATCAAGTCCATCAAAATCAAAATTGGACCATCCAAACATGGTGGATAAATTATCAAGATTAGTCAAAGAAGGGGTAGTTCTTCAAGAACTTGATAGTTTTACAATTGTAGTTGAGTCCCAAGAACACCTTAGAGAGGACATCTCAAGTTTCTATGAAGAATAAATAGTGATTAGAACTCTTATGCATTCTAATGGATCAAAAAGTGGACATGAGGAGAACTTAGATGATATGGGGTAGCCATAATGTCATAATATATGAGTTTATGTAGATAAAATTCAAGTCAATCCTTCTCTAAGAGACCAAATAAAATATATACTTCATGATAATACTATTGGCATTGAGGTCATAAGTCCCTTAGAAGATCAGTGGAAGAACCTATATTTGTAGTTTTTGAATGAAGTTGAGCATCTCAACATGACAAACTTAAGTGATGTAATAGGACAATAGACCGATGCTCCAAATAAAGAAGGCAATATGGCTCAAGAGGTGCCAAGACAAGAATATCTTTTTTTTTAATGTATTGATGAGTTGTCACCCTCCATTGGAGATGAAGAGGAGTAAAATTCAACAAACCAAGAAACTTGATAGGACCCTATCCAAGAGAAATAGGTGAGTGATTAGCATGATATATTGCAAGTATATGGTATAAATATAAATCAACCTTATGATTTTTCAATTTATCATGATGAGATGTCTTTTTGTGAGGACTTAGAAGACAAATAATTAAGTTTAGACACCCGCCCTCTACACTAATCAAAGCTTGAAGAAGAATATCTTGTCAAAGATGTTTGGGTATTTGGTCACTTAGAATCTAATGGGTAGAATCATTTACATCCCCTAACTAAAGAGAAAGTGAGATTAATGATGCAAAATATAAGGATATAAGAATAATATTATTGGGTTATTAACCCTCATACTTAACCCATAAACTTGGGGATGAATAAATAAGGTCCAATCACTCTTCTAAATGACTAGGAGAGTGATAATTGTAGGTGGATGTTTTCACACATTAATCAAGGTCCAATTACATGTAAATCATCATATGAAAACTCTACATCATGATGATAAAGTGGTAAAAAGACATTCCCATTTGATCCTAGGGGAATGAGGTTAAATTTAGGTTAGTTTTGTAATAGTTAGTTGTTTTGACCAAATAAGTGTGTTGCGTAAGTTTGTAAGTAGTGTCTTGTTGTTAAGTTCCTTCCCTTGTTTGTTCTTAGTTGTTTAGTGTGCCTCTTAGTGTTAAGTTGTTATTTTTTGTGTCTTTTTGTGTGTCTTATTGTTACTACAAGTCCAAATCATGAAGTACACATCAGCCTGGCAGTCCACCAAATGATCCTCATATTCATGTCACCTTATTTGAGCCATCATGCCATCTTGTCATAAATAATGTTTGGGTTATCTTGACTAACAGGCTAAAAACCCATCAGAGTCACTATAAATGTTGACATTTTGGCCTTACAGGCTAAATTTTAACCCCCTATATCAAAAACTTTTAGTGACCATCATCCTAGCCTTGTAGTGATCCCTACCATAGTCATGTCACCCTTATCCTATTGAAAGTTTTTAAATCCTTTAAAAACATCATGATGTGTCATATTTCATATTTGATCCATGGTGTCATGATTCTCTTAAAGTATTTAAGATGATATAATAGGTGTCATGATGCCTTAGAATGATAAAATGATTGTCAAAAGGCTATGGAAATCCAATGAGTGCTTAGCATTTTTTTAGGAGTATATTGATATGCTGGTAATATGAAGGTGTTTTAATAATTTTGGAGGCCTTAACATGAAGATCATGACATGTTAAAAATACTTTGTCTATGATATAACCATCTAAGTTCATTTAACTCCTCCATTACCATTCTTGAATAATTAATCACCCCTCAAACCCCCTCATGAGCCTATTTTACCTTATAAACTCTATAAAAGGGAAAGTGACTTGTTAACTATATTAAAAAGGAGCCTTGAAGACATGTTATCCCTGCTAGATTATTTTTCAAAATCATCTCATGCCACTTAGAGTCCCTTTAAGTCCCACTCACACTCTTTCATTAGCCAAGTGGGCACCACATGCCACTTTGTGGATTTTCCACATTCCCTTCTATGTTTTACTTATTTTAAAAGGCTTTATAACTCATTAACTTCCTCATTTGACCCCCATATGGAATTGAAAAGTCTGGATGTGGAGAAAATGGTGGAAAAACACTCTTTTTGGGGCCATTTATACACTTGTATGGAATGGTATAGATTGTACCATACAACACAGGATCAAAAGATGAAGGTGAGATTATGAATGATGTCTTAGCAAAGTTTTACGTTTAACGGAGGTCATAAAATCTCAAAACCATTCTTCACTTCACCTCCCCTTCTTTACAAGCTTAGACATCTCTTCAGGTTTTCACTTATACCATATAAAGGAGAGAGAGTGCAGGTCCCAGCTCTTAGCCACAAGAAGTAGACTCAACTAGATTCCAATCATGGGAATTTGTATATATATTGGTCTCCTCAAAAAATTTAAACCTTCATTAAGAAGTTAAGGAATGTGTATGCACTTCACATCTACACAGGCCAACTTCAGTTGGGCATTTTTCATGGGTTTTTGTTTTGTTTTATCAATATAATGACTAATATTATTTTCCTAAGTATTTTATGAGCCTTACATGGAAATTTAAACACTTTCCTCACACATGTGAACCACTATAACTTAAAAATATCCATGACTATCCATTGTGTGTAACCTACAAGAAAGTTGCAAGTATTGGACAACGTTGAAACTCCTCATCAACAATTTATTTGATTGGTTTGGAAATTTCCATAGGTGTTATGATGGTTCTAATGCCTTATTTCTAAAATTGAATGCTTAATTGTCTTTTATCATCTCAAAATACCTTAAATACAAGGAACTTATGCATAGGTGGAGTTCACTATTGACAAGGACTGTGTGCAATCCAAAGACACCTGTAGAAATTCAAAAGGGAGATTAGAGCATGAAAATATATGTTATACTAGTGATGGATATTCTTCATGCCATGAAAATAATATTCTTCAACTCCTTGGTAGCCTTAAAGGGTGTATAGATCATCTTCTTCACCTATAAACACACTCAGTCCTTTTTACAAGGTTTGAGGTTTTTAATAGAAACTAAGGTTTTTTGAGTTATTAAGGTTTTATTTTAAGGCTCTATATGATGTGTTTTTGCCTTCAAATGTTCATGGTTGTAATATTTTATGCCTAATATCTTCAATTTCAATGATTGAGAGTCTTTTTAGGTCCGCATACCTCTTTTCATGTCACAATCTATACCTCTATCATTTCACACTCATCATTGCCATGTTTAATGTGTCATACCCCTATTTTCATGTTCTCACACCCTCATCACTCTACCTCCATCTTTCTCCACCCACCCATAATCCCATATAATTATGAACCATGAAAATTAACTTCCTTACTTCCTTATCCCTTAAAAGGGATTAATTCATAAGGTGACAAACCCATTGTGGCATTAACCTAATCAAAGAGGCAAATCATACATACAGTCAGCCTTTTAGGGCTACTATAGCAAAGTACTTAGAGGAAATTATGAGACCATTATAGGGAATAAGGGATTGATATTTATATAAATGTATATGCATCCCAAAATGTGTAGGATGACACAAGAAATTCGTGTGATTTTAGATCACGCTTTCCTCATATAGGCCTAATAGATAAACCCATGTAGATAGTCATAAGGAGAGGTGGACATTTATGAAATTACTAGTATGTTTTGATATATCTACCTTTCCTAAACTAAGATTCAATATTCATACAATTTAAACCATACAAAGGGGTAAATTTTGGGTGATCACTTCACCTAAGATGGAAAAACACACCTACAGCCAACTGATTGGCCTAGGCTTAGTATATGAAGAGAAGGTTTAAAAGAGGTACCAAAGGTTATGCTTGATGAGATTATGAAGTTTTTTATTGGAATAAAAATTATTATTTATTATAAATTAAGTATTTCATCCATGTGTAGAGACATTTGACTCACTAAAGAAGGCTTAGCACAGACTAGCACCTACAATAGCATCATATGCAGGCCTACAGTCACCATGTCAAAGGACAAATAAGAGAAGTTACAGAAGATAGAGTTTGAATCTACCATGTTCTTTAGTTAATATTAATAATAAGAGTGTCACAATTAATATTATAATTAAAATGTTTAGTTGGACCTATTATAGGTCTGAGGCTCAGTCTAAAAGCATCTATAGTTGTGTCTTTTCCTATCACTGACTGTGTTATGAGATAGTTAAGTTTAAATGCTCTATTTTATAGTGATTTAGGGGTGATTGTAATACTGATATTACCTCATGATACCATATGTTGATTAATATATTATGATGACACTCCATGGCCAAAAATCCCTCCTCTGTACATACCTACAGCTACTTTATTTAGCTTGCATAGAATTAAGTATGGTATGATGGAGATCACCATTTTAGGGAAATTAGATGAATTAATGGGATAAAAAAGGTATTTACAAGGTAATTGTACTCCTAATATATATAATACAATCATGTGGAGGAAATTTCCCCCCTACTCAGTCCATAATGTAAGAAAACCCACCTATAGGCTAGTCACCAAGGCAAATTTGGTAATGCAATTAAGTAGATGTCCTAATGGCTCAAAGGCTAAGATGAGTAAAATGGTCTCAATACATGAGTATTATATTAGATAAAAAACAATAATGAGATGTTTTTAGGACTGATATCATCTTCTTATTCAAGTCACAGACAAGTATATACTGGGTTTCAAACAAGTATTCAATCAACTTGCCTTAAGAGGGCATTTATGTGCATTGGGAAAACCAAGAAAGTTTCAAATAAAGGGTGAAATCAAGTTGGAAAGACCTAAGAGAGATTAAATAATATTCCCAATTCATTTCAATGGGTCTATACTAAGGGAATCCATAGAAGGCATGTTTTCAAACCTCCAAGGTTCAGATCAAACCCTCAATCTCCAAACCCTACATATGTAAATCAGATGCTTAAAAGGATTTATCACACCATGAAGTAATAGAATATGATGGATAAAGATGTAAATAAAGAATATCAATGGTGATGATAGTGTTTTATCCATTAATACTCCTATAATGACCTCAAACTCAAGGGTTTTATGCTTAGACATAGTTTGCAGGTAGTATAAGGAAAATTTGAGTCAAAATGGTCATTTAAGACCCTTTGTGGCAGAGTTAAATCTCCAAAATTGGAGGAGAAAGTAATCATGAGTGATAAAAGGGACCCATGCTATTGTCTTTGTTATAAAAATAGTGGGTATACCCATTATTTTATCTCATACCAAGCCATGTCTAAGACAAATAGTTCATGATATTTGATAGACAAAATCAATCCTTAAAGAAATTGTAGGAAAGTTGGAACTCATATATGGTTTTTAGTCAATGAAACATGGTGATAATGGTTCCCAAGGCTCATCCAAAGGCTTGAAATTCAAAACTATAGTCAAATACCATTGACAACATATTCATACAGACCTGCTTGTAGATCCTAATACCACATCAAGGCTCTTTCAAGATCCTATAGTTCGTTGTATGATCAAGTGGAGAGGAGTATGAGGATGTTCAAGGCCATAATGAAGAGGCTTTTAGGTGAAGATAAGTGTATAAAAGTTATAATATCTTCAAAACCTCACTCGAAGTACCCAACCCTACACATAGTCCATCTAAGTACCAACTTTAAGAGCTCACCCACTCCATCACATGAGTCCTTAGGACCAAAGATCTTAGGATGTTTTAGGTTCCCTTGTACACTAATAATTAATGATAGATTTATTGGAATTGGGAGGCTAGTATTCATGAACAAACCTTATTAAGTTAGGCACTCAAAAATGGCCTATAGACTACCCTAGGGTCACCTTTTGACATTCATATCTTCATCTACCCTTTGTATGGGAGTCTAATCCATTAATAAAATTTGAGTAGGTTAATTAAATATTTATTCATGGAATTTAATCTAAACTTGGATGTTTATACTATATAAATCATCTATAAGATTTCTAAGCACTCATAAACCTCCCTAAAACCCTAGGTAGACCCAGTCTCAAAAAAATTGA
This sequence comes from Torreya grandis, assembly GCA_037957365.1. Classification (NCBI taxonomy): domain Eukaryota; kingdom Viridiplantae; phylum Streptophyta; class Pinopsida; order Cupressales; family Taxaceae; genus Torreya; species Torreya grandis. The sequence goes on along the minus strand of JARHVA010000373.1, from coordinate 5,484,214 downwards.
TATTTTGATTCCCTAACATCCTAGAATGGTCTAGACAACTCATGGAAGGTAAAGTACACTTAAATGGGATTCACCCAATGGTACCTGACTATATGGACATGGTATGAAATGCTTAGAAATAGGCATGTTTTCAAGGTTTTGAGTAAAGAGAAGGGTGTTTGATTGTATTGAATTATTATAACCCTATGATTATTTAGTTTGGGACTTAATCCAATCTCTCAAGGCATAACATACCCAATATTTAACCTATAAGAGTCTTTGAAATTACATTGAAATTTTCCAGTCTGTCAATTCATGAGGAAGGTGAACCACTCAACTTGGAAAAGTAGAGTTTCAAGTTCATAATGCCTTTATAAACCTATATCATAGTTGAAAATGTTGTTTTAGGCATGAATCACACTCATACATAGGTTATCAAGCTCTTTTTTAGGTTTTGTGGAGACCAATACATCAACACTTAGATAATTAGGCCAAATAGTCCTAATTGGCCTATGTTGTCAATTAAGAGAGTTCAAATTGGTGTTAAAACACTTGTAGAATAATTTAAGGAAAGGATGTTACATTTATAACTAATCCTTGAAGGGAATTCAATATGCATTCCAATCCATTCATAAAGGTTGAAATAGTTTCCTTGACTTTATTAATTTTCTCTAAGAGGATTATGGGTTGCTACATGATTATGGTGTACTAATTCATCTTGTAACTACCATATGGAGTAATAGTAGACTATTGTAATCATGGTAAAGCCTTTGACAAAGAGTAATTAAAGCTGAATCAACCTCTACTACTCTAATTTCTATGCCAAAAGGAGTAAGGAACATCAATGCATAGGAGGATTGAAGGAGGTTAATATAGTTCTTGTAACTACTATTTTGAGTGGACTTGGTCATTTATTATATCCTCATCTCTTTTATATATTGAAGGCTTTTTGCCTTAGTTGGTATCCTTTAGGTTGGTATGAGGATACTCTACCAATATTTATAATTATGTACTTTTTGAATGATGACTAAGAGAATTTTTAATTACTTCTCAATTAGTAATTAGTGTTTTATACTTGTCTTGATATGCAAAAGTGGTTGAACCTTCCCTTATATAGGTCTAAGTTCCACCTAAGTGCTAACAACTTTCCTTGCAGGTCATCTAGTGTGTCTTGGTGTTGTCTCAAACTTAAATTGGATGTTTAATGGTAAGTGTCTTTGAACCATGCCTTATCTTCATTCCCCTCTTGTCTAAGTCAATCAAACTGACCTCTAGGTGAAACACTAATGCTTGAAATCCATTGAAGCTAGTGTGTTAGTTATGTTCATAGTTTATTAGTGTGATGAAGAGTTCAAGCTTATGAGTGGATAGAATTATTATTAGGTGCATCACAGGTTATACTAGGTTTTGGGTCAGGACATGAATAATCCTCTCCTCAACTAGGGTATAACCTAGAGCACTAACAGGTCCTACACTATTAGTGTATTCTTCACTAAGAATCTCCTTAAAAAAGGGTACTATTGGGCCAAGATGGAAATAGATGCTTATAATTATGTCAGGAGATGTGATTCTAACCAATAGTATGCTAATTTGATACATTCACCTTCCTTACCACTATGATCAATCACTACACCATGTCTATTTTCTACCTAGGGTCTCGATCTCATCAATAAAATAAACCCAACATCCTTTGATGTCCACAAACACATTCTTACTGCTACCAATTATTTACAAAGTGGATTAAGGCCATTCTTCTCACTTTCATCATTGAGAAGTAGATATCCAAGTTTATACATAACCATATCATCTATCAATATGGTATTCGAGCCCAAATTATATTTGATAATGGTGGTTCATTTATGAACAAGGATGTGAAATCTCTTTGTACCATATTCAAAATTAAACACAAGAAGTCCACACCATATAACCTATAAGGCAATGGTTAACCTGAGGTATCTAATAAAACCATTATTGCAATCCTCAAGAATATTTTCAATGACACTGACCATAATTGGCACTTGAAAATATTTAATACCCTCTAGGCCTATAAAACTAGTCATCGCACCCCCACAGGAATCACTCCATATTCCTTGGTTTATGGCATAAAGGTTATTATCTTGGTCAAGGTCAAAATACCTTTATTATAGGTATATTAGGAGCACATTATGGATGATGAATATTATAGAGTTCCCTAGCTATAAGAGTTAGAAATTCTTGATGTCAAGCGTTTGACTACCCTAGATAACTAGAGAGCATATGAGAATATATTGTGTCATAGATATAACAAACATATTCTCCCTTGGGAGTTTGAATTTGGTGACTTGGTCTTGAAGGAGAACCAAAAGAACACTAATTCTAAGTGAAAAAATAAGGGTAACTTTCAAACCAATTGGCTAGGCCCATATGTGTTTATAGAAAACTATGGATCAGGGGCATATATATTAGCTACTCTAAATGGATAAAATCTCTTGGAACCCATGAATATTGTACATCTCAAGTGTTTCTATGCTTGATAATCATTTGAGCCATTATATACAATATCCCTTACTTGGGGGAAACTTGTGTTGAAGTCATTTATTATTTCATTAAACTTGTAATCTATACCATTTTAACCTGAACCATTGTACAATATACCATTTATCATTTCATTCTAGATCATTGTAACTCTGGACCATTATAACTCTAGACCGTTGTACCCTAGACCATTGTGACCCTACACCATTATAACTTGGACCATTTCATTTTGGCATGTTGTAACTATAAACCATTGTAATTCTATATTGTTATAACCATAAACTATTGCACCCAATACCAATTATAATCTTGAATATGATTTATCAGTGTTTTGAACACATTTAATGACTATTATATGAAGCAGTTCAGCTTGAACAATATCTCTTAGCCTCTTTTGTAAACAAGTGTTAGCGGGTATGTTAACATAAGGTTTTTTCTTTCTAGATAGTTTCTCATATTTATTCACCACTACATATTTTTATATTCTTATTTTACTATCACTTAATAGTTATTATCACCTTAAAAATATCATAGGCCCATTTTAGTTAGTTTTAGTTATTATTAGAACTCTTACTCGTGGATGTGTATGTCCTTGACTAGGTAGTCCCTTATACCTTTGTTTATATTTATATTGTATTTAGGTTTAGATATTATTTGATCTCTTATCTATGGAACTACATATCCTTAGTTAAGTGGTTCTTTGTCCCCTCTTTTATATTTATTTTCTATTTGTTTATCCCAAAAACATAAAAACATTAGAAATTGATATGACCAAAATACCAAAAACATTGTATTATACCTTTGTTTGTTTTGATCCTGAGCACTCTCATCATTTTACGCACAACCTAATCCATGCTCTCACCATTTTTTGATTTGGACTGATTAATCTCTCATAATTCTCAATTGATTTGAGACACTTAAAAAATCCATAAACATTTGTAAACAATATAGAAAACCCTAAAAATCACAAAATCATGAAAATTAGCTTAGAATATTTGTGCAAGATATAAAGCATCAATTTTTTTGGGATGGGCCATCTTGTTTGTTTAGTTTATTTCTAGAGCACCTTGGTATTTTTCCTCCCATTTTTGGGAAAACTACATCGACTGAGGTCCACACAAACTATGTAGGTAGCACTTGGATACATGGGGTATCTCGGGTTAGCTTAGATGCACTTAATTTTATTTTTTAACCACTTTGATTCCTTAATGATCCTATAAATCCTAGTTATTTTACAAGTAAACACTTGTCCTTTAGTTTCCCCATCCTTATTTTCCTCATCCCATGCTCTTGCCAGTTTATGAGTCACCACTGTGTGCATTGTTCATTTGAACAAGATTTATCATTGTACCCTTGGCTTTTCTTATGCTCTCTCCATTTTATGATTTATCTACGCTCTCATCATTTTGCATGTCACCATTGTGTGCATTATTCATTCGAACAATTTCCATCATTTCACCCTTGGTTTTCTTTCACGCTCTCATTATTTTGTGAGTTATTTACACCCTCGCCATTTTTCAAGATTTTTATCTTTCTCAACCTTAGGCATAGTAAATAATCTAAATTATAAACTTCATTCATTTTTGGATGCTCATCTCTTACCTTCTAATGTGGTTTTAACCTAAAAACATACTTTATTTTTTCACGTACTCATTGTTTAATGAGACCATTCCCATATTCTTCTACAACATGATCATGTTTTCTTGATCATCATTTCTTCCATCCCATATCTTTGGATAACTACATTTGGCCTAAAGTTCATTTTTGATCTTTCATCCATAGAACTGTGTAGGTAGTGTCTACTTGCCTAGTGTATCTGGAGTCAACTTAGCTATCCCTTCCTTTTCTTCTATTCCCCCTTTTCATTTTTGTTTATTTTATTGCCTCCTATATCCTAGGGGAAATTTTTCCCATGTTTGTGTGTCGTTGTTTTCCCTATTAGTTTAGGGAAACTTTGTATCCATTTTTTTTCATGTTGTTGTATTGGTGTCATTGTCACTTAGCTTATGGGTCACCCTATCATAGAGCCTAATGCCTTTATTACATATGCATGAATATTTTTTTTTTTGTCTAAACTAACATTGTGATTAACCATTATTTTTGTTTGTTTATTTATGTGTGCTTAGAATAGTCTGCTTATGACACTTTTCTTTTATTTGGATTGTTTAGTTGCTTTTACTCTTTTCATTTATTTTTTATGCTTGATTCTCTCTACATTTATTTTTATTTTTGTTTTGTTGTATTTTTATTTTTGTTTTGTTGTGTTGTTATTATATTTATTGTTATTTTATTGTTTGTTCATTTATATCGGTGTTCTATTATTTTTTTCTTGGTGTTTTGTTGCACTTTTATTTCTTTTTCTTGTTGTTTTGTTGTGTATTTATTAATTTTTGTGGTTTTCTAATGTGCATCTCTTCTTATCTTTTATTTTATTGTTTTGTCTATTTATTATGTTATTTTGTTTGTTTTTACTATCATATTTACATAATTTTGTAAACATTTTGAGTCTGGCCTTACCTTGTGCTTGACTTATTTACATTTGTATTTAAATTATTCTATTATTATTATTTGTTTATTTTTAATTACACTATTAATACATGGGCCTTGATCATTTATATTTTTATTATAGGTTGTTTAAACAAATTATTATTGCTTTGTTTTATTATTTGTTTATGTTTTAGTACATTCTTGTTCCTACTTAGGTCTTGATCATTCATACCTTGATTTTAAGTTAGGTTACATTTTTGTATTTTATTTTCCTTTTATCTTTTTCTTTTCTTTGTTTTGTTTATTTTTTATTTAAATGTAAATATTTTTAACTCTAGTTTTGGTAGTTTTATCATTATTATTAGGTATAAATAATCACATTTGAACCAAGAAATCGCAAATGAAATATAATGTTGTTATAAGTTATTCATACTCATGATGCATAATTTCATTTTGATAAATTAAACACCAAGTGATCCAAAGTCCATAATTTAATGTGGTGTTGAAAAACATATCTGAAAGCACTATCCTACATAGCTACTACCTCAACAATATATTACCCAATAAAATCCCAACATTAGAAGCAAACAAGGCTCTATATGTAGGAGGTGAATCTCCTAGCACAACCATTGACTTGTACTGACTATTTATATGATTAGTTTGGGACATGCATCTCTTGAATTACCCTCTAGCATCAAGTAATACATGAAATAAATACATCAACATCTATATTCTAACTAATGAAGTACATCTCCTAACACTAGCATATATCATCATATCATAACAAGAGCAATATAAACATGAACATCATGAGACAATAAAAGAATATTAAGATTCCATGAGCCAATAAATGAATGTCATATATATGTCTCAAATAATGTTTTATACATTTCAAGAATATATATATATATATATATATATATATATATATATATATATATATATATATCATACTACAAAATAGAGACACAACAATCAACTTTGATCATGGTCATCCCTAAGGGGCCTCTGTTGGAAGCTCTAACCCATACCTAAAGCTAGAAATAATGGTGGATGTGGTGGTAGAGGCCCCATGACTACCCATTATTATGATGGTTATTCCACTAACCACTTTAACTCAGTAGCATATCTAGACCTGGAAGTTTGACTGATCCATTAGGATATCATGTAATCTCTATATGAAATATCTATCCTCTCTATGGGTATTGTCACCTCATATAATCTCTAACAATAAGTTATCTCATCCTTTGCATATAAGACATCATCCTTTACATCTAAGGAAACATCCTTAGCCATAATCACATTATCCAAGCATTTATATGATCCTAAACCACTATCTATCCTAGCTTGATGAGCCTCATCTCATTCCTATATCAATATATCTATTTGAGAAGCTAGCCTCTTCCTATCCACCTTACCCTATCCCACCCACCAACTATTGTTTGTAACTCTATGTCTTGGATAGCTAGTTGATCCTAAACTCCTGCCAACTGAGCCACCTATCCTCTCAAATTCATAATATCTACATTCTTATCTATAAGTATACATTGTAACCTAATGGTCTCCACCTATGTTATAGCTAACTAAGCTTGTAAGCTATTTATGTCACCCTATAGGCTTGTTATATCTGATAGGTATGCCATAATATGTCTCTATAACCTATCTATCAGTACCTAGTCCTTTGTGGACCTACTTGTACTAAAGGTCCCTACCTATCCTAAACCTCTCCCTATCCCTATGCCTATCCCTATCTTAGAGGACCTGGCCTCTCTTATCCATGCCTATGGCTCTCATCTCCACCTAGGGTATCCCCCATCTCCACATCTTTTCTATCCATCTTGGCCATCCCTATATATTCTACTAGATATTTTTTTACTTAGGCATGCACAAAATATAATAGAATAGCATGTGAAATAGTTAGATAACTTAACACCTGATCCTATATTTATATTGGGGCCTTCCCCAAATCTCTCCTTAGTCTCACCCATCTCTGATGTAAGGTTGATTGTTGTGGTTTTAGCCTAGTCAATCAAATTATTCAAACCCTATCCCACCATATTGCATAAGAATTTGTAACCCCTGCATCTATAAACCCTCTTACATAATCCCATAACACATGTAGAACCTAGCCATAATCCAACACCACCTAATCCTAAGGCATAGGTTTCCCTCACTCTCAAATCTCCCTAGTCACATGTGTAAAATAGTGGGGACCCTCTAAGACATCCTACTGGAAGACAAACTATCATTCTACCTTATCTGGTCTATATTTATCCACTATAAAATTATGGTGACCTATAATATAGCATGGTGTGGTCATTTAGTCAATCAAAAACAAGCCCTCAATCTAAAACTAATGATTATATGTTATTAGTTTAGATTTCACCCTTGAGAAAAAGGGGTTTCAATCATGCCTAATCTAGTTGATATAATGGAATCACCTCTAGGTGTGGGTAGCCTATTGGGTAAGGTGAATCTCTATTTTTGGGGTTAGAACCCCTGATGCATCATCTAAACTCAATCCCTAAACCTACTTTTTTTACCAATGAAAAGGAATATAAAGACATGAAATCAAACCTAAGCTATGGGGTTGATACACCAATGTGTTGTGTCTCCTCTACTTGATCCTTCAACAACTCATATACATAACACAAAAATTGATTACTAACTCACTCTCTCTCTAAAGAATCCTACACATCAATGTTTCACATGCAGGTTATACTAAATGGCAATGAATTAAGGATGATGAATGAGAGGTCTAGTTCAACACACTATCAATCAACTTTCACTACAAACTTAATCTTTATCACTTTTACACCATGTAACATGCATAATATAATCCATTAATACATAGATGAAAATAAGGACATGTAAAGGGAGAAGAATCAACCACTTATGCAAATCAGACAATCATAATAAACTAGAATACCTACATAAAATGAGGATGAATTAGTCTTTATATTATCTCAATATTGAAGGTACAAATGCTCAAAACTTCATCATACCCAATAGAGGGATGCATACAATATCTTTCTAATCCCAATTTATAGATCATGAGAAGGAGGGAGAAGGAAAATGTAGTGTATAAGTGTGGTGTGGAGGCCATGATGACCATCATTCATTCAATAATTAGTTACAATCATGAATGAGGGATATTATTAGTCTTATAACTCCTCTCATGCATTGCCTTGGTTGCATAGTGGCCTTTAATGAGCCCTTTTGGGTGTAGAAGTGGAGTAGATGGACTATTTTTGGTCATAGTTGACCCCATGAAGACATCATGCACCTTAAAACTGATCCATCACTCCTTTACATGTAATTATAATGTTATGTTCCTATTATGGGAGGGAAATTACCTATTTGATCATGTCCATTATTCACCTAACTACCACCCTTTATGTCATTCATAGCCCATTCAATGTATTTGACCTCCTAGTGGGAGAGAGACATCAGTCTTAAACATCCTCCATCATGTTTTTGGCTTAGTATTGTAATGGATAATTTAATACAAGGATGCTTCTAATCATAGAAAGCACCTTCTCTATGTGAATAGGCCTGCAACACTCCCTTCTTACTATAAATGAAGGTTATCTCCTTAATTGAGTTCAATTATACACATTAGGATTGTCTTTACTATTATATATATTAAAGGGAGGTAGGTTAAAGACCATTCCATCTCTAAAAGGGCCCAATAGGCCTTTCAACTCACTTAGGAGCTCAAATATGCTCTAGAAACATGTAAATAGCCCTAAAACTTGGCCTTATAAGCCATTTTCCTATACATTTTGTCTCACACATGCCAAATTTTTGGTGCACAGGGAGAACATATGACCTTTAGGTGTCTTTATGATGTTTTCATGGTGTTTCATGGTCATTTGAATCATCAGAAAGAGTTTCTTTTCTATCAAGTTCTCCATGAGGGATTTAGAGGGTTTAGAGTGGCCTACCATCTTAATGATGGTTCATAAAGCATTTAATCTAGATTAAAAATTTAAGGCCATGAACATTGATTAAATATAACCCCTTAAATCTCCCTAACATCCCTTGGTCCCATATATCTTGTATAGTGAAATATGAGTAAAGTTTGGTATCCCTTAGGTTTCCACTAGGCAGTATGGGCATGCTCACAATCTTAAGGATTGTTCATATAGGATTACCCCTAAATCCATCTACCTTCACCATGGATATAAATTTTATATGTGTCCTTAACTTCCACTAATAACATTGGGCCCCATGCACTTCCTCCTACAAGTTGTGATAATTCAAACTTACATCTCGAGCTAGAAAATTATGATAAAAGAGCTTGAGGAATGTTTTTTCACCAAATTATCATTCTCTTGTCTTCCCCCACTTTTTTAACCTCTCTCAAGACTTTTACCATCACCAAAAACCTATTTTATCTTCACATATGCCTAATTAACCCATTTTTACATAAGAGTGGAGTTGTAGGTTTTAGGGCTTATGTAGGGTTCTAGGCCTTATAGGCCTAAACTAACCTTCAATGCACAAGACCACATGTAGGTGCTTGTGGTGACTTCATCAGTTATCAACATCCTTTTATACTCAAATATAACCTTTTACATATTTTTATAATGGTTTATACCCCTACCTCTATCATTCTTCTCCTTTAGGTCTGTTATGAACATCCTTGGCTTATACTAGGTGCTCAGACTAGTTAATGTTAAAGACCTAGGCGGTTTGTATTTCCTCCTATCCTCATTTACAAGGGATTTTAAACCATTATCATATGTAATTATGGTATATCAGCATAATTTTAGTCTTGATTCTCCTTTTGTCTGCAACAAACATACTCTTTTATCCATATATACACAGGCATGTGTGTTATGAGTACTTAGGCAAACCTAAGCAGCTCTCCTAAACTAAACTCTACCTCAAAGGATATTGAAGACCATAAAAATTCCATACACCACCATTAGGTCACTTTCATGTTTCTTGTTCCTTATAACATATCCCATACTTCAAACCAATTAGGTACTCTAATTTAACTAGGTACACCTCTATGTATTAAGCCAACCATGTATGTAGAGTTAGGGTGTCCTCTTGGTTAGCTTGTTTAATCATTCCTTTATGTTCCATTTGGCCTTAAATAACATTTTTACCCTATCCATTTGCTTGATCTCTAACTATTTTAGTGAATTTTAGCTTATATTTTGAGAAAAGAAGAAGAAACTAAATATGGGTATGGTTGAAAAACCTATTCAATTGTCTGCACATTAAATCAGATGATTGTGAAGCAATCATCTTTGGCTTTGGAAGATGACCTACAAATAATATATCACTAAATAAAATGGTTGGTTATATATATAGCTAGGTGGATTACCTAGGACTAGCTAGATACTAAAAGTAGGAGCTTCCTCGGGGGCTATCAATCCACACATTTTAAATAATTAAGTTTATAAAATAGAATATAGAATACTTGCATCAATAATCAAAAGCTACAAAAATTAAACACAAGAAATGCTTGATAAATAAATAAGCTATAAATGACTAATATATCAATAAGCAAGTCAATATTAATGCTAAATGGATCATGTGTGCTTTAGAAAATAGGATAGGGGTCTATGAATAGGTAGGGACACAAAAAGTTAGGTTTGGTTGAGAGTAAATAGGTGAAAATAGCTTGTTATTTCCTACCATAGTGATCATCAGTAGTTAATATGAACATTAATGGTTAAGGTGACCATCGATGTTTGAGGTGACCATCGATGGTTAGATAGACCATCGGAGGTCACAGTTGACCACTGATGGTTATTGTGTATTGGCTCTAGGTAGATAAAATTTAGATTGATAGGATCATAGAATGTAATTCTGAGAGATTGGTTTATACTGGGCTTATTGAAAAATACAAATAAAGTAATTGAATACTAGAAAATAAATACTTAGTTTTTGGAAGGTTAATCAAATGAACAATTGAGGTGGTTGACTCATTGGTAGAGTCTAGCATGATTCTGGTAGAGTAACGGTACTTAGATGTTATATGAGGGATGGTAGAAAGATGGCTCTCTATCATGATGGCTAGATCACTAGATTTTTGTAATAACACCTATAAAAGAAAACTCTATATGTAAAATATCTTGATTATTGTGGATCTATTTCACCCCTTGCTCTTCTCTTCTTATAGGTAAGGAAGGAGAGGTACAATAAGATGTTAATTAGGCTTTCTAATTATAATTCATGCATACAATAGCTCATACATGGATTTAGCCAAGTTATTTTTATAAAATCAAGGTGGAGTTTATGGTGAGTTAAGTTAGTTAGGTGGTGCAACCTTGACTATCAATAGTCAAGGTGACTATCAATGATCATCCTAACTATCAACAGTCAAGGGACAAGGTAAAAAGGTGATAAAAAGGTGGGTTCAGTCAGTTGATCAAACTGACCATGATTAGGTTTAGTTAGAAATTAAAGGGTAAAATTGGTCCCAAGGGGGTCCTAAGGTGGTCCAAGGGTGTTTTTAAATTTGAAAATATGGTGTCCATATTTTTGGTGTATCTATTATTCCTTTTTATTATGTGACCTTGAATCAACAAGATACAAAACAAAAAATGACTGCTAGTTGAAGTTATGATTGCCCTGAGTATGGGAGGAGGTGTTTCCCCTCAAACTAAGAGTCAATGAGGTAAAATATAATTAGGTGTGGATTTGATAATTTGGTGAGTGGATGATAAAAATTTTGGATGATAGGTTGGGCACTGAAATACAAACATGTGCACAAAGTATGACAAAAAGTGTGATAGCCAAGATCGTACATTGACTAGGTTACCATAGTTGGTACAAATAAAGGTCAGTGCTTAGAAGGATAAATGAAAAGTGGATTACATGATTGTATTTAGGCATTATAGCTAGGTACACTCATAAACACAAGTATCCTAGGCAATATCTGTGTTTCAATGGGTATCTAAGGCAAGAAGTGCTCCCAGGGAAAACACAAATTGGTCAAGTGTCATGGGTATCTAAGGTATTAAGTACTCCTAAGAAGACATAAGTAGATATGGTATGCACGAGGTGGTTTAAGTTCAAAAAGTGGCCAACATTATAATCATTTTCAATTTATTCAAAGGACCAAGTAAAATTTGTCACAAAACATGCACTAATTGGGCTGAAATACACCAATGGTGAGGTGATGATGTGGTCGAGGTGGGTTAAGAAGGTAGTTTCCATGGGTGGGTGTTTTGATTTTTGTTTGCTCAAAAAGGGATGCTCAAAGTAAGAGTAGAAAATTTTAGTAACCTGACCACCAATGGTCAAGGTACTTAATGTTGACCATCAATGGTCACCCTAACTGTCGGTGGTTAGGCCGAGTGGTAAAAAAAAATTGGTTAAGGTTAAGATTATTGATAGGTTAGAATAGTTCAAATGTGTGGATCTAGGTGTAAGTATTTTATGGGGTTTTATGGGTGAATTTTTATGGGCAAAGATTTAAATTTGGATGGGTTTAAATTTTAGGTGTGGTAGGTGTATTAGGTAGAGTTCATAAGTAAAACTAGTATAGAGGACTAAGTATGTTTGCTAATGAACTGTGTAGGCACGAGAGTAGATTTAGATGTGCAATAAGGCGTTGTGTATCTTCATAGAGGTTCACCAAGAGATGACCCCATTTGATTGGACACATATGGAGGAGGTCAGGCTAGGAGTGATTTAACATACCAGCACATGTCATGTGATGTATCTATGACCATGGCCTTCATCAAGAGATGGGATTTGACTATGAACACCTTCCCATTACCTACTAGTGACATGACTATCTTGCTAGAGGATGTGCATAGTATCACTTGGTTTCCCCTACAAGGTGACCTTATATATCACATTGAGAGGGAGGAGTGACATGATTTATTAGATTTGATGTACAGAGATAATGGTGATCATGGTAGATGGCATATTGGGGGCTTTAACTATAGTATGCTATATAGAGGGTGGCAAGTAAGAGGAGACTTATGAATATGATGATGATGGTAATTTCATTCTTTTCCCTTCCTAACTTGATAAATGGGAGGTTCCCCTACTTGTTATTGGGGGTGTTGGTTGAGATGTTTTTGAGGTAGATAGTGTTCATATGGGTACCTATGATTTTGATGCAGATATATAGGGAATTTTAGGGTTTCAAGGCCCACAAGAGATATGGCATCAATTTTAGTTGGTTTCTACACTATTGGGATTATAAACACATCTAAGTGTTAAGGCTGGTAGGGTTACCATGGATGGAATACACTCAGATATATTTCCCAATGGGTTACATGTAGTGGAGAGCTAACTTTGTCACTTCAGGAGTAGGTAGAGGGGCTCATAATATAGATTGGTTTAGGGGTGCATTAGGTGTACTGGTGGTTGGTGATACCATTTGGAGATAACATGTTCAATTTCTAGTATGAGCTGGCTATAGGAGGTAGACTCTATCTTTATAGAGTTATAAGTGGATATTTGGTAGGAGGGATGGGGAGGTAGAACTCATCCCATTTGATAGGGTTCAGAGATAGTTTGACATAATTAGGGTATCTTAGGCCCATTCCCCAAAAATAGATGTGAGGACCTAGAGATACTTATACTAAACCCATAGCCTATGTGGATATTAATTAATCATGAAGAGTTACCAGTGAGGCTAGGGATTGATGATGCAGGCTTTCTTGATGGGTACCTTGCATGGTATCAAGCTCTATACATCATAGTGGATTTTGGTGGAGATGATAGTGGTAGGATGCCAATGGATGAGGACCCAACTAGGAGAGGAGGGCATAGGTATAGGGGTTACCCCAGATGCATAGGTAGGAGTGGCATTAGCCACTATACAAGCACAAGTCATAGCATTATAAGGTTAGGTGGCTACACTCATAGGTGATAGGAACTAGGCTATAGATTCACTAGCCTTAGTTACATAGGAGAGAGAATCCCTAAGATAGAGATGAGGAGGAGTAGTGGAACCTATAAGACCACTGGTGCCATCCCTATGGCATCATACCTAGCCATAGTGGAGGAGATTTGTATTACGAGCCTATAGTTCTAAGGTGATGTTTTGATGAGCCCCGATAGGGTGAGTATAGAGTGGGTTGGTAGATAGTGCCAACATGGTGACACTAGGTCAGTGGGCTATGTCTTTAGGTGGGTTGATAAGTACTTTACGGGGTAGGCACTGGGACCTAGTGGTGCTCTAGGAGATAGTGGTTCCCCAAGGGCATAGCTTTGATATAGTTTGGATATATTATATATTTTTATATATCATTTTGATTCTAGCCTACAAGTAGATTTAGTGAGATGTACATTTTGAGAGAGAGAGACATGTATATTGGTGTATACATTATGATGTTAGACTCATGATTTATATATATGATCCTTGGTTATTACTCATTGTCTATGTTTTGATTTGATGTTTATAGGATGATATGATCTTTATATTGATTATGCTCATGTTATATTGATTATGCTTATGTTATGGATATTGGATATGTATGTAGACTCGCCTAGATAGGCATGTGATGAGATGTATCATGTCTTATTCATGGTTATGCTTTATGACATGCTAAATTTTAATGAGTATATGCTTCATTATTTAGATTTAGACATGTGGTGAAAATGGTTTATTGTTTTATTATTCATAGATGCTTGACTTTGACATGTTAATGGATATGATAATGATGTTATTGTTTTATTTCAAGAGACATGTTGATATATTGTGGTTATGATCATTTATTTTTTTTCCTTTCTTGAGGTAAAACACATAGAGTAAGTTATTGAACAACACTAGATGTAAGAACAAAGGATATAATCTAGAGATAAACATCTTAGTGAATATATCAACTAGTCATGATAGAATAGGAAGAGGGCATGATACTTCTTTTTTGGTGAGTACTAATTCAAAACCAAAGTCAGATTGGTTTAAGGAACATAAACCCTTTAAATGCTTCACAGTAGCATTCGTTAGTTGGTTAAAAAGGTGTCTTAATCACATAATGTCAAGTGAGCTCAAAATCTCTTACTTATAGTGTATAAAGTGGGGATGGATAAAATATAGAACCTTCTTGTGAGACTAGCATGCTTGTTCTATAGGTTTACCAAGAGTTAATATAAATAAGTTTGTCATAAAAAGTGTAGACTAATCGATGTAGAAAGTCTAATCATGAGAGCTGATTGCGGCTTTCAAGATTATTTTATTTATGAGAGCTTATTGCAACTTTAAAAAATTATGTTTATTTGGATATTGCTTGATAATAGTTCTTTTTCTTATTTTTTTGTTGCTTGTGGGTTGGGGAAGTTGATCAATGTGAGAAGCTTCCAATAAATTTCTTATTTTGACAAAAGCTTTACTCAACCATCCTTCAAGGGAGTGGTCTAAGTTTGTGTGTTTTATTTAATGTTTTTCATAGTTGTCCCTCAAAGGAGTAGTCTACCTTACTTTGAGTAATTTCAAATATGTTTTCAACACTTATCCTTTAAGGGAGAGTCTACGAATGTTAGATTGACCCATGATTACTATTGGTAGGGATTTTTCTTTTTTGTTTTGTTTAGTTTTGCTTGACATAGACATGATTATGTAGGCTTAAAGGTTCACCTTTATGAAGGCAAAAACTAAAATCACAAGAAGTTTAATTAAGCATAAAGATGTTTAGTTGAAAATAATCATGGGAATTTGTCTTGAAAAGGGGTAAAAATTACCATGAGAATCATGACATGGGTAGAGCCATGGTACCCTTTTTCAATATTAGGCTATGATTATGATGGAAAATCACATGATTCATTTTTAATCATTTGGACCTAAAATATGAATATGAATGTGGTTTGTAAGCAAGGTATAAGCTTAAGTTAGATAGAAGGTGAGTTTGATCCTTTTTAACAAAATAAAGGATGTATATGTGAAGCATTAAGGGGATCAGGTTTTAGGTTACCTTTAAGAGAGGACAACTAGTAAGCTCATGATCCATACTTATGGGTTATGATATAAGGTCCAAGCCAATTGAAATTAAACTTTCCCCACTTGATTTTTTCCATATTGGTGACATGTTGATTTTCCTTTAGGATGAGGTCTTTGATGTTGAATTTTCACACTCTAAGTTGTTTGTTATAGGCATGTTTAACATGCTCTTGATAGACATGAAGATGGGTAAGGGTGGCTAAGAAATGCTTTTCAATTATCTCGAGATAGACTAAATGGTGTTGATGATAATCATCCTTAGTAATGATATCTTTTAAATATATGTGAAGAGAGGGGATTTGGACTTTGAAAGGCAGGACTGCCTTGGCACCGAACACAAGAGAGAATGGGTTAGCACCTGTAGGGGTTTTAATGCTAGTATAATATTCCCATAAGGTGAAGGGGATGTGTAAATGCCAATCTTGATCAGATGCATTAACCATTTTAATGAGATTATTGTTAAGAGTTTTATTAGAGGCTTCTACTTGTCCATTTGCTTGAGGGAGATAGGGTGAGGAGAAACTTAACTTGATATCAAATACATCACAAAAACCTTATACTTGCTTATTTTTTAGATATTTACCATTATCAATGATGATTTTGTGAGGAATACTGACATGGTAGATGATGTGATGGTTGATAAAGTTGATAATATTTTCAGCTTTGGTTGAGACTAGAAGAATAGCCTCTACCCATTTGGTAAAATACTCAGTTGTGGTGATGATAAAATGGTGTTGCGACTGAAGAATAGAGATTAATTTCACTAATAAGGTCTAAACCCCATTGTGAAAAGGGATAAAAATTGGTGGAGATGTGAAGACTATGGCTAGGTGTGTGATGAATATTGGCATGTTGTTGACACTTAACACACTTCTTTACATAATCATAATAGCCTTGGTTAAGGGTAGTTCAATAATATCCAAGGTGAAGGATGAGTTTAGCTATGATGAGGCCACTAAAGTGTCCCCCATAGATCTTGTCATGCATTTATTTAATAGCATGAGAGGCTTCATAATTATGTAGGCAACAGAAGAGGAGACCATCAAAGCTAAATTTGTAAAGAATTCCCCCCATAATGGTATAATGTGAGGTACTTTGGATAAACACTCTTTCAGAATTCTAGGAAAGACTAGAAGGAAAGATGGTAAGGTTGAGATAGGTGAAGGTCTACCGATACCAAGGGTCAGGTTAGGTCTCTTCCAGATTAAATATGGTGGGAAAATTTGGTTTGACATGCGAAAGATGGGTAAGTCTATGGATAATGATAGATAGTTTTGAGTCAGAGGGTGAAGATGAGATCTAAGAGGCAAGGAAAGCCATGGGGTCAACAAACTTGTTAGTAGATCATGGGGTTGGCTGGATGTGGTAGTGTTCAAATGATGCTAAGAGTTCATCAACTAGTTATTTGTACTACTTCAAAGCATCATTCTTACACTATTAAGATCCATTGATTTGATTGACCACAAGTTAGGAGTCACCAAAGATATTGATTTTTTTTACTCCCAAGGCTAAGGCAGTTTGGAGACCTATCACTAGGGCTTTGTACTCAGTCATATTGTTAGTACATTCAAAATCAAGATTGAAAGATAAAGGAAGAGGTTCACCATTAAAGGGAATAAGGATGATGCCATCTCCCTACCATGTTGACACTTAGATCCATCAAAGAACATCGTGAATTGATAGGTGAAGTTTGTCTAAGAGAGGGTCATGATGGACTCATTGAGAAACTCAAAAGGAGGAGGTTGGTTGTCTACTAATGGTGCTTCATCCAATTGGTCAGAAATGACTTGTCATTTAATTAAATTTTACTAAAGGAACTTGAATTCAAACTCATATAAAAGCATGAGCCACTTGGCCATATGTTTTTTTTGGTATGGCTTGGAGTGCATATAATTGAGCAAGTCAGTATTGGTTATGACATGGGTTTTGTGGTTAAGAAGGTAGTGGAAAAATTTGGTGATCATGAAAACTAAACCTAAGCAAAGTTTTTCAATATGGGTATACTGAGTCTCTTACTCTACAAGCATGTAGCTAATGTAGTAGACATCTTGTTCTTTGTGTTATTCATCCTGATGAGTGAGCATTTCCCCAAGGGAGTGGTCAATGGTGGAGATATAAAAGTAAAGGGGTTAATCATCTTTGGGAGGGGTGAGGATAGGTGGAGATAGGAGGTACTCCTTAAGTGAATCAAAGGATTTTTTATAGTCATTATTCCACTTAAAAGATACATCCTTCTTCAGAAGGTAGTGGAAGGGTTGGCATCGATTCAAGAGTTGGGAGATAAATTGGTGAATGGATTGGAGCTTCCCCTACAAGATATAAATTTGCTTAAGGTGGGTGGGAAGAGGCATGTTGAGGATTTATTTGATTTTGGTAGGGTCAACTTCAATCCCCCAAAGAGAGACAATAAAACCAAGGATATTTTTTGATAAAACCCCAAAAATACACTTCTTAGGATTGAGGAGGACATGGTAATGGATGAGGCACTCAAAGATAATCTTAAGAACAACCAAATGATCCTTTTAGAGCTTAGATTTTTTGAGAAGGTCATCAACATAGTCCTCTATGATTTTTTGTATAATTTCATGAAAGGTATAGGTCATGGCACATTGGTAAGTTGCACCAGTATTCTTTAGTTTGAAAGGCATGACCCTATAGTAGAAGGTCCCCCATGGGGTGATAAAGGCAATTTTTTACTAATCTTTGGGGGAAATTAGGATATTATTGTAACTTAAGAATCCATCCATGAGAGATAACATCTCATGGCAAACTATAAGATTAACTAGTTGGTCAATGCTTTGTAGAGGAATGTCATCTTTGGGTTAAGCAAGGTTGAGGTCATAAAAGTCCACATAGGTGCATATTCCCCTATGGATTTGGTGATGGGCATAACATTCGAGACCCATTAGGGATAGTTAATGGGTTGAATGAAATTGATATATTGGAGACATTGAAGCTCTTATTTGATGAGAAGGGTGATCTGAGGGTACATTCATCAATTTTTTTCTTGACAGGTTTGGCATCATAGTTGGTGATTATGTTATGGGTGGCAATGGCAGGGTCAATTCCTAGCATGTTACTATAATCCTAAAAAAATTCTATGTTGTGGTCTTAGAGGAAAGAGCGAAAGTCCTAAAGCTCCTCAGCATTTAGTGATTGGCTAATTTTGATAATGCAAGGATTGTTAGGAGTGCCCAAGTTGATATCCATGGTGGATTTATTTAACATGGTTGAAGTCTCAAGAGATAGGGATTTATGGATTAAAGAATTTGGGGCACCAAGGTAGGTGAGAATGGAATCATCTTGGTACTAAATAGTATTAATGTTAAGAGAGTTATCTCCTATCATCTCACGATGGGTCATAGGTATGGATATAATCTCCCCTCTTATTGATAAGTTAAAGGTCTGGGGATAATCATGTTGATGGAAAAAAATGTTAGGTGGGATGATGTCATCATCCTCACACCCAAGTAGAGAAGGGGTTGGTGAGGAAGGGATGTCTTCCTCAATACTTGTGACAGTAGGTGGTTTGGTTTGTTTCTTGTTAGGTAGAATGAAACCAAGGCCATGTTTCTCATGAGGCTTTCTGGTCTCAATGAAAATCAACTCGTGTGGGCCATGTTCATATCATCCAAAACTAAATGCCTTCCAATCATACCTATGGAGGTATGTCTTAGAAAAACTCAACTTGTCTAGATAGGAGAAGTTGGAGGTGAATGGTTGAGGTGAAGGGTAGGTGGTAGAAGCACCAAGTATTTTTTTGATTCCCCCATAGATGAAATGGGTTTGACAGTATGAAGGTCTAAAAGGAATAATGGCTCTAATATTGGAGTCATATCTGGATTGGTGGTCAAGTTTCCCATACTCTTAGAGGTAGGGAAAGTGTCAAGGGAAAGGAGGAGATATTCCCCTAGTGAAATACATTAGAATGTGTATTCCAAATAGTCTGAGGTGGGGATCTAATCAGAGGGGATGGATGAGCTAGTTGATGCTTTATTGGTAGAAGAGGGTATGGGTTCATTCTTCATGGTTGAGGGCTTGTCTTTGATCAATGAGGGTGTGTTAGATGGAGGTAGGAGGACATCATTAGGTTGATGATTCATTTTGTATGATGAAAAAGGGCTTGGATTAGCTTGTATAGTGACAACCTAACCTTCATGATCAAATTTAATGAAATAATGAAGGGTATATAGAATACATCCCATGGTGTGGATCCAAGGTTGTCCTAGTAAAACGTTGTATTGGAATTTTCCTTTCACTACATAAAAGAGTTAGATGAGTGTGCAAGGTCCTACATAAATATGAAGGACAACAATTCCTAGAATAATGGCCATTGTATCATTGAATGATCAGAGCACTACTGAGGTTTTTGACATGACATTGTCCAGTAGGTTGAGTTAGTTATAGGCATGGGAGGATATGATATTAATATTAGCTCCCCCATCAATCATGACCCATTTTACGTGGGTTTGGTTGATATAATTAGTGAGAAAAAGAGGGGGATTTGGTTCATCAGGATGGATGGAAGGTATTTCTAAATCCTTGAAGGTGATAAGGTTGGAAAGTTAGAGAACACCAACAAAGGTTGCCAAATATTGAGGGTCTTTAGGTTAGACCTCTATTGATTGCAATGCCTCTATCATTATTTGGCAATGATGAGATGAGGTAGAGATCAATTTTTATAGGCTCATCTTTTCTAAGGTTTGGTGAAGTTGTTTGAGAACCACTCTCCCAATTGATTCAAAGGGGTTGGATTGGGAGGTACCCAAGATAGATACCTTAGGTTTAGATGAAGGTGAAGATGCTTGGGTGTGGTTTGGTTAGGAGGTAGAAGATGATTACGTCCATGGAATAGAAACTTTTGCCTTCCCTTTATCCTTTTTTTGAGTGTGTGATCATGTAACCACATGCATAGTATGGATAGAGGGAAGAGTTAGGGTAAGGGATTAGTTTGGTTCCTCATCACTCTAAGATGAGAGAGGGAGAGTAGGAATTCATTTAGTAGTGGTTGTTAGTTGTTGAATTGGTAATGGGTTTTTGGGAGGTTCATCTATTAGTATATCATCCTCATAAGAGAGTTGATGGATTATGATTTGGAGAATTTTGTAGTTCTTCATGTCATGCCACAGTGTCTTATGATAGGAGCACACTTGGTGGTCATCATACTAGATGGGTTTTTAATCAAGAGGGTTGAATGGTCTAATAATGGGTAAGGTCAAGCAAGAATCTCATAATAACCTTGGGAAAATAGTTGAGTAAGACTCAGATAAAGGTGGTAAGGGTTTAGAGGTTTTGGATTTAGTTGGTGAGATGGAAATATTTTTGGAAATGGGCTTGGTGGTAGTAGGTTTGGGTAAAGAAATGTTCTTAGTTGATGGTTTTGGTTTTTTTTAAGGTGGAGGTTGATAAGTTGGAGGTAAGAGGTTTTAGGGTAGGTAGTTTGGTTATTGATGGCTCTATAAAGATGGGTATTTCAAAAATAAAATGTGTCGATGTAACCAATAGTAGTGGTGGGGTTCTGGGTGAGATGGTCAGCCTTCTAAATAATGTGGAGGGATGAGGCCCCAAAATAAAGGGGAAGGTTGAGGGAGGTATAAGTTTGGCCCTTTGGCATTTTGGTGGCTTTACTTCCTTGGTTGATTTGGTTTTGTGTTTTTTTGTTGGGTTTGGTGAGATAAGCTCCACTTTCATAGATGGGTGATTAAGGATTTATGTAGGGAAGGTGCCAAGGTTTTTGGTTGGTTTGCGTAGTTTGGTTAGAGAGGTTGATTTGGTTGTTAGGGGTTTGGTAGCATTGGATGGTTGAGAAATTATTGGATCAATAGAGGTTTTTATTGGTTTGGTTGTTTAGATAGGGGTTTGGATAATATGAGCACTGGGTTGGGCTATCAAAGGCATGGTTGGAGGTTCCTACTTAGTGATGTAAGGAAGCCATAGTTTCTACCAAAAGGTGACCTGATCCATGTCAGGGTTGGAGACAAATTTCAATCTCTGAATTAGTCTAGAGAAGGGTTTATATGTTGGTTTCATTCCTTGGGTAGTGGACTTAAAAGATAAGCCCATAGGTTGAGATAGAGGTATGGTAACATCATCCTTTTCCTGAATCAAAAGATGCAAGGTTTGGATGGGTGGTTCCTTTATGGGGGGTGTAGGTGTGGTGGTTTATTTCTTGGGAATGATCTCCAAAATGGAAGTAAATTGCTTAATAGTTGAAGGAGAAGTTAATGTGGTGATGGTTGTTGCTCTAGTATGTCAGTTGAAGGAGGGATTGGTGACTCCACTACCTCAATAAGTGGAGGAGGATAAATGGGTACTTCCTTGACTTGGGTCTCCAAAAAATGAGAAGGTAACTCCACTACCTCAATAAGTGGGGAGGGAGAAGAACAGGTAGATTGGGTGGTAGGTTCTTTAGCAATGAGAGTGTTAAGAACTATATTAATGGTATGGGTGTCATGAGAAGACTTAGCTTTCTTGTTCTTGTTCTTGGTAGGTACATGATTTGGAAAGAGTTGTTTAAAAATATCAAGGTCTTGGTTCAAAGGTATGTTAGGGTTGTCCAATATGAGTTCCCCCTTATCAATGAGGGTCTAGACAAAAAATTTGAAGGTATTTCACTGACTAATATCATACCCAACACCCTGATGGAAAGCACATAGATCATTCTCATTGTACCAATTAGGTGTAGGATGAGAATAATCAAATTGTTGAGGAGGCTTGATAGGAGGAATTTTTATGATATTATCCTTCAACAACTTCTCTAGGATCAAAGCGTAAGATTCCCCAAGTCAGGTGAATTGCTTTTGATTATTTTGATTTTGGTTTCTTGATTTTTGTTTTGAGGAGTTAGAGGAATTTAGTTGGTTGATAGATGGTGGAGGAGAGGTTTTAAGAATAACCACATTTATAGTTCCCTTACTCTAAGCATTGGTATTAGTTTAGTTTCTTGGCTTAGAGGAGGAAGCCTCATTGGTTTTATAGGTACAGTTCTTGTTTTTTAGCTTTAGCTTTCCTTCATTGATGGTTCTATTTTATAGATTGCGTGCCATGGTAAAAGCTTCATTAAAATTTATAAATTTCTAGACATGTAGTGTAGAAGAGATGCATTTAGCACATGCCTAAGAAAAAAGTTTGATCAGTTTAAGTTTGGGTAAGGAGAAGGAAAGTTGATTGATTAGCCTCCTCCAACAAGCCATAAAATTAGTAATAGATTCATCATCAAATTGTTGAATAGAGTAAAGGTCAATGATGGAAACCTTTTTGGATACTTTTTAATTAGAAATTGATCCAAGAAATTTTGGGCTATCTAGGTGAAGGAGAACAAAGAGTGTTTGGTTATGGTTTTATACCAGTCTAATGTTGGACTAGATAGGGACATGGGGAAGGTATGAAGAAGGAGGGCACCATTATAGGCAATCAAATAACATGCATGCCTAAATGCCTTGAGGTGTTGTTGGGGATCCTCCTTACTTTGAAATTTGGAAAACTTGGGAAGTTCCCACTGAGGAGGATAAGGTCTAATGGGGATAGATGGGTGAATGGGTTTATTATAGATCTGGGCATATGATAAAATGTTGTGAGCCCCAAAGATAGATGACTCCAGAGTGGTCATTTTATCCATGAGAATTTTCATTAGATCCATTTGAGATGTGTTACCTAAAGGGTTATAAGGTACATATTATTGTGGTGGTTAGGTGACATATTGGTAACTGGTAGGAGGCTAATGGACTACCACATATTAGTATGTGGATGCTAGTGGTTGGGTGGAAGATATGTAGGGGTAGGTGGATGCATGTGGTTGGGTAGTAGGTAGAGCCACATGCCATTATTGGTTAAGGATGTAACCCAAGTTTGGTATAATACGGACCTATTGGGTAGGATTAGTGGTTAGGTTCATGATCAAAGGAAGGGTATTGACCTTTGTACTGATTGGTGGTAAGGTAGAAGGTACAGGCACCACAAGATTTTGAAGTGGGGTAGTGGTTAGTGGATTGGGGGTAGCTAATGGAAGATTGGTAATGATAGTGGTAGGTACTCCCATGGTGAGGGGAGTATAGGTGGCTAGTATTTGGGTTTCTCCTCAGGTAGAGGAGTTTTTATTTGGGGTGCAAGGTATAAGGGTGTTTGTAGGGTTGGGTAGGTTGGTTTCCCATAGTAGTATCAAAGGGATTATTGGTAGACAAAGAAGCTTGGGTAGTCAATGGTTGGGTGGTGACTATGTCAATAGAAGTGTTTACCATAAGGTGGGAAGGCATGCTATAAGGTGGGTCCACAAGTGGAATTGAAGTAGGGGCATGATGAGGCATGGTGTTAAGATAATGTTGAAGGGCCATAGGATTGTTATCTAAGAAGGTGTTAAAGTTTGTATCTCCTTTGGGAACTTCTTGAGGGAAATAAGGACTTCCTAAAAGATGAGAAGATTTTTCTAGTTTAGAAATATACTCCATGGATGATGAGGTAGAATGGGTTGATTGGTTCGGTGATGGGTTTTGTTCCACTAGATTCTTTCACTGCTAGCAAGTTAGAACCATCCAAGGTAAAGGAGAGAGAATACATAAACAATCTCACCACTCAAATAGAGAGAAGACAATAAATGATCAAGGAAATCACTCACACTTTAAAAAGTATTTTAAGTCCTAAAATTCCTTTTAGTCTCTCTTTTGGCTTATGTCTTAAGCTTTCAATAAATTATGTGACTAAAATTTGCTTATTGAACAGGTACTAGAAAAAAAGTCTATGGTTGGTTTTAGGTTGTTCAAGCTCTCAAAAATAATCTGTATTAGAAATTAATATGTGGCTTGGTATTTGAGCTTACCCCCTCACTTCACATGCCATAGAGATAAGGGTCTTAGGTGTTTAGCCAATATATACTAATTTCTAGAGTTAATACTCAACTAGAGAGTTGATTTGGTTCTCCTCTTGGTAATGACCTATAAGTAGGATTGTCAAAAAAGGGGTAAGGTGACTATTAAGTGATGAAATCCTAGTTAAGCTTTGTCTCAAGTTTATTTGATGTTTGATTGATGAAGGTGTTTTGGTTTAGTGTGTGCAATAAGAGTGATGCTACAATTAAATTACTTTGCTTTAATTTAGACTATGTGAGGTAAACTTGCAAGCAATCAATGTATGTAGTTGATTTTAAGCCCAAAAGAAATTTCAATTTCATTTATGAGCATAGAATAGGGAAAACATATAGATTCAAACAAATATAAAACTGAGTAGAGACTCAAGGTCCCACTAGGCATGTCAAAATGTTTTAATGAATTTCAGCTTATATTTTGATAAAGGTAGAGGAAGAAATTAAATGCGGGTATGGTTGAAAAACCTATTTGATTATCCACATGTTGAATAAAATGATTGTGAAGAACTCCTTTTTGGCTTGGGAGGATGACCTATAAATAAGACAACACTAACTAGATAGATAGTTGGGTGGATTGCCTAGTGCTAGCTATATCTTGGAATAAGAGGTTCCTCGAGGACTGTCAATCCACACATTTTAAATAATTATGTTTATAAAATAAAATATAGAATACTTGCATCAATAATAAAAAGCTACTAAATTTGAACATAAGAAATGCTTGATAAAGAAATAGGCTATAAATGACTAATATAGCAATAAGCAAGTCAATAATAATGCTAAACAGATCAAGTGTGCTTCAAAAAATAGGATAGGGGTCTATGAATAGGCAAGGACACAAAAATTTGGGTTTGGTTAACGGCAAGTGGGTAAAAATAGCTTGTTGGTATTTATTTCCATAGCAACCATTGGTGATTGATATTACTATTAGTGGTTAAGGTGATCATCAATAGTTGAGAAGACCATCAATGGTTAGATAGACCATTGATGATCACAACTAACCATTATAAATTATTATGTATTAGGTATGGGTTGATAAAATTCAAATTGATGGTATCATATAAGGCAATTCTGAGAGATTAGTATGTATTGGACTAGTTGAGAAATACAAATAAAGTAATTGAATATTGGAAAATAAATACTTATATCATGTAAGGTTGAACAAATGAATGGTTGAGGTGTTTGACTCATTAATATATTTTGACATGATTCTGATAGAGTAATGGTACTTGGTTGTCATTCAAGGGTTAGTGGCAACTTGGCTCTCTATCATGATGGCTAGATCACTAGATTTATAGAAGAACACCTACAAAAGAAAACTCTAGATGCAAAATCTCTTGATTTTTGTGGATCCATTTCACCTCTTTCTCCTCTCTTCTTATAGGCAAGGAAAGAGAGGTGTAACAAGATGTTAACTGGGCTTTCTAATTATAATTTATGCATGTAATGTCTTACACATGGATTTAGATGAGTTATTTTTAGAAAATCAAGGCAGAGTTGATGGTGAGTTAAGTTGGTTAAGTGGTACAAACCTGACCATCAAAGATCAAGTTGACCATAGATGGTCATCTTAACCATCAGTGGTCAAGGGCTAAGGTAAAAAGGTGATAAAAGGGTGGGCTTAGTCATTTGGTGAAACTGACCATGGTTAGGTTTAGTTAGGGATCAAAGGGTCAACTTGGTCCCAATGGGGTCTTAAGGTGGTCCAAGGATGTTTCAACATTTGAAATTGCAATGTGTGGATTTCTGGTGTCTACACCAACCTCAATATGTGTGTGGCATCTAATATTCAAGTTTGGAGGCAACTTGGTTTCAATCCTATATGTGATGATCTGATAGAATTATTGAGATTTGGGCTTGAAACTAACCTTTTCATCTATGTCACTAACCTATTAATAGTATCCAAACTTGATTGGTATTCCTTTATCATAGTTTCATTGGCCTTACATGTAATTATACAAGATTTTGGTCTTACCTTCATACATAGGCTTATACATGAGGATATAGGACTATATGTGTCTTATATAGTCCTTCTAAAGTTCTAAGTTTGGAAATAAAGTCTCACTATAAGGTGAAGTTGGGTTGATGAAGTCATTATAAAGTAGATGTCTTTTGAGATACCTTACATAGAATGTAACTCTCTATTCAAGACCACTTATTGAGACCTAAACATCCCCCACATAGATATTCAAAAAGGAAATGCATTTGGATATGGTGAATTAGGCATTTTGAGGGAGAAATTGAAACCTACGAGTCCACAAAAACCTTAAGTGATGCTAAGAAACCTTAAACCATGCTAAATAGCTTATGGATTCTTTTAGAGTTAGCCTATGTGTGTTTGTATTTAGGGCCATATGGAAACTTATTTATATTAAAAGAGGATCTCCTCCACATTCTTAAATCACCCTTTTAACTTGAATAAGACATTATTCATATATTCTTAACCTGGAGATGGGTTGCCATAAGAACAACTAGGTCATGTTTGAAGCTTTCTTCCTCCATATTGTGAGAATTGAAGAACTTGAAAGAGACTACTATGACCAAATGGTGACTAGTTAAATTATGTTAGGATCATGGGGGAATCATAAAAAAAAATAAGTGATCATCTTTATGATCTGTATCTTCATGAAACATAGAAATTCTTGCACATAACTTGTAATCTATCAGCCAAGGGAAACTGGGTGTTGATCTATATCCTATAAGTGCCATGAGAATATTCTCAAAGGGTTATAATACACTTAAAAAACCTTTAGATACCTTTATCCATGCTCAAGTTTTCATAACAATCTCAAACTTCTTATAAATATGTATGTAGCTGAGCTTATGGGGTTTGTAAAGGCATCGAGACTACATAGGAGTCTTAGTGATTGTTCATAAATCATAAAGCTTTGATCTGAAAACCACTTATACTAATATCAATCCAACTATGGACTCCACCTATGGATAATCTCTTGGGCTCTAACTCCCCTTGTATAGACTGTACCATCCAACTCAAACTAGCCCTTGTGAGCTTGCCAAGAGATTGATAGAGATCTTGATGTCATTTCTGACGTTATCTAGATATTTGAGACATGAATTATTAACTATGATGCCTATAAGTTATCCCACATTATTTATATAAATTCCTCTAACTCTTACCTAATTGTACAAGTTTGTACAAGTCTTGAAAACACCTACAAAACACTATTCCTTTCCATTTTTCAAGTTTGAGATCTTTAAATACCATTACAGGATAAGAGGAGGGAAATGAAAGTCATTTTATTTCTAAAAAGACCTCCTTTAACATATTAAACTTCCTAAAAATGATATTTGGATGGCAATGGGACCTTTTTGGAGAGATTTTACCCTCGATAATGACTTAATGGTGTCTTAGGGGCCATAATAACACTATTATTATGGTGTGAATACCCTGTTAAAGTAATATGCATGATCTTAAATGAAATATAAATTAAAAATTACCTTAAAATTTACTCAAATATCTTAAAAATATGTTAAGGCTTCAAACAAGGGTTACCCTCCTTCCTCATATTAGCCCCAGTCTCCTTAAATTTTAGTATATTCTACAAGTTCTTAGCATGCTCAAATGGACATTTGACTGGATATGGACTACAACATCATAGATCATCTTATCATGCATGGATTTAGATCATAAATATGGCATCAAGACTTGTTATATACCACTAGACATAATCAACACAAAATGAAATCTTGACTCAGTTCACATAGGGTGAAAAATTGATTACCATATCACCTCATGACATAAGATCACTACATAAACCTCTTACCTATGATCCTAAAGACAAATGACCCTCCCCTAGACTTTCATGGCATCACAAGGACTTATGAAGGTAACCAATATACAAGTTAAAGTGTATTTTATAAGAATTTGATCCTTTCTAAGTTTGAGGGTAGAAAGTTATCAACATCACTGGTCATTCCTAGGGGGTTGATCTGCCTGTTGGTCAAAATAACCAGTTATTTCATGCATAACATTCATGACTATACTTGACAACACGTTGATTGGACTGATAATCAGACCAAACACCTTACAAGTTCTTGAAAACTACAATAACCTCACCACTCACATAATAAATACATAAAGGAAACTAAAACCTAAACACCTAAGAAAGGGAACAAGACAAAAAAACAAGAAACTGATAAAGGACTTGTGCAACAACACTTGGGAGAAAGAACACCTAACTATAATATACAAGGATATTATATACTTCTCTATAGTAATACTAAAGGAACACCCCATTCATAAGGATAGGGAGTTCCTCACCATTCAATCTTGACAACTGGAATGCATTGTAATCCTTACAGCTAGTGATGGTGTAAGGTCCACTCCATAGGCTATCAAACTTTGATTACTTACTAGTTTAGCTTGATCTTCATCCCACTTAAGCATAATATCACCTTCTTGGAAAGTCATGAAGGTAGATATCTTATCAAATGACCTCTTAACTTGATCTTTATGGGACCATATGGCATGTATAGCATCATCTTTTGTCTCTTTTATCTCTCTCAACGCATTCATCCTTACTTCCATGGCATCATTATCCATTATTTCAAGCTGATGTGTGAGTTCTAAGG
Organism: Torreya grandis; assembly: GCA_037957365.1. Lineage (NCBI taxonomy): Eukaryota > Viridiplantae > Streptophyta > Pinopsida > Cupressales > Taxaceae > Torreya > Torreya grandis. The sequence continues at coordinate 5,454,866 of JARHVA010000373.1, read as the reverse complement.
CTAGTATATTAAGTGATATGTCTAGCTTTACCTCTTTCCCATAGATAAGATGGTATGGGTAATGACTAATAGCTCTCTTGGGAGTGATCCTATCTACCCACAAGGTTGTCCTTAGTTTGGTATACCACTCCCTCTAGTTGTCTTCCATAGTTCTCTTTATGATTCTAATTAGGTTCATATTGGTGAACTTTGTAAGTTTATTTCTAAGAGGATAGTAGTTTTAGGAAGTATTGAGGTAAATTACATAGTTTATATCCCATTTACTAAACCTTGCACCACTAAAATCTAATGCATTATCTGATATGACTGTGGAGGGGACTCCAAATCTAGCCTCAGTTTGTCATAGAACTCCAAGACTAAGTTTTCATTTTCCTCCTTAAGGTATACTACTTATACCCACCTAGTGAAGTAATCTATATTATTCAAGACCCATTTGTGTCCTACACTAGATGGAGGGTATATCATGACTATAAAATCTATGTCCCACTGCATGAAAGGTTGTTCTACCTAGATGGATTTGAGAGGCAATGCATCTAGTATTTATTTCTTAATGAACATGGAACACTTCTGACATATCCTAACCCAAGCATGGGATTCCTTAAATAAGATTGGTAAAAAGTATCCTGCTCTCATTATCCTTGTTATATTCCTAGCTACAAAGTGGCCTCCTGTAGGCCCATCATGAAACTAATCTAGAAGCTTGTCAATTTGACTAATCTTGACACATCTTAAGAGCATGCCATCAAGATCCTTCTTGAATAGGAATCCATATACTAAGTCATAAGGAATTTATTTCATCCTATAATACCTTATTTTGTCCTATTTGGGCCTATAGAACATTATCCTAATTGAAATAATCTTACCATGTCTTGAGTCTAGTTGGAAAAAGGTGTAGGTATAGTTACTTGATGATTACTATACATTACTAAAACTACCTCTTTTTTCTCACTAACATCTATTGACAAGTTCTCACATAGTCCTCTAACCCTTAATAGCTTGGTGACCCTTACTTATATATCATTTTCCATGCATTTAGTCACTCAACCTGCCCTTGTCTCACTTAAGTCCCAGTTAAGAAAGAAGTCCTTGATGTTAGGGTGGGACACCATGACATAGATCTTGTCATTATGTTTTTCCACATAGGTATACCTCTCTTCATATCCATCCAATTCTTAATTAAGTAAGATTATTGGATGCTCAAGGCCCTCACTATTTTATTGCATTAGTATGGAAAATATGGTGTCATTGGTTGAGAAGGCATATAAAAATAAGTATTTGGAGAAATCAAGGTTGAGGAGAGTGATGCTTGAACAATAGCATGTTTTATGGCTTCAAAATTTCTCTTTCCTTCCTTAGTCTATGTGAATTCCTTATGTTTCTTGAGCATATAAGTTAGAGGTCTAACCAACTCAGTAGACCCAAGAATGAACCTTCTAATGAAATTGATCTTACCTAGAAAACTTTGTATTCTTTTCTTGTGTTTGGGCAATGATAGAGTTATGATTTCACTCACCCTCTCAAGGTCTATAAAGAGGCCTTCCTTATCCATATTTTGGCCTAAAATTATACCCTCATGGATTAAAAAAATGTAGTTTTTGGGGTTCAAAGAGACTCATATTAACTGCACCTATCAAATATCAGCCTTAAATATGTCAAGTGATCTTCGGTATCCTTGGAAAATATGGTGATGTCATCAATATATATGAGAACCATATCATTTATGAGTCCTTATAAGGCTACATCCACTACCCTTTAGAATGTGTCCTCTACATTAGATAGTCCAAAGGGCATCTTATTGTAAGCATAATTTCCCTACTTAGTTATGAAGGCATTTTTGTGTTGGTTCTCGTCCTTCACCAATGCTTGGTTATACCTTGAGTATCCATCAAGCAAGGAGAAACATTATGAACCTAAAACCTTTTGGATAATCTAATCCATGGATGGAAATGGGTATTGGTCTCTCAATGACACCCTGTTAAGATCTAAAAATTCACACATAACCTTATCCCCCCATTCTTTTTCCTTACATACACAAGGTTAGCCACCCATGAAGAGTGTTTTATGGGGAATATGATGTTGAACTCAAAAACTTTAGTCAAGTCTATCTTCATGAGTATTTTAATATTAGGGTTGACTAGTTTTTAATTCTACCTCATAGATTTGGTACTTGATTTTAATTCTATAGTATGCTAGGATAAACTAGGATCAAACCCCTTCAAGTCAATGTATTCCCAAGCAAAGATGTCTAAAAATTCTTTACATAACTCTATGAAAGCTATCCTTTCTTCTCTAGTATTCACTTTGCCTAGTTAGATCAGCCTATCCTTAAAGATGGTGACCTTATCATAGTGTTCTTACTTGGTTGACATGATAACCTTATCCCTTCTCAATTGATCATGTTTTTTGAAGATGTTTTTAATATTCATTAATCCCTTGGGAAGTTTGTTTGTCTTCAACTAAACAATTTGGTCACCATAGTATTATTGAAGTCTGCCTTGGTTCCTTGAGTAGAATTCTACCTCTTCATTTAATAAACATACTATCTACCTATCACTTTCAAAGATTTATCAACTAAATTCATTATTAGGTACTTAGGGTCTATAAAATACCTTGATTTGTCACTAATTCTTCAAGTTCTTGACTTTACTTGGGATGTCATATTATGCCCCTATTACTGCCAACCTATCTACATGTTGATTGGCCTCTCTTAGGATGAGTAAATGTCAAAGGCATAAAATTCCTCTAGGAGGTCCCAAACCCTATGCTTGTATGCCTTTAGTAGTGTATTTTTTAATAAATTCTACCCTCTCACCTGATGTACTACCAATTCACTATCTCCCATAACTTGCAATAGCTTGATACCTCTTCTCCTTTCCCATTGCATTCCATGAATGAGGACCTCATATTTTGTTATGTTACATGTGAATATAAATTAGAATATTATGGTATAAAAATACCTTTCATTATAAGGAGAGACAATCATGACACCTATTCCACTTCCATTCTTGCACATAGAGCCATCAAAAAACAACCTCCATACTCCATCATTATCTTGACATGGATTGGTAAGGGTTGGTATCATTGCCTTCTCCCCATGCATATAATATATCCTTAAGCCTAATTATTCAATGATTTTATATGGATCATAACCATGGCTATATGTCCCCTACTCATCAAGAATTAGATATGATATGCCCTCAAGTTATTCAACTAGATTTTGTTCTTTAAGGTGTTCCTCTTCATAAATAATAGTATAGTTGACATAGGATAGATTAGGCATGTAGGGATATAAATAAAACCTAGAGATAGGCTCAGACCTATTGGTGACTTTGGTCCCATACCTAGTTATAAATACCATATAAGACCAATAAGAAGATAGGTAGCCCCCTTTCTTAGCAGTGAAACCCCTAGACAAACATAAGGTAAAATAAGGTGGTAGATCAACCACTACAACATATTAGGATATAGTGCAATTGGAGCAAGTAGGTGAGATATGTTTTAGGTCTTTAATGACACCAATAATCTTAGTAGGAGACCCATCTAGTTGAAATACTCCCTTAGAGTTAGGCTCATATTTCAACCCCAACTTGTATGTTATTAATTGTCACGATAGTTGTACTTGCCCCACTACCTTTCACATAGTTATGTACTAAATTATCCCCTATTATTATATAAAGGTATAATGGAGGGGTTTTATTTACCTTGTCTAGTTGGGGCTCATTAGGCTGACTAGTGTTAGTTAGGAATGCACTTCCCTTTTCTATTTATTTATCTGAGATGTGGAGTTTTGATAAATCTTCTTGAAGGAGATATTTTTGACCTAAAATAATGTGTCATACATTTGTATGGTGAAATGGGTCATATTAATTTGTTATATAATGTTTATGTTATTTTTATTAACCTTTGACTACAACTTAGGAGTAATGATACTACTTAGAGCTTGAGTAAACTGAGGTATGAATGGACCCTTATCATTTTGCCCCTTCTAAATCTGAACCTTTTGGATTGGTGGGGTCTTAAGGGATACATTTTTATCATTAGTCTCCTAATTTTGATTATAATATGAAGGATATTCTCTCCCAACCTTGGAGTCACCACTCACTACCCTCCTTTAATCCCTTGTATTGGTTGTAATAGGATGATTGTACACCTTGGTTGCACATCTAAGTTGATTGATTGCACATTGTCCAAAAGAGTTTTCTCCTTATTTAAAGTTGAAAAAGGTAACTTCTAATTGTGTTTTTCATCCACTCATTCCTTTTTTATTTTTAATTTAAAATTGATTCATGAAAGGTATCTCTCCATGTTACACAAGAGGAACTTCTTAGTGTTGTGCAGGAGGAACCTGATTATTTTGCATAGGGGAAGTTTGATTGTGTTGCATAAGAGAAGTTTTATTATCACCTTCAACTAGGATTATTGACTATTCTTGATATTATCCCCAATGTGTAGACCATTGGCATTATTTATCATAGTTATTTTGAGTAGGAACTAATTCTCTAGAAGTGATAGCATAATTAGGATTGAAGCTATTATATGGTCTTGCCTGAGTGATCTACCCTTGACCTTGTGAATTAGATTGATATGGAGGTGTATTAAACTAATAAGTCTAATAAATAGCTTGATATATAGCTTTTTGTGGTCTATTAGGTGGAATTTATTACCTCTCCAAGTCCACTATCTTATTGCCTTGTGACTTGAGTAGCCCCTCGAGCTTGAACTATCTATCTAGCTAACTAGTATCTTCCTACTCATGATTGATTGGTGTTGGTATGGGATCAATGGTAGTCATAAGAGGTTGTATCTCCAATAATAATGGAATGAGGGGAATTTATGTAAGTTTTCCTACTTGTATGAGACAGGTTTTTTCTCTTATTTTCACTTCATAGGTATTAAGTAATGTATTCCCACTTATAAACTATACCATGGCAGCTACATAAGAATTGAGGGATCTTAAATAGTATAAAAAAGCACAATTTGGTGTGGATGTAATAATTTTGGGATCTTATCCCAAGTGTTTTAAAACCTATAATTAAAATACAACATAAACTCTTGAGGAGCCCTCTTGATTATGGTCAATTGCTCCACTAGGAACAAGTGTTACACCCATAACCTATCGCATGTATTAGGATAGGAATAGCTGACTTGTGGCTTAATTATCCCTCTTTGATGCTATATCACATTTATCTATGCATTAATTTGGTTATTAGGTCAGCCTACAGAGTAACCATGGCCTAGTTAGACTATATATAGGAGGTAGTGGGTAATTGTTTATCATCATATTATGAATTTTGCTCTTATTGAAGCTTGTGGAGGTTTCCCCCTCAAAGTGGCTTGTCTATTATAATATATTTTGATATATTTCAGTCATATTTGGATATATTTATGCTATTATAGTTTATTGTTGAAGTAATTTCATTACAAGTGGTATCAGAGCTACGATTTGGGCAATCTTGTGGGTGAAACCCTAATTTTTTAAATTTGGATATATATCTAAAAATTATTTCAAATTTATCTAAAAAAAATTTATTGGAGGTTATAAATCATTAAATTAATATTCCATTAAAATTTTAGATCATTTGGATCTAATTTACAAAATTTATCGCTATTTTAGTTCTTTTCATAGAATTGCTCTATAGTGCGCAATTCAAAGATTTTTTTTGAGTTATTTACATTTTTGGAAAGATTATAAAAATTAGGATAGGGTATATTATTTTTATGTTTTTATTTTAGTCCTAAATAAGTCTAAAATATCTTGGTCAAAGTTGGGTCAAAAGTGTCAATCAGGGTTGACATCGTAAAGCCCTTTTATGGCAAGTCCACAAACTTAAGGCTGAGGAAAGGGTGCTGAAACTCTAGGTAAAACTAATAACAAGGAAGATATGGAGTCATAAGGGGTACTAGATCCTTTATACCAGGGTTCTCTGACATAGATCACAAAGTGAGCCAACTTGACTATAGTGTGTAAGGCATTCAAAGTGAGGTGCAAGGCACGCAATCTAATATGAAATCCATACAAGATATTTTTGTAGATATCATGATGAATTTGAAAAATAATCAGTCAAATCATCCAATTATCACTATTTCACAACCCCACTAGGGTGGTTCTCCCAACCAGTCTACTTCAAATCTAACTATAATGCCATAGAGGAACCTATTACCAAAGGTGGATATGCACAAATTTGATGGAAAATATCCACTCAATTGGATCAACCAAATGGAGAATTTTTTCAATCTGAATCAGATCCCAGGTGGATAAAAGTTTTCCATGGCATCCTTGTATCTTGAACCTAATAAATTCATTTGTTATCAATGGTTGTGTGCTCAAAATAAAAAGATGAATCTTAGTGTCACTTGGTCAATTTTTATAGAGGAGCTACAATTACACTATGGCAATAGTGTGAAAGAAAATTACTTCAGCCAATTGGAAAAATTGTGATAGACTAGATCCATCAAGGATTATATTCATCATTTTTATAACCTATCCCTATGTGTGGAGATAATTTCTAGGGAGAACTTGAATGACCTATTTTTGGGTGGACTCTAGGACCACATTCAACATGAGGTACACATGTTTAATCCACTTAAGATTTTTTATTCTATTATCATGGCACGTAGAGCTGAGTAAAAATTCATAGCCAAAAAGAAACATCCATTCACTCACTTAAAATATCATAGCATATCAATACCAACATTTCCTCTACTGATCAAATTAACCCCTCAGCAAATTGAAGAGAAGCATGCAAAAGGATTATGTTTTAGTTGTGACAGCAAGTGGAGAAAAGGACATAGATGTGCTGAGAAGAAGTTATTCTATATTAAGGGATCCAATGAAGATGAAGAAGAAGATGATGCCTCCAATGATGATGAGGAAGAGATAGAGGATGTACCTGAATATTCCCAACCTACAATCTCTTGTCATGTACTTACATGTATTAGCACTCCACAAACTCTTAAGGTGGTGGGTTTTCTTAAGAAATAGAAGGTGACAGTATTGATTGATTCAGGGAGCACACATAACTTCATCAACCATAATTTGGCCACTTGATTAAACTATTTCATCTACCTAGCACTAAAATTTTAGGTCATGATTACAGATGGTAGCATAATTAATTGTTCAAGCAAATGCCATAGTATTAAGCTTGTTATAGGTGAGTACAATCTTGATTCTCTTATGTTTGATATTCCCATGGGTAGTACAGACATTGTTTTGGGAGTCTAATGGCTCACAACCTTGGGTATAATTAAGATTAACCTCTAAGAACTATTCATGTGCTTTCATTCTAAAGGTAGGAAAATTGAACTATGTGGATTACAAGCAAAATCTCCACAATTGATTAGTTCACATCAGATGACCAAGATGCTGAAAAAGGGGATAGAGGGAATTATTACATGATTATTTTCCATATAAGTTCAACCCACATAAGCATCTACAAATCTTGATCTACAGATGATTCTTGATGACCACCCATCTATTTTTGTAGCCATGCCAAAAGGACTACCACCAAAAAGAGAACATGATCATGCCATTCAACTACTTCTATGGAGTCAACCACTAAATATCAAACCATATAGATATCCATATGCATATAAGAGTGAAATTGAAAAGATGGTCCATGAGATGCTAGAGGCAGGGATCATCAAGCATAGCCAAAGTGCATATTCATCACCAGTGGTCATGGTGTAGAAGAAGGATGACACATGGAGAATGTGCCCAGATTATAGGGAACTCAACAAGTACACCATCAAAGATAAGTTTCCTATTCCAATAATTAATGATTTACTTGATGAGTTTCATGGTGTTAATTATTTCACAAAATTGGATCTTTGCTTGGGATACCATAAAATTATAATCAAGGATGAAGATGTTCATAAAACTACTTTTAGAACACATGAGGGCCATTATGAGTTTTTGGTAATGCCCTTTGGTCTTACAAATGCACCATCTACTTTTAAGAGCTTGATGAACACTATTTTTCATCCTTTTTTAAGGAAGTTTATGTTGGTTTTATTTGATGACATATTGATTTATAGTCAGACATGGGAAGCACATCTGTAACATGTGAAACAGGTGTTGATAGTTTTGGAGAAGCATCACCTTTATGTGAAGACATCCAAATGTGCCTTTGGAGTATAGGAGGTAGAGTACCTAGGTCACATTATTTCCTATGAAGGTGTCAAAGTTGATCTCCAGAAGATCAAAGCTATGATGGATGGCCCATACCAGAACTCTTAAAAGCCTCTAAGGGTTCCTAAGACTAACAGGTTACTACTAAAGATTTGTGAAAGGTTATGGCAGCATAGTAGCTCCACTCACTACATTGCTAAAGAATGATGGATTCCATTGGAATGATTCTACCACCAAAGCATTTGAGAAATTAAAATTATCTATGTACACCACTCCATTTTTGGCTACTCCAGACTTCTCAAAGATAGTCACTGTTGAATGTGATGCTTCTAGATCTAGGTTGGGAGTAGTACTAATATAGGAAGGAAGACCCATTGCATTTGAGATTCATCAATTCAAAGGTAATAATCTACAAAAATATATCTATAAGAAATAAATGATTGTTATTCTTCATGCAGTTAAACAATAGAGGCCCTATCTGATGGGTAGACACTTTAAGGTGAAAATGAATTATGATAGTCTCAAATAATTTTTGGAGAAAATATTATCATCTGAGGAAAAAAAAGTGGGTAACTAAAATGTTGGGTTATGATTTTGAAATCATATACAATAAGGTTAAATATAATGTAGTAGTAGATGCACTATCTAGATGGGATACATCCACAGAAGCGTCACTTTGTGCAATGTCCATGTTGCAAGCAGATTGGGTGGATGAAGCCAGGTTAGAATGGGAGCAAGACAAGGATACATTGGTTCTAATTCAGAGTCTCTAGAAAGTTACTTTAGCCTCTAAAAATTTTGAATGGAAAGGTAATGTCCTATGGTATAAGGGTAGGTTATACTCGTGCAAATATTCAGAGCTTAAGCATTAGATTCTTGTAGAGTTACATGCATCTCCAATTGGGGGAAACTCAGGGTTCTTGAAAACTTATCACAAAATTAAGAAAGAATTATTTTTGGAAGGACTCAAGGGAGATGTACAAAATTTTGTGGTAGAATGTTTGATATGCCAACAGAATAAAGGTGAGACAGTTAAGACCCCATGTCTGTTATAACCTTTAGCAATTCCTATTCAAAGGTGGGAGGAGGTTTTCATGGATTTCATCACAATTTTGCCTAGTTCTGAAGGTAATAATGTTATCTTGGTCATTGTGGATAGGCTTACAAAATATGCCCATTTTTGTGCTCTCTCACACCTATTTTTAGTAAGTATAGTAGCAGTTATTTTTCTAGAGGTAGTTTTAAAATTACATGGAACCCCAAAAATAATTATAAGTGATCATGATCCTATTTTCACTAGTAATTTATGGACTGAACTATTTTCCTATTTGGGTACTCAGCTAGCTCATAGCTCATCTTACTACCCCTAATCTAATGGACAAATAGAAGTGGTTAAAAAATGTTTATAGGGGTATCTCCATTGTTTTATAACAAATAAACAAGAATGATAGGTTAAATGGATACCACTTACAGAATGGTGGTATAACACATCTTTCCATACCTCTTCTAAAATGTCTCCATTTATAGCATTATACGGTTACCATCCAGCTTCCATCACTTCTTCATTAAAGGTGCAAACCAAGGTTCGAGATGTGGAGGAGCACATTTAGCATCAACAAGAGGTTTTGGCTAGTTTGTGGGAAAATTTAGCCTTGGCACAAAATAAGATGAAGCAACAAGTAGATCAACACCGTAGTGAGAAAAATTTCGAGGTGGGTGACTGGGTATTTGTACATTTGTAACCTTATAAGTAGATGTCCTTGAAGTAATATAAAAAGGACAACAAACTTGCTCCTAAGTATTATGGCCCTTATCAGGTTCTAAAGAAAATTGGAAGTGTGGCTTACAAGCTTGAGTTACCTCATTCATCTCACATACACCCAGTATTTCATGTTTCCTATTTGAAGAAGGTAATTGGATAGAAAGTTTCAACCCAGATAGAGCTTCTAGAACTAGATGAATAAGGACGAGTCAATTTGGAACCAAAGAAGATCCTCCAAACACGTACTAAGAGGTTAAGAATTAGAGATATTAGGGAATATTTGATCAAGTGGAAGAACTTGAGAAGTGAAGATACAACTTGGGAAGGTGAGGATGTTTTGCAACAACATCCAGAGTTGTTTAACATTGAGGACAACATTGGTTTGAAGGGGAAGGGCATGTTATGCCCCTAACCTATCACCTATGTTAGGATAAGAATAGCCAACTTGTGGCTTACTTATCCCTCTTTGATGCTATACCACATTTCTCTATGCATTTATTTGGTTAGTAGGTCAGCCTATGGAGTAACCATGGCCTAGTTAGACTATATATAGGAGGTAGTGGGTAATTGTTTATCATCATATTATGAATTCTACTCTTATTGAAGATTGTGGAGGTTGCCCCCTTGAAGTGGCTTGTCTATTATCATATATTCTGATATATTTCATTCATATTTGGATCTATTTATTCTATTCTAATTTATTGTTGAAGTAATTTCATTACAACAAGAGGTCAAAATATCCTCAAAGTGTTTGCATAGGTGCTCCCAAAACTTATCCTAAGTGATTATGGATGCAAGTGTTATACCTATATACCATTGAAGTGCCTTACCTCTCAATGAGGTAGCTAGTAACCTCATTGTTACATTTTCTTGAGTCACATTGTGTACTGAATAAAGGTTTGTTATATCTACAATGTGTTCACTAGAAGTGGTAGAGCTTTCTCATATGAAATATGGGAGAATTTTGAGTGTAGTAGTAAAGATATCATCAAATTGATTCATGTTGAGATGTCTACCACCATTGAAGGGTATAAAGGCTTGTTTTTTAGGCCTAGCCTTTGGAGACATAGAAGTTGTAGTAGTACTTTATTAAATAAGACTAAGATAAGTAGGGGTATAGGATAAGGATTAAACCTATGGTACCTCTTCCTTATAATAAAATCAAAATACAATTCAAACAAACTTAGCTTACTTACCCATTGATGAATACCTTTTGACTACTTTTGGAATGAAACTCAAATGTTGATTTTCCACTAGAGAATTAAATCTCCTTGAGATCACCCAATTGCTAAGAGTAAGTGCTCTAATTCCCTTGAATCGTTATCCAATCGAGCATTCCAAAAACTATTATTAGTCTAGAATTCACCCTTGAGGTAAAGGGGTTTCAATCCTATCTCATACATATAATATAATGGAATCACCTCTAGGTATGGGTATCATATTGGGTGAGGTGAATCTCTAGTTTTCAGGCTAGCTCCCCTGATGCATCATCTAAAATCAATGCCTAAAACTACTTATTTTGCCAATGAAAAGGTATAGAAAGGACATGAAATCAAACATAAGCTATAGGGTTGATGTTCCAATGTGTTGTGTCTCCTCTGCTTTATACTTCAACAACTCTTATAGATAACACAAAGACTAATTGCTAACATACACACACTCTAAAGACTCATACACATCAATGTTTCACATGGAGATTATATTAAGTGGATATGGATTGAGGATGATGAATGAGATGTCTAGTTTAAGACACTATAATTCAAATTTCAATACAAACATAATCATTATCACTTTCACACTATGTAACATGCATAAGATATTCCATTAATACCTAGGTGAGAATAAGGACTCGCAAAGGGAGAGGAATCAACCACTTGTGCAAATTATACAAGCATAACAAATTAAAATACCATCATAAAAGGAGGTTGAATCAGTATTATATGATATAAATTTAGATTTGAAAATAAAGTAAACTAATTCTAATCTAAGCTAAATTCAAGATATTTTAGAGTAACAAACAAAGAAAACAATAATTACAAACTTTATGTTTTGAATGCACAAGCTTTCTCCATTACGATAGACATTCAATTTCATCTTTGAAATATGTGGTGTTCAATCATCCAATACAAAATAAAATTTGAATCACTATGGTGCAAAAGGAAGTTCATTACTATATTATATTCGCTTTTATTTTCTTGTTGTAGAGCTTTGATTTCTTGATTGTTTGATGTGATCTCTAGATTTTGTGCACTCTTAAAAATGGAGATATGAAAGTGTATTTATATATTTTTGAGAAAGATATAATGGAAAAGGATCATTTTTACATTTTAAATTATCCAAATGATCAATGGTGGCTAATGATTCCTCACCCATAATGATGAAGAACATTTCAAAATGGTTGAGAAAAACATGGCGTTGGTTAGCTAACTCAGCAAGACTAAGTCAATTTACTTGATAAATCATGAGATGAGTCATAAAAGGTTGAGATTTTTATGGATTTGATTCATGTTATAACATCAATTTTCACCCTTTGAAAGGGTTCTTTAGGATCTCTCAAATTGACCTATACTATAATAACAACCCCAAGTTGTGGGTTACCTATGGTAGGGTTAGACCTCTGGAGAAGGTCAGCATCTTATTGATGGATCACCTATACTAATGTTTGCATTGGGAAAATGGTTAGAAGGGGTAGATAGGGATTTTGAGATAGATAAAAATGGTGATGTACTAAATTTAAATGAGAAATCACATAGCATGAAGTAAACACTGAGGGAACATAAGATAATTCTAGCTTACACAATCTCACAAAACTTAGCTAGTTGCATAAGTGTTTCATAAAATAGGTTCAAAAGTAATAAATGAAGGAAAAAATTAGTTCTAAGAATCACTAAGATCTTACATCAATGATAGAAATAACACTAATTTATACCTTCAACTAACTTTAGGACACCTAGAAATAAGCAAGAAATAAGGACGATGGGCATGGAAGATTCTCATTCAAAATGCCATTATACACAAGCTTTGATACACATAATTCAAAAGGGAGGGATAGGAAAATAAAGTCTTTATTTCATCAAGAGGCCTTTCATAAAAATTGTGATAGGTTCTAGCCTTATCAAATGAGAGTCTCTACTCTTATAAAATTAAGAGAGAATTTCTTATCAAAAGTGAGAGAGAGATTAAAAATGGGAAATAATGGAAGATATAGGAGAAATGGAAGAGGAGAGAAGGAAAATACCATCCAAGATCATAAAATGAAATACCACCACCTTTTTATCAAATCAGCACTAGTTATCTATTGACAATCAATCTTTATTTTGTCCCAATAGCCTCTAAAGCATTTTATTGATTGAGGAACACACTAGAAGACAAGAGTTTCTATAAGGTGATGAATCATGATATTTTTATGAAGATAAACCCTTAGATCTCTCTTTAAAATCCATTAAATGCTCCAACTACTTTCTCTAACTACCAAGTCTCCACCTTGGGACTCTACATCATCTTCCACTTGACTTTTTCATGAGGACAAAATCCTCATATCTTGAATTTGATAGAGCCATGATATGTCCACTTTGATTAGTGGTAAGTACTTATTTTTCAAGGCTATGACTCTATTAAAATATGAGACACTCCTTCATAATCACATATCTAGCCCATTTCAATATATGAACATAGGTCTACTATAGATGAAAACTAATCTCAATTATTGGTTTTACTATAGTCTTAATGTTGATGAATAGCTTACAGATCACATAACATTGTTCTTGAACTATATTAGGTTTAAATAGACCTATTTTGCCTCTAAAACTTGTGTAAGCTAAGGACTTATTATGCATGACATTGAAAACACAATAAAATTGAGTCTACATGCTCTGGATCCTCCAACAAAGGTCTTGATTGAGATTCAATGACATTTTTTCAAATATCTACCCTAGTTTGACCTAAGTTGAATTTTATTTCTATTTGAATTCCCTAGCTTTTGACTTTTAATAATAGCCATCTATCTTGATCTAGCCCTTCTCAAATTATGCCATCTATCATCTCTTCATTCATTCTCAAGATCTTAATATCATCTCTTTAACTCCTTGACCTCATGCACACTATAAATATCCCTTTATATGAATGAATGTGATCCATGGATATTCTTCTAGTATAATGTGGTTGAGACATTTATCACTTGTGTATTTTCTATTAAGATCTACTAACCTCTTAACTCATTACTTACTATTAGATCTACTTTGTACGATAGATTGTGCACCATTGATCTACAAAGACCTACTAGATTTGTTAGACTGTCTTTCACCATTAGATCTCTATTTAGGTATTTGATATCTTGACATTTATCATTGATGCATTTATGTTGACTTTTTAAGTTAATGCTCATTGTTGATCTTTGATGCATGATCAAATTCATGTCATTGGATCTTTAGGACCCACTGACTCTATCAGATCACCTCTCACCATTAAATTTGAATTGATCTCTTATGATCTTGACACTTTTTAGCTCCATGTTCAACCTTGGAAACTTTGAATTCAAACATCTATTTCATGAAGCTTAAACTTGATGTCTATGTACACATTTCACTCTACAAGTCTAACTTTAAAGGCTTATATCTTGAGATAAAAAAATACATCAAGATATGAATATTATAGAGGATGATCTAGGCATGAAATATATCATGTCCATGTAATATTTTGGCCTTGAGAGGTCTCCTAAGTGAACTTATTAAATGCACAATCAAGTTGAACCAATCATTTCTATGTGATGTGCCATAATAGTTTGGTCTCTTTAGACTTGTGCAAGAAATTTTTGTCTCTTTAGAAGGATCTAATGAACTTCTAAGACTTTATGCAACTTGATTCATGCCCCTGAATGCTTGAAACATGATGAAAACCTATTGGATCTTCTTCCCTTGTAACTCTAGACCTATTTTGATACTTGCTTCTCAAAGATCAACAAATTATACTTTAAGCTTGCTTAAAATGTTTTAAAATATTTGTAATCCATATGAGATCTTCTTATACTTTTGGTCCACTCATTCCATCTAGAAATTTTCTCATTTATTCAAATTATTTCTAGGCAAAATATCCTTATGTGGGCCAAATTTGGCTAACATTTCTAGTGATATCCAAGGTTTATATGTTTGTTATGCAGAGACTTGCAGCCTTGAATTGATCCATTAGGTACATAGAGTCATAGTCTTTATCTCAATTGATGTGAGATTAACTCAAAGTTGACCCTTTTTAAAACTTCATCTTAAACCAAAAGGAACAAAAGAGCAAAATAAATAGTTATGCCCAAGGCACTTATTAAAAGGGAAACACACAACTGAAAGGAAATGTACTCAAGGTACTTGGAGAAATTCATTAAAAAATACCCTAATATGTTACAATATCATACAATAGCTATAAACTCTTTTACTAACAAGGCTTTAAATAAATGCCATTGACTGGGATGGGTAATACCTCTCCATCTAGTTAGTCAAGCTAAAAAGCATTATGTTATTTACATCTATGGATCAAATAAAGACCACTCTATAAGCTATCAAACTTGGTATGGCTACCTATTTTGGCCTTATTTGAGTCCCATTTGAGGATTAGGTCCCCTTTCTTGAAGTCCATTATTGTGGCTCTCTTATCAAAGGCTTTTTTCACCTGAGCTTAGTGTGACTCTAACATATTCATTGCAAGGTCCCTAGTTTTCTTAAGCTCCATGAGCTCCACATCCTCACATTCATAGTATCACTCTCCATCAACTCAAGTTGATGGGATAACTCTAATGTAGGAAGTTCAAGAGAAATGGGAAATTTGGCTTCCCTTCCATATACAAGGACATATGGAGAATTACCAATGGAAATTTTAAGAGTCACTTTGTCAAGCCCATAAGGTTTTCCTTACATTTTTATGCCATGTTCTCTTATTTCTTCCATGGTCCTCTTGATAATCCTTATTTCTATCTATTTTTTTATTTTTCCAAAGTGTGAAAAGTATAAACTAGTTATGGAGGGTGTGGAAGAATACCTATTAAATGTGTGCATGTTAAATCTAGATGATTGTGGAGAGATCATCTTTGGCTTGGTAGGATGATCTAAAAATAATAAAACACTAAAATAAACTTGTCTGTTAGATAAGTAGATGGGTGGATTGCCTAGCTGAGCTAGATCCTACAAGTGAAAGCTTTCTAGGAGGCTATCAATCTACCTAATTTTAACACTTAAGTTTGATAGATAAAAATGAAGGAAACATGTATTTAAAATAGAAAACTAAAATTAAATACATTTAATAATATCAAATTAATCAATAAAACTAAATTCTTTGCTTAGATGGCTAAAATAAAACAACTAGTTTAAATAATGTTAATGCTGAAAATTGGTTAAAATAAAGTTGTAGTTTTTGGTTTGGATTGGTCTGATAAAGGTCAAAAGAGTAATTTGGTTAGGTTTGTAAATAGGTTGAGATGGTGAAGGGTAATGTGTTAAATAAAACAAGAGGGATAAATGGTCAAGATAAGGCCAAGAATGCAAAGGGGCAAATGGTCCAAAATGAGGCCAAGAAGGCAAAGGGGAGAATGGTCAAAATGAGGCCAAGAAGGAAAAGGGGTAAATAGTGATCAAGAAGACAAAGGGGATATGGATAAGAGGATAAAATTAAAATATGGTGATGAAGTAAATAAGTTAAATAAGAAGGCCAAAGAAGAATATAGAAATTAAGATAACTAAACAACAAGATTACCTTAATGTTTCAAGATGCTTATTGATGAAGATTAGCTTGTTGATAGTTGATGAAGACTTGAAGTAATTTTGGCAAATTTTGTTTCTTAAGATCATTTTCTTCAAGATGATGACCTCTTTGATGATACATCCAAACCTGCAACACAAATGTTAATAACAAAATACTAACTTCCAACTTAACCTTGGGTGAAGGAGAGGGGGGGTATTTATAGCATTTGATTTGAATAAACATGCCAAAATATAGGAATCCTGAAAAAATTCAAATCTATCTAAGTGGGTTCATGAATTATTCAATGATGAGGTTGGTGGGGATTCCCACTTTGATCATAAGTCTCCCATTTCAGGTTGGTGTGTCTTCCACTTTGCACATGAGTCCAATTTTGAATGGGAATCATGCACATGGGTTTAAATGAGACCAAAGACTTATTATCACCCTTTATTTATTTCACACAAGCACTTAAAGGGGTGGCACACCAAATTTGGCATCATTTTCCATGTGTGGGATGAAAACTCCAAGGTGAGGTTGTGGAAGATTCCCATTTGGGTTGAGAAGTCTCCCATTTCAGCTAAGAAGTCAAAAATGGGTGCCTTTTGTCTTTCCCAAAGTCTTAAAGAGGTAAGTATCTAATTTAAAGTCTAATTTCATGTGGGGAAGACAAAATACATGTTCAATAATGACCCTTTAAGGGGATATTCACCATATTTCAAGGGGGGAACTTTGTGATGCTAAAATGAGGTCATTAGGCACTTTGGGAAAGGGTCCCAAGTGGATTATGGTGTCCCACATCAAGCCATGTTGCTTGCCACATCACCTCCACATCACGTTCTATGTCATTTGCCATGTGATAGTGGGTCCCATAGTGAATAGTTATTGTGAATAGTACTTTCAAATAGTGATTTTGAATGATATTATGTGATTAGAAGAATAATGATTTGGTTGGGTTAAGGGGTGTTTTGGAAAGGTTTAATAATTTTTAGGGGGTCCCAAGGCATTTAGTCATCAAAAATTATAAATGTGTAGTTTTATGATGTCTACATTTTACCCCTTTTTATGTAACTTTGAATTATCAAACTAAAAAATAAAAATAAATCATTTGGTCGAAGGTCAAGGTGCCCTGAGTATGGGAGGAGGTTTTCCCCCTCAAACCAAGATTCAATGAGGAAAGGCTAAATCAGGTGTAAGTTTGATAAGTAATTTATGGGGAGGCACTAAGTGGTGCCATAAGGTAGCTAGGCATGTGAAATGCCAATGGGTTCACAAAATACAACTAAGCACAATACTCAATATTGCGTAGAGACTAAAGGTGCCATGTTGATAAAAAAAAATTGGGTTCTAATATAAATGACAAGGTAACCGATCCCTAGAATTAGTCATAGCTAATTAGGTTAGTCTTATCAAGGTTTCTAGATAAGGTCGGTGTTGACTCAAGTATCCAGGGTAGGAATTTCTCTTGAGAAAACATAAATGGTTTAGTTTTGCATGAGGTGGTACAAATATTTAAAATTTTAACATGGTAAGGTTGTTTATTGTGGTCAAATTTTATTACAAAAAACACTAATGTTTTGGGTCAAAAGCAACCGACATCAAGGTGGACATGGTGAAAGCATGGGTAGATTGGCTATGGGTTGGAAGGGGATGGCTAAGCTGACTCTAGAGGCACATGGTAATTGTATTATACCTACATATTTCTATGGATAGGAATCCAAAAATAATGTCAAGCCAAATTTAGTTCTTTTGAGGTGAAGGGTGTCGGTTAACATGGTTTCCCTAATTTGATATGTAGGTAGGTCCGAGTGAAGGATGTTGGAGAAAGGGAAGCATTAAAGGGTGGAAATATGGATATCAAATAGTTTCTAATGGTTATGGTATAAATGGTGGATGAGATTATCTAGGATGAAATTACATGATTGCATCCACTATGAAAAAGGAATCTACAACCATGGATAAGTAGGTTGAAGCATTAAATTGTGGCCACCTTTTTAAAAAAAGAAAAGGGAGAAGTATGATTTACTAGGATTTGGAAAATTTGGAACTACTTGAATTTCCATGATGATCTGATGGGTTCTTTTATCACCATCCAAATAAGCCAACATTGGGCACATACAAAAATGTCATTAACAGGGTATGGAAGGTTATTATTCAATAGTGTGGGGAAGAAAAGTAGTAGAGTGGGTAAAGGAGAAGTGGCAAAAATTCAAACCCCTTACTCTTGAGTCAGTGGGGCCCCAAAATAAGTAAGCATTAAGTTTTTGAGGGAATTCAGAGAAATACAATATGGGTTTTTGGAATATGGAGCGAGATGAATAATAATATTAATTAAATGAGGGAGCAAGCTATGGATTTCATGCATTAAAGCAAGGGCTATTTCAAGGCATAATAAGATGTAGTCTGAGAAGGAAGAATCAAGGGGAATTATTATTATAAGGTAGGGTGCATAAGAGGGTGTAGCTATCATCCCACGTGGGTATCCCAAAGCTTCCATTTGAAGGTGGTTTTAGTGTTGATTCTAACACCTTCAAAGTTTGGAGTAAAAGGGGTTGAAAATAGGCAAGACCAAAAGAGGTGGGGAAGGAATTTTCATCTTGATGGCTTAATAGTGCTTGGGCTTGTTGGTTGGTCGTATGAGCCTATGGTCTTATCTAATTGTGCTATATAACCATAAGATTGGTATATATTTCATATTAAACCAAAATTGAGTGGAATAATTTAGATGTCATAGCATGCTCAAAATGGGCAGAGGGTTTAAAAGGAAAAAGGTAATAGGGAGGGTAAAGGGAGTAGTTGAAGAGGGATCAAAAAAAGTCTATGCACAACATATAGAGCATTAAAGGAAGAAAGGGATGCTCTTGAAGTAATGAACCTAACTAGAATTTATTCATTAAGGTAAGGGCATGGAGGATACAAGGCAGTAGACAAGGAGATGTAGGTAGAAGTAATACAACTAGTGACCACACTCTAAAGAGGTGGAGGTTGAATTATAAAACATAATGGAGATATAACAAGGGATTATGTGAAGGTGGACCAAGAGATGGATGAAGAGAAAACAATGAGGTCATAGATAAAGATGAAGGTATAGAAGGATGGAAAAATCTAGGCATGGTCATATACGTCGAGAAGAGCAAGGAAGGGCATAAAAGGAGATGAAAAAAATGAAATGAAATGGAGAAAAGAGAATAAAAATAAAAGGTATAAGATGGGGGGTGAGAGATGCACTAAATAATGATAGATTAGAGAATTGAAAAGGATGGGGAGAGAAGTGTAATAATTTTTAAGGGTAAGGGAAGGATGGTAAATGTGGGAGGCCATGAAATTTTTGAAAACAAGTCTAAGAAAAGACCAAAGAGAAAATAGTCTGGTGATGAAAATGAAAAATAAGGAAATAAATGGAAGAAAAGTAAACAAGAGGAAAAAGGAGTGAAATGAGGACACAAAAAGGATGATGGGAGAGTGAAGAAGTAGGTGGTGTTTGGACCAAGTAAGCATGGATGATGATGGATAATGAAGCAAAGTAGATGGTGGTTTTGGAGATGAGAATGGGATGGAAAATGGGAAAAGGGGTTAAGAAAAACAAGGGGAAGCAAAGGATGGTTGTGTAAAAAGGTGAAGAGAGAAGGTAAGCATCAATCAACTTGTTAGAAGAGATTGAGAAGTTGAAGGGGTGATTAGAAGAGATTGTCAATCCAAAAAGTGGTGAGGTAGTGAAGAAATATGGGAATACAATGAAAGGGAGTGAGATGAAACTAAGGGATGAAGATCAAGGATGATAAGAACAAAAAGGAAGAATTGAATTAGGGATACAAAGCATGGATACTCACACAGATGCAAAATATAAGTGAGTACCAAGATGGAAAGAGGAAAATGGGAATGCAAAGGGAAAAATAAAAGAAGAGGATAAGAAAAGAGGTAATTATGGAAGGCTTCTCAAAGGATAAATACCCAGGGAGAAACTAGTTGTGGAGGAAAAAAAGGAAGATAAAAAGGATGAAAGGATGGAAAAAAGCAAACAAGAAGAATGGAAAATGGGTATGGTGGAAAGAGTGGTATAATGGCAAAGAGTGGTGGTACACATAAATAAAAAGTATAGCAAAAGAAGAAACAAAAATCTTGCAAGATGTATAGTATGATGAGGATGGAGAATAAAGTTGAAGGGAATAAATGGCAAGGTTGGTAATAAGGTGAAAGAGATTTAAAAAATGTAATAGATGGGTGGGGAAGTGAGATAAAAATCATGCACAAGGAAATATGATGGGAAGGCCAACGAAGTAGAGTAGGAGGTGGATTTATGGGAAGTAAGATGGGCCAATGGGGAATGTTGTCAACCCTTGTGTTAAAAGAGATTGATAAGTTGGAAAAGTGGTTAAAAGAGATTGACAAGTAAGAGTTAGGGAGATAGTTAGGAGATAGGTAGATAAGTGGAGGAAAATATATGAGGTGATAAGGGAGAACAAAGTAAATGATGTGGCCAAGTTGACCTCAGTAACTGAGCACTACCTACATAGTCCAAAATGATCTCAAGCCAATGTAGTTCTCCCAATAATGCAGGAAAAACTTAAGAGGAAATATTAGATGGTGTTAAAACATAAGGATGCTAAAGAAAGAATTCAAATTTTCCTTAATGTAGGATGTCCTAAACAAGAGGGAATTGTTAACGGTGGAAATGAGTGAGAAGAAAAAGGGGATGGGAATTAGTTTTTAGTGGTTGATTTGCCCCTAGAAGTGGAGTAGTGCCTACATAGTCCATGGACATCGGGCCAATATAGTTTATCAAGGTTTGTATGAGTGTTGTTCAAATTGGTTGCCCCAATTTGATGGACTGCATGGGTTGTTTTGGGCTAAGGGATAAGGTTTGGTAAAATAATAGTTTTAGGTTTTGGTGAAGGTGTTAGTGAAAGTGAATGGGGTAGGTTGGTAAATAGTTACCCTAATGATCCCACATTTATTACGATGAGATATAGGGATGAGCAAGGTAGGATAAATTATAAGGGAACACAATGTGTAGTACCAAAAATGATCTTTAATGGAGCTAATCCAAAGAAGAGGTACCTTTGTTAAGAGGTTACACATTCTAAAATTATGCAAGGGTAAGAGTTTGAAGATAGTGTTTACCACTACGAGCTGAGTTTTAAGAGGTGGGGGTATATTTAGATCTACAAAGTTGCTATGGCCAAGGTTCATTACCACTACGAGACAAGTTTTAAGGGTGGTATTGAAGTGATGACCAATAAATAATTTCTTTTATGGTCAAGTAGATTCTATAAGTAAGGAAGTTAACAGCATGGTAAGCGACAAAAGATGGACCTTACCTGACCTAAGAGCTACATGGGTAGGCTAGATAAATGGTGGCTATGTTTGCATCTTCTATATTAGCTTCATGGAAACAATGACTTATTGGTTTCACTAGTTTGGGCATAACCAACTAGAAGTTGCATGGTCAGGAGAAGATGGTGGTTACATTGTTATGGATGAACATTCAATTGGCACAAAAGAAAAGACCACCATGTTTGAGTAGACACTACCAAAGGTTGGGGCATGATACTTAGGGCATGTGGTAATGGGCTGGTTAGAATAGGAGGGAAAAAGGGTAAATAAGGTGAATGTATCATTGTGAAAGACCCAGAGCAAAGTATGAGTCTTTCCCTATGGGGATGAATGTGCGAGAGGAGAATAGAGTATAACCTTTAGCGGTTGCTAAGATAGGGAATGCTACGGATAGTAGTTCAAGGAGTAATTAAGTATAAGGATGGTTGAACACAAATCTAGAGTCACCAGATAATTGTTCTAATACTTAGGTAGGAAAATAATGTGTGTATATTCATTAGAAAATGTGTGTGTAATCTGATGACTATGTATGTGTCATGTGACTCCTCGCACCCTAAATAAAATATTACATAGTTTGACGTAAACATGTATAAAATGTACTGAATGTTATTGGTTAAATGTTATGGTTATGGTTATGGTTATGTTTGTTGTAATCTCACTCAATGTAAAAGTAACTACTATTATTGTTGTAATGTTAGATGGTACACGTCACAGTGAAAACATTAACTAAGCACATTAGGATAAGAATAGGGCATGATGCTTTGTCTTTGATAAGGAATATAAATAGACCTAAAGTGAGATTATATTAATGAATATAATCCCTTCAAATTTTGTATATGAGTGGTCATTAGTTGATAAATAAGGTCTCTTGATCATAGGGTGTCAAGTAAGCTCTAAATCCCTTGATTTACTGATAGTCTAAAAGAAAGATGGGTGATAGGTGGTGTGAAGGGTAACAGGTGATATGTATGATAACCTCATGTGAATTAGTGTACCCCTTTTATGGGTGGCCTAAGAATGGTAATAGATGAGCCCATGTCGTATGCTAGATGTAGAATGATCAATGCGAGAAGTCTACATGTGAAAGCTGACTGTAGCTTTAGATTTTTTTTCAATAGTATGTCTTTTTCTTTATTATTTTATATGGGAAGTTGATCAATGCGAGAAGCTTCCATAAAATTTCTCTACTTTTGACAAAGTTAACTCATCCATATTTCAAGGGATTGGTATAAGCTTATTGGCTTTATTTTTAATGTTCTTGATGGTTGTCCTTTAAGGGAGTAGTCTACCTTACATGTGGCAATTTTTATTTTTGTTTTTGGGCAGATATCCTTTAAGGGTGAAATCTATAATACTTAAGATATTGACCTAGTTAATTTTTGTAAGATGAAATGTGTTTAGACATGGACTAGTGTAATTAGGTTTAGAAGTTTACCTTTATGAGGGCAAAATGTTACACAAGAAGGTCAATTATATGTGAAAGGTTTTTGTTTTAAGAGACAATGACCATGGGATTCCATCTTGTTAGGGATGAAAAGTATCCATGAGAACCATGCTATGGGTAGAGTCATGGTACCCATATTTAGGACTAGGCTATGACTGTGATGGTTAATCACATGGTTATATGTTGTAATCAATTGTCCTCAAAAGGGGAGGAGGAAGGTGGGTGAAGGTTAAAATATCATAATCAAGGGATGATCTTAAGTTAGATAAATAGGTGAACTTGATCCTTATTTAATAGAAAAATAGACACAAATTCAAAGTGTTGAGAGGATCAAGTTCCAGTTTGCCTTTGAGAGAGGATAAATGATGAGCTCTTGATCCATACTTATGGGTGATGATGTAGGGTATAAGCTAATTGAAATCAAATTTGCCTTGTTTACTCTTCTCCATGTTGGTCACATATTGGTTTTATTTTAGGATTAGATCTTTGATATTGAATTCTTGAGGTTTGAGGTAAGGTTAGTTAAGTTTGATGGAGATGGGTAATCTCCAATGGTTTGATAGGAGAATTTGTATCCCAAATACATTGGGTGGTGTCCAAATGGGTTTCCCTAACATGATTTACCACTTGGTTCAAGTTGGGTTGATGGATAGGTTTAGTTGATAGGTTGAGACAAAAAATCCAAGGGTTAGTTTAGTTAATGGTTAAGGTATGGTTGAAGTTAATAAATGGTTAAAGCCTTATGGAAGGAAAGTTCCCCCAGTTTACTTTTTGCATGGGTGGGAAAAATATCCCAAAGTGAAGGTGTTTGTGGTTGGGTTCAATTAGAATATTAAGGGTTTGAAGGGTATGTTCGTGGAATGGAAAATTTTGCCTCTCCCTTATCCTTTTGTTAGACCTAAGAGTGGGTAACCCTACAGATGGTGTGGATAAAAGGGAGTGTTGGTTTAGCTTGTTGCTTTAGTTTCTCCTTACTCTTAGGTGAGAATGGGGAAATAGGAAAGTGTTGGGTAGGTTTGGTTGATGTTTGGTTAGTAATGGGCTCAAATGAGGTTCATTTAATAACAAATTATCCTTGTCATAAAGCTAGTGGATAATGGTTTTAAGAGTCTATATCATGGCCAAGTATCCTATGGTAAGAGCACACATGGTGGTCATTGTACCATGATGGTTTTGGGCATGAAGGGTTGAAATTTTTGATAAGATGAAAAGGTTTGATAGGTGGTAAGGTTAAGGAAGAGGTTTGAAATAACCTTTATAAAATGGTTGAATAGGATTCATGCAAAGGAGTTAGAGTTGATAGGTTTTTAGTTTTGGAAACCTTCCTAAAATTAGTTTTTACTACGGAAGTTATGGGTGGTGGGATAGTTTTGGTTTGTTAGTTAAGTTGGGATGGTTTGGTTAAGGGAGGTTAATTTGATAACATATTATCCTCATATAAGTTGTGGATGAGTGCTTGGAGAGATTTGCAATACTCTGTGTCATGTCTAGGTGTCCTATGGTATACACAGACTAAGTTGGCATTAAACTATTTTGGTTGAGGACATGAAGGTCAAAAATTTTGACAAGTTGGAAATGATTGAGATGTGATAAGGTTAAGGAGGAGGTTTGCAACAACCTTTGTAAAATGGTTGAATATGATTCAAGTAAAGGCATTGGGGGTGATGGATTTTTGGGATTTGGAGTGGGAGCCTTCTTAGGATTAGGCTTCACCCTAGAATTTATTGGTTGTGGAATAGTTTTAGTAGGTTGGTTAGGTTGGGGTTACTTTTTTGGTTTAAAACTAGAATATTTAAGAGAAGTGGGGGCATGGGTCTATTTCAAGATGGTTTAGGAGATTCCAACCTTTTAATAGGTTTAGTCAAAGTTTTCTCTAATGGACTTGATGGAGTTAGGTCTAATTTCAAAGATTGGTGAGTTATGCAAGGAATAAGAAGTATTCCTAGATTCTTGATGGGTTTGGTAAAAGAGGTGTAAGGGTGTTTAAAAATTTTAGATGGAAGTGGGTTGGATGGTTCCCTTATGGTTTTGGAGGATGGAGTATATGAGGATGGGGTTGAGGTAGTGATAAGTTTGAGGTTGGATTCAAGTGAAGCTAAGGGTTCTTGTTTATTTTGGTAAGGGAGGCCAAGATGATGCCAGAAAGTGGCTCTATCGAGATTGGGTTGAGAAGTGAACTCTAGGCTTTGTACTATGTTAGAAAAGAGCTTGTAGATAGGTTTGGTTCCTTCATCATTGATTTCAAAGCTTAAACCCTTGGGTGGAGAAGAGGGAATGGTTTCCCCATTTATGTTTTTGTTGTAAGGTTCAAAATTTAGAGAACATGTTTCTTCCATAGATGGAGTGGATAAGGTGACCTCTTCTAAAGGAATGATTTCCAAAGGAAGAATAGGTGAGTCTATGGTGGGGGAGGACGGAGTAATGGTGTCAAGTGAAAGGAAAGGAGTGGTTTCTTCCTTTGTTTGGTTATCCAAAGTAAAGGGAAGTGATTCCCTCACTTTAATGAGTAGGGTGGAAGAAGTAGTAATAATAGGTTTATCAATAAAAACATTGATTGTGTGCACCACACAAGTGTCAGATGATTCTAGTTGGATTTGATTCACTAAAAGGGGAAGTGGAAAATATTGTTTGGTTTCCTTAATTTTGCTTTGTAAGGATTTTTTTAATGATTCTTCTTGGTCAAAAATTGGATTGGTTAAGGTTTGTGTTATTATAGTTTCTTCAGTTGTAGGTTTACTAAGGATGAGAAGAGGGTGTGCCAATGTCTCGATTATCACATTAGGGTGTGAAACTATTTGTTAGTGATTTTGTTGGATTAAAGAGTTTAGTTGGTTTGATAGGTTAATAAGTTGTTTGGGTTGATAGGTTGGTTGATCAATTGAGGGTGATGAAATTAATTGGCTTAACAAGGTGGGTTGAGGTTGATATGATGGTTTGGGGAAATGGCCTAAGCTTTGACAAGGTTGGGGTGATTGAGATGATAGATGTTGATAGATTGTTCGTTGGGCATGATAATAATTAAATGGTTGATGATAGGTCATTATTTGTTTATAAGTGAGATTTGATTGATCATGGATATCGAAAATAGATGGCCTAAGTTTTGACTCTAATCTATTTATCCAGTTTATTATCACTACAACAAACACAAGTGGTAGTTTGGGTAAAGGTTGATAGTTTGTGGGTTAGTTAAAGTTGGATTTTGATGAGTTATAGGTAAGGTTAGGTTGATTTTAAATATATTTGGGTTGGTTATATACAAGGTTTAGTTGGTTGTAGATAGGATTGGGTTGGTTATAGACAAGGTTGGGTTTATTGTTCATAAGGAAGGGAGCATAAGTGGCTTGTGATACAAGGTACCACTTTAAGGCAAAAGGATTGTTATCCAAGATCATAGAAAAGTTAGGATCTCCAAGAGATAAAATAGGAAGGCTTTCCATTAAACAAGATAGTGGAGATTGTTAGGTTGTGGAGCTAAAATCTTCACTGATGCAAACAAAGGAGGAGGTTGCAGAGAGGTTTTTGAGTGTCACAGACACTGGCATTGGTCAGGCCAACCGACATCGATAGGATTAGACAGGAAGAGAAATCGACATCGATCAGGGATCGGCCAGCGTTGGTCACCTCTAGGCAAATAGGGACTAATGTCGGTCGCCTGTGCAGTTTAAAACTACAAGTTTTACAGGCAGTTAGTTAATGAACCAAGTGTTTACATGTCAAGAGACAAAATTAGACTAGAAGCTGTGGATCTAATTATTGTAATTAGGTGTCTAATTATTGTTTACATGAGATCTATTTAATAGACTCATGGGTTGTATTGTAATGCATGCTAGAGAGTAAGAGAACAAATATTAGTTCCTTTTGTGTGTGAAGAGAGCATGGTGTGTTCCTCCTAATGCCACAGTGCCAAGTGTGGGTGTTGGTTTGGAGAATCAGAAGGGTTCTTCATGTATGTATGATCTTGGTCAGTAGGTGTGCATGGCTACGTTAGGAGATCTGCATGGTAAGTAAGATCATTGATCTATAGGTGTATGTGTGTGCATGATCCAAGTTTGTAAGAGTGTAAAACCAGATTGATTTGTAGGGGTAAAAGATCAAGGAGGATAGCAACACAATAGGGAGCAGGATTAGGTGGGATCTACTTGGAGTACGGTGTGTACTCAGTCTAGAGCAAGAGAGGAAGGCAAGGTAGTTCCTTCCATAAGTAAGATCATTTGAGGTGCAGGTTGTTGTAAATTCATGGGAGATCTACTTGGATTGTGTGGAGCACTTGTGGAGTGCATGGAGCATGGGTGTACTGGCAGTAGTGGATACTGACTAGTTAGAGGTGAACACTAACTCTGTGTTTGAGTTGTGTGTTGGGACCGTAAGAGAGAGAGCTTTGAGGAAAGAGTTACTGTTCACTTGAGGTGTGGGAAGCCTCTGAGAGGTGGTGAAGAAGAAGTGGCATCTTCTTTATTGTATTCTTTTTTGGATGAGTATTAATACAAGTTGTGTATTGTCTCTCATATTCTATGTTGTTTCTGGTTTCTAGTTACTTGTTACTTTTGGTTAATTTTGCATCTTAAGTTGCTTATATATGGTAATCAATTGTGCTTCCATGGGTTCCTAACAGTTGGTATTAGAGCCTGGTTGTAGGTTCTAGAGCTTGATACCACTTAACAATTGGTATCAGAGCTAAGGTCATAGGGAGCAGGTTTTGTGTTTGGTTATAGGGAACTCTCAAGGGTTTCTGATTGAGTGGGAGTATAGCAACAGCAGAAGAAAGTAAGCTATGAATGGAGAAATTGAATAGCACGAATGGTCACTTACGGTGTTATGGAAAGAAAGAGCAGGTAAATAAAGATTGTTGGTTGGTAACAGATCAGCATGAAGAAGCAGATGTTGTAGGTGTTGTTGCATAGGATGCTCTGGATAAAGTTGAATCTTGTTTTATAGATTCTATTGCCTCTTTCCATGTAGCCCCAAGTAGAGGGGTTGGTGAGCCTTGTCAGATTATTGGCAAAATGGAAGTGTTGCTGAAATCGCAAGTAGCCAACACATGGGTGTTGAAGAAGGTCATGCAGGCCCCAATCTTGGAGATGCGGCTAATTGCTTCAAGAAAGTTGGGTGATGAGAGATGCATAAGAACTCTCACAGTGGATGCACTTGAATTAGTGGGTGGTAAGAAAGTAGGTACTCTTTATCTACTTGCTTATATTACTGATTCTTCTTCTGTTGCGAAGACGTAGTTTTGTAGGCTTGGTCACATGAGAAAGAAGGAGATGCATGTTCTTAAGCGGAAGATAGATGTGTTTGAAAAACTTAAGAACTGGAAAGCCTTAGTGTTCTTGGAGGAGATGACGAATAGAGTTCAGTGGATGGGGCTAAATACTTCTGAGCAGGGCAGTTTGGACATGGGTTTTGATCCAAAGGAGCTCGCAGGTAAAAAGTCATCACTCACAAATGAACACAGTTACCAACATTGGTCAAGTGGAATCGGTGTCGAACAGATAGGTGCCAATGTTGGTCATGTGCAGACCGAAGCCGGTGATGTCAGGCAGGGTAAGACTGAAATCGATCAGGAGGATCGATGTTGGCAATATGTAAGACTGATGTCGGTCAGGAGGACCGACATTGGCAATAGGGACATCGATGTTAGCATAGTTGGTAGTCAGGATAGGCACATGGAAATCGATGTCAGTCGGATGCAGACTATGTAGTGACTGAGGTCGCTCACTCTAACGGATTTTGGGCAGACAGCAAGCTGTCAAGGAGTCTCAAACACCCATATGGAGGACTGAAGGTGGTAAGTAAGCCTCAAATTCATATTTCCTCTTCTTTATACTAGTTGCTGACTGTAGAGCAGGAAAGATCCAGGAAATAGTGGGAGCATGGCATGAACAGGTTACAAGACCAAATGAGAGATTTGATAGGGTTTCTAGTTGGGATGAAAGCATAGAGATGAATAGATACCTTAGTTAAAGAATAGAGAGAATGGACATGTGAGATGGAAGGCTAGGTCATATGGTCTTGAGGAAGCTATAGGACAATGGTACAGGACTAACAGGTGGTACCAGGTGGATGACAAAGTAAGGCTTTAGTCAATGTCAGTATAACCATTGTGTTTGTCTTACCAGGTGGATGATGGTCATAACATTATCCTGTTACTATGTGTGGAGGATGAGCTTGGTGCAGGTTCAGACATACATGGTTTTGCTGAGCTAAGGGTAAGGTTAGTTCAGTGGCATGTCATGAGGAATTTGGAGTAGCAAAATTCTTTGGCATGAGAGACATGGAGATCACAGGTTGATTTTGTCTCTAGTGGGAGCTGATGTGAATCAGGTGTTGGTGAGGTTTAGGATGCAGAACCGGAGCACACCAAGGCTAGATAGTTTAGTGTCTAAAATCACATGAGGTCTGGTATAGACCTGAGTTTTCCCATACAGTGGGTGCTGTCAGAGAGTTAGGAGCTAATTCAGGGAAGTGGGTTCTCAGGTATTTGAGAGGGACCAACAGCAGGGATTCATGCTATGCAGGTTTAGGACTTCACTACATGGGTTTGTAGGTTTGAATGTGGCAAGGTACTCAGATGATAGGAGGTGCACCATAGGGTGTGTGGTGGGTGGTCTTCAGGGTTGAGCTTGAAAAGGGATACAAGCTAGGAAACATATTAGATGGGGTACAGGTACAGGTACAATGCAACTATTTATCTCCAAGTGGGAAATTGTTAGGTTATGGAGCTAAAAGCTTCACTGATGCAAATAGAGGATGAGATTGCAGAGAGGTTTTTGAGTGTCACAGACACCGACATCGAATAGGCCAATCGACGTCGATAGGATTAGATAGGAAGAGCAACCGACATTGGTTAGGGATTGGCCGGCATTGGTCACCTCCAGGCAGACAAGGACCGACGTCGGTCACTTGTGCAGTTTAGAACTACAAGTTTTATGGGCAGTTAGTTAACGAACCAAGTGTTTGCATGTCAAGAGCCAAAACTAGACTAGAAGCTATGGATCTAATTATTGTAATTAGGTGTCTAATTATTGTTTGCATGAGATCTATATAATAGACTCATGGGTTGTATTGTAATGCGTGCTAAAGAGTAAGAGAGCAAATATTAGCTCCTTATGTGTGTGAAGAGAGCATGGTGTGTTCCTCCTAGTGCCACAGTGCCAAGTGTGGGTGTTAGTTTGGAGAATCAAAAGGGTTCTTCATGTATGTATGATCTTGGTCAGCAGGTGTGCATTGCTACATTAGGAGATCTGCATGGTAAGTAAGATCATTGATCTATAGGTGTATGTGTGTGCATGATCCATATTTACAGGAGTGCAGAACCAAATTGATTTTTAGGGGTGCAAGATCATGGAAGACAACAACACAACAGGGAGCAGGATCAGGTGGGATCTACTTGGAGTATGGTGTGTACTCAGTCTAGAGCAAGAGAGGAAGGCAAGGCAGTTCCTTACATAAGTAAGATAATTTGAGGTGCAGGTTGTTTCAGGTTCATGGGAGATCTACTTGGAGTGCGTGGAGCACTTGTGGAGTGTGTGGAGCATGGGTGTACTGGCAGTAATGGATACTGACTAGTTGGAGGTGAACACCAACTCTGTGTTTGAGTTGTGTGTTGGAACCGTAAGAGAGAGAGATTTGAGGAAAGAGTTACTATTCACTTGAGGTGTGGGAAGCCTTTGAGAGGTGGTGAAGAAGAAGTGGCATCTTCTTTATTGTATTCTTTTTTGGATGAGTATTAATAAAAGTTGTGTATTGTCTCTCATATTCTGTGTTGTTTCTAGTTTCTAGTTACTTGTTACTTCTGGTTAATTTCGCATCTTAAGTTGCTTGTATATGGTAATCAATTGTGCTTCCATGGGTTCCTAACAGAGATGAGGTATTGGAAAATAGGTTCTTGTTTGGTTTGATTCTTCAATTTGTAGTCTGGTAAAGACTCTGTGAATAATGGAGAGAAATGAAGCTCACACCTCAAACAAGAAGTAACCAAAAGAAAAGATTCAAGGAAATAAAATAATACACTAATATACTTTAAATCCTAGAGTTTTAATTATCTCTCTTTTGTCTTATACCTTAGAAAGTGTGAATAAGAAATCTGGTTTGTAGAATAGGTCCTAAACAAGGTAGTCTATGTTTGGTTTCAGGTTATATTTAGGCACTCAAGAAGAAGTCTATATTAGATTAATTACATGGCTTGGTGCTTAGGGCTTGCTCCCCTCACTTCATGATCCCATAGTTATTTCAAGTGCTTATCCAATATACACCAATTACCAGAGTTTATACTCAACCAAAGAGCTGAGTTGGTTATCCCCTTGGTGATTAAATCCAAATACAATAACTGGGAAAGGGTAAGGTGATTTGCTAGGTGATGAAATCCTAGTCAAGCCTTGTCTAAAGTTATTTTTATGTTTGTTTTGTGTAAGTGGCTTGTTTGTGTAACATTTTTTCACTACGACTAATTTTTTTGCCTTTAATTAATCTAGGTGAACTAATTAAGCAAGCAAGCAAACAATGTATGCAGTTAATTTTAACCCAAAGGAGAAAAAAATTGATTTTTTTTAATGAAAACAAGAACAACTAAAATTCACCTAAATGTAGCATAAAAATTCAATCCTAATCCTAGGATGAATGATCTTTTGATTTTTATAAATGCAAGAAAAAAAATGAAAATTTATACTTTTTTATTTTTTCCTGATTTTCTAAATAAAAGATTAGAAGCTAAAACTTACATTTTGAAAGAGACGAATGATTAATTTTTAGAAATTAAATTACATATAAATTATATTTTACTAATGCATCCTAAAATAACTAATTAACCCAAAAAATCTCAATTTTCGCACCGGGCATGCCAAAATGTTTATATCTATTTTTTGCTTTTTTCTAAGTGTGAAAAGTATAAACTAGTTATGAACGGTGTGGAAGAATACCTATTAAATGTGCATGCATTGAATCTAGATTACTGTGGATAAATCCTCTTTGGCTTGGAAGGATGACCTAAAAATAATAAAACACTAAAGTAATCTTGTTTTTTAGATAAGTAAATGGATGGATTGCCTAGCATGAGCTAGATCCTAGAAGCGAAAGTTTTCTTAGGAGGCTGTCAATCCACCTACTTTTAACACTTAAGTTTCATAGATAAAAATGAAAGAAACATGTATTTAAAATAAAAAAATTCAAATTAAATATATAAAATAATATAAAATTAATTCATAAAACTAAATACTTTGCTTTGATGGCTAAAACAAAGTAACTAGTTTAAATAATGTTAATGTTGAAAATTGGCTAAAATAAAGTTGTGGTTTTTGGTTTGGATTGATTTGATAAACGTCAAATGAGTTATTTGGTTGGGGTTGGAATGGGGTTGAGATTTTTAAGGGTAATTTTTTCAATAAAACAAGAGGAATAAATTTTCAAAAGAAGGCCAAGAAGGCCAAGAAGGCAAAGGGGCAAATGGTTCAAAACGAGGCCAAAAAGGCAAAGGGGTAAATGGTGATCAAGAAGACAAAGGGGATATGGATAAGAGGATAAAATGATAAGAGTGTGATGAGGGAAATAAGTGAAATAATAATTCCAAATGGGAAGTATTATATAAATTAAGATAACTAAACAACAAGATTACTTCAATGCTTGAAGGTGCTTGTTGATGAAGATTGGCTTGTTGATAGTTAATGAAGACTTGAAGTAATTTTGGGAGTTTTTTTTTACTTGAGCTCCTTCTCTTTAATATGATTAACTCCTTTATGATACCTCCAAACCTGAAACACAATTATTAATAAAAAAATATTAACTTCCAACTTAACCTTGGGTGAAGGAGATGAGGGGTATTTATAGCATTTGATTTGAAGAAACATGCCAAAATAGAGGAATAGTGAAGCAATTCAAATTTTTCTAAGTGGGATCATGAATGAGTCAAGTATGAGGTTGGTGGGGATTCCCACATTGATAATAAGCCTTCCATTTTTATTTGGTGTGTCTCCCACCTTACACATGAGTCCAATTTTGAATGGGAATCATGCACATGGGTTTAAATAAGACCAAAGACTTCTCCCCACCCTTTCTTGCTAAGAAGTCAAAAATAGGTGCCCTTTATCTTTCCCAAAGTATTAAATAGGTAGGTATTCATTTTAAATTATAATTTCATGTGGGGAAGATAAAATACATGTTGAATAATGACCCTTTAAGGGGATATTCACCATATTTCACGGGGGAACTTTGTGATGTTGAAATGAGGTCATTAGGCACTTTGGGAAAGGGTCCCAAATGGGGTATGGTGTCCCACATCAATCCATGTCATTTCTAATCCATGTCACTTACCACATCACCTAAAAATCATATGCCATGTCACATGTCATGTCACTTTCCCTATCATCATGCCATGTCATCATGAATAGTGATAGTGGGGCTCACAATAAATAGTGATGATGAATAGTAATTTCAAATAGTGATTTTGAATGATATTATGTGACTAGGAGAATAATTATTTGGTTGGATTAAGGGGGGTTTTATGAAGGTTTAAGAATTTTTAGGGGGTCCAAAGGTATTTAGTCATCAAAAATTGTAAATGTGTAGTTTTTTGGTGTCTATAATCCTCATCAAGTTCTTATTTGTGGACTCTACCAACCCATTGCCTTGGACGTAGTTTTTTGAGGATGTACTAAGGTAGATACTCAACTTAAGTACCCTTTCACTTGTTTTCATACCAAAAAATTTTAAGGCATTATCTAAAATTATAGTAGTTGGGACACCAAACCTGGTTACTATGTTGTCATAGAAGTCCAATATTGTTGTTTCATTGGCTTCTTTCAAGCCAATTACTTCCACCCACTTAGTGAAGTAGTCAGTTGTAGTGAGCACCCATTTAAGTCCTACACTTGAAGGTGGATTTATTATTCCTATGAATTCCAACCCCCATAGCATGAAGGATTGTTTCACTTGGATTGGGTTGAGTGGAAGAGCTGCTAGTCTTTGTTTCCCTACATATAGAGCACATTTATAACATTTCCTAACCCATGCATAGGTTTCCTTGAAAATTATGGGATATTAATAACTAACCCTCATTAATTTTGTTGATGTTATTCTTGGAGTAAAATGGCCTCATGTAGGTCCATCATGAAACTGCTCCAAGAGCTTTGTCACTTGATTGTCATCAATGCACCTAAGAAGTACCCCATTGAGGTTACTTATAAAAGGAAAAATATTAAATAATGCATAAGGTATGGATTAAATCTTTAAATACCTTATTTTTACTTTATCCAATCATTAGGGGCATTCTCTTGTCATCAAGAAATATGTCATATCTTGGAGCCATCTACTATGAAGTGGAGGTGCATATGTTTGTGAGTTGTCATGTGTCACCAAAATAACTTATTTGTCTTATTGAAGGTCATCCACCATATGATCACATAATCCTTTCCCTCTTATCAGCTTGGTGGGTTTGATCTCCACATCATACTCCATGACTTTAGTAATCCAGCTTGCTTTTTTCTCATTCAAATTCTTGTTAAGGAGGAATTTTATAACTCCAAGATGGGACACAATAAAATGAACCTTACTATTAGAGATCATTGGTCTAAAATTTTTGAGGATTTTTAAAGCTGCAAGAACTTGATTTTCAATAAAAGTGTACCTCACCTCATATCCCTCTAGCCCTTGACTAAAAAAGTAAATTGGTTACTCAAGTACTTTACCATTATTTTGCATTAGCATAGCAGATATATTTTTAGTATTATCAAAGGTGTACAATATAAAATCCTTTGAGAAGTCAGGATTCATGAACAAGGTTACTTGGGCAATGGCTTGCTTGATGGCCTCAAATGTTGCTTTACTTTCATTTGGCCAAGAAAACACTTGGATATTATTTATCATGGTAGTGATGGGTTTGACCAGGTTTTTAAAACTAGGTATAAACCTTCTCAAAAAGTTTATTTTCTCAAGGAATCCCTAGATTCCTTTCTTTTTCTTAGGTAGAGATAATGCTAAGATAGCACTTATTTTGTCAAGATCAATGGATAGTATTTCCTTTAATATAATGAGACCTAAAATTTTGCATTCATGAATAGAAAACACACATTGAATTCATGAATATAAAACACACATTTCTTAGGACTTAAATAGATCCCATACTCTCTACATATTTATAATATCAACCCTAGATGGTCCATGTGCTCACTAACCTTCTTGGAGAAAACTGTGATGTCATCCAAGTAAACTAGTACCATCCAATTTAGAAACCCTTAGAATTCCATATCCATGGCTCTCTATAAAGTGGCCCCAACATTTAAAAATACAAAATTCATCTTTTGGTAAGTATATGTTCCTCACTTTGTGATGAAGGTAGTCATATAGTAATATTCCTCTCTTACCAGTACTTGGTTGTAACCTAAATACCCATCCAAAAGGGAAAAGTATTCTGAACAAGAAACTATCTAAAGGAGTTGCTCTATAGATGGTAGAGGGTAGTGATCTTTCAAAGAGACCTTATTCATATCCTTGAAGTCAACACACAATCTTATTTCCCCACTCTTCTTCCTCATAGGTACCAAATTGGCTACCCATGAGGAGTGCTTAATGGGAAAGATGATCTTAGATTCAATTAATTTGGTCAATTATTTCCTCATAATCTCTTCAATTTTGGGGTTTATATGCCTCATCTTCTACTTGATAGGCTTATCATTAACCTCTAATTCTATAGTTTGTTGGGCCAGCTTGGTATCAAAGCCTCTCATGTCACTACATTCCTAAGCAAAGATGTCCACATATTCTTTACAAATTTCTATGAAAACATACCTTTTATATTTAGTGATTACCTTTCCAAGCTTGAGGAGATTGTATTTGTAGATAAATACTCTTTCATAGTTCTCTTCACTTATTGACATCACTACCTTGTCTTTTCTCATATGATCTCCCTCATGAAAGAGACCTTATAGGGTGACCAGCCCTTTAGGAAGCTTATTAGATCTCAATTGAACTATTTGTTCCTCATACTGATGTTGAAATTTTTCTTGGTTTATGGAGGATAACTTTTCTTCCTATTTTAAGAAATAGGCTATTTGTTTGTCATTTTCAAAGACCTACCAAAGAGTTTGATTGTATAGCACTGATGGTCTCACCACCACTTTGACATGTGGTTGTACCTTCATTTTTTTTCACTCACTTAGGATATCAAATTGAGCTCCTATAGGTGCTAACCTATAATCATGTCCATTTTAGTTCCTTGGCACTACTTGGATGTTAAAATCCTCAAAATCCTCAATTAGGTCTCACACTCTATGTTTATAAGACCTCATTAATGGATTCTTGGTGATATTTTGGCCTCTAACTTGGTGCACTGTCAACTCATTATCCTCATAAACTTTCAACTACTTGATTCCTCTCTTATTATCCCATTTAAGGCCATGGATAAGACCTCATATTCTATTATATTGCAAGAATAACTAAATTGGAGCATGTAAGAAAATAAATACTTGTCATTAGAGGGGGATATTAGCATTTCACCTACACCCACTCCATGTTTGCTCCTTGAACCATCAATGAACAATTTCCATAAGCCGCTAGGATTTTCTTGAGGTTGAATGAGGGATAGCATGGAATAATTTTCTTCGTGTAAGCAGTAGACACCCATGTCCCTCTCTTTAACTTCTTTCAAGGGATCAACCAAATGATTAGCATTCTATAGTTCATCCAAGAACATGTTTGGTATCTATTCAAGATGAGTGTTTAATTCTTGACTAACTATGAATTCATTCCTATCAAGGATGGTGAAATTGAGGTTTATATTATTTGTTCCATAAGGTCCTATGTGTAACTATGCAATGGGATCAATTTTGATGGATACCTTGGTCTTATATCTTGTTCTAAATGCTATGTATGACCAGTTTATTTCTAGATAACCTTCAATCTTTGTTGTGAATTATCTAGATAAGCATAGTGAAAAATGAGGAAGAATATCAAGGATAAATACATCTTAAACCACTTAGATAATAGAAAAATCATGCAGGGTCAAGTTGAGATCTCTAATGATACCATATGTCTTAGTGGAAGATCCATCCAACTAAAACACTCCTTTAGATTAGGGCTCATACTTTAGACCAAGTTAATCAACTATGGACTTTAGCATTACTGAGGTGATAGCCCCACTGTATACCAACAAATTATACACTAATAAGTCACCAATGGTCACTAAAATATAGAAGGGTGAGGTTTTACCACCTTACCTGGTTGCCTATCATTTGGTCCTTTGATTACATTGGTGAGAACCACATTTTCCTTGACTGGTGGTTTTTCAAAAACATTGATTCTTGACAACCCTTCTTGGAGGATGTCTACTTGACTAGGCATTGAGAGCATATCCCACATTTTCACACTCACATTGGACCTTTTCATTTGTTCCACAATGTTGATGGGTGAACCACCAACCTTTGGTTGTTCTTTTGGAGCCAGAACTACACTTTGATTTTTTGAGTTTTGAGACACAAAGACATTCCCTTGATTTTTATTATTTAAAGGAATTAGAACCTTTGTAGCAATAGTAGGTTATTTTATATTTGATATTGAAGGATCAATGGTAGGAAGGTATTTGACTACTTCTTGACTACCATCCATGTTCCTTCTTTTGAACTTTATATTTGTTGCCACTAGAATGTATGCATGGCTATAACTAGCCAGTTGATTGAGTGCATAACACTCTTCTTGCTTATAATTCACCATTGTAGCACCCAAATAGCTTAGTCCATGATCATGGATTTGACCTTGTTTAGGCTCTTTTTGTTTTGTCATCATAGGTACCTCTGTGTTTTGAGCCATAAGAGCTTTATTATACCCATAATTGGTAGTTTGTTGCCATTGATCATTAAAAACTTAATTGAAGTCAGTGTTTGGGACAATGGATTACCCAAAAGACTAATTCTAAGGCATGGTACCCTTATCTTCTTGAGCAAAATTATTTTGTATAGGGACCAAAGTATTAGAAGTGCTTGCAACATTTAGATTATAGTTGTTATGTCTATTATAGCTAGGTTGCCCTTGTCCTTGGCTTTGACCTTGGCCTTGACCTTAGAAGTTTCCTTTGTAAGGTGGAATATTTTCTTGATAATATTATTATTGAGATTGATATGAGGCTTGGTAAGGCCTATTGAAATATTTTTGTCTCTTAACATTCACTAGTTCATTTCCCAAGGATTAGAACATGCTTTTAAGCTTTTGAAAGTTCATTTATTATTGGGAATCACTAGATTGACTAGTGGAAGCCTTTTCTTGCTTAGGTAAGGGTATATCAACAATAGTAGGCATAGGAGGAATGACATCAAGGGGAGGAATAAAAATAGGGGGTGGTCTGATCTTAGGGAACAAAGACACTGGTGGTCTAGGTGTAAGCTTGCTAGCTTACACTAGATAATTTTTTGCTCCAATTGCCACCTCATATGCATTTGGCAATGTGTTTCCTCCCATGGACTGGATCATTACTACAATGTCACTATTTAGGGACTTAAAATATTAAATAAAGGAAAAGTTATGGGTAGGCCTAATAGATACTAATATTCTATCCCAAGTCTTTTTAAACCTTGTGTTGAAGTCTTTCATGACTTTATAAGGGGTTGTTTGAATTGTGGTCAATTGTTCTACAAGTGACAAATGGTCACTTTTATCTTCAAATATTTTACACAATATATTCCCTAATTTATCCCATGATGTAATAGAGTTATTAGTGAGGCTTTTATACCAATCTAAGGCTTTACCTTTGAAATAAATGGCTACTAACCTAATTTATATATTTTCCTCAGTGATATCATGAATGTTGCAAAAGTTGGCTATATACATGAGGTGTTCAAAAGGGGTTTTAGTTTGGTCTCCAATAAAATAAAGGACACTTTTGAGAGTTTCTATTGGAATAGGATCATATTTAGGGAGGTCTAATGGACTTTGACCATTAAAGGCCATAAAGGGGAAAGCTTTAGGGGTTTTCATGGCGATAAAAGGGTTTAACAAAGATCTTCTTGTAGGGGTAGGCCTTAGAATTGACTTAGGAACAAATTTACCTTTATATGGGTGTGTATTAGCAAATATTAATCTTCTTAATAAGTTTAAAGGTAATTAAATGAAATCAAATGGAATGCCTCTAGAAGTTGACCTTGTAGTCACCTTTGGCATGAGATGTAGTCACTTATCTACTACCAGACTATTGAATCTTCTTTTGGAGTTGCTAGATGTTATTGCTTAGAAGATATAACTACTACAAATTGATTAAACTAGAATCAAAATATGACCAATCTTATTTTAAATTAATTCCCACTGGGTGTGCCAAAAACTATTATAGCATCAATTTTCACCCTTGGAGAGGGTTCTTCAAGTTCTCTCCAATTGAGCTACACTATGGGAACAACCTTAGGTTGTGGGTCACCTATGGTGGGATTAGACCTTTGGAAAAGGTTGGCTTCCTCTTGATGTATCACCTATACTAATGTTTATAGTGGAAAAAGGGTTAGAAGGGGTAGATAGGGCTCCTAAGAAAGCTAATAAGTGTGATGCACCAAATTTAAATGAGAACTTACATCATCTTGAAGTAAACACTGAGGGAGCATAAGATAATGATAGCTTACACAATCTCATAAAACTTAGCTAGTTACATAAGTGTTTCATAAACTAGGTTCAAGAAGTAATAAATGAAGGCAAAGAGGAATTTTAAGACTCACTAAGAGCTTTCATTAACGATAGAAAAAACACTAATTCAGACCTACAACTAACTTGAAGACACTTAGAAATGAGCAATAAATATGGATGATGGGCATGGAATATTCTCATTAAAAATTCTATTATGCATAAGATTTGCTACACATAATTTAGAGGGGAGAGATAGGCAAAAAAATTCTTTATTGCTTCAAGAAGTCTTTCATACAAAATTTGATAGGGTCTAACCTTATCAAATGAGAACCTCTACTCTTCCAAAATTAAGAGAGAATTTCTTATCAAAAGTGAGAGAGAAATTACAATGAGAAAGAATGGAACATATAGGAAAAAGGGGAGAGGATAGAAGTATCACACCATCTAATATCATTAAATGAGATACAACCACCTTTTTATCAAATAGGCACAAGTTCTCTATTGATAATCAATCTTTCTTTTATCTGAATAGCCTTTGAATCATTTCATTGATTGAGTAAAACACTAGAGGACAAGATTTTGCTAAAGGTGATGAATCATGATCTTGTTGTGAAGAGAAACCCTTATATCTCTCTTAAAAATCCATTAAATGCTCCAACTACCAAATTTCCACCTTAGGACTCTATGCCATATTTCACTTGACTTGTTCATGTGGATAAAATCCTCATATCTTGAATCTAATAGAGCCATGTTGTCTAATTTGAGTGGTGGTAAGTACCTCTTTATCGAGGTTATGACTATAGTTTAATATGAGACACTCCTTCATAATCACATATCTACCCCATTTTAATATCTGAACATGGGTCCATTATAGATGAAAACCAATCTCAATTATTAGTTTTCCTATAGTCTTAATGTTGATGAATAAATTACAGACTGCATATCATGGTTCTTGAACTATATTAGGTCTAAATAGACCTATTATTCCTTTAAAACTTATGAAATCCAAGGACTTATTATACATGACATTAAAATCATAATAAAATTGAGTCTACATGTTTTAGATCCTCCAAAAGAGGTCTTGACTAAGATTTAATGGCCTCCTTTGAAATATTTGTCCAGTTCGACCTGAGTCAAATTCAACCTCTATTTGAAGTCCCTAGCTTTCAAATTTTAACAACGGCCACCAATCTTGATTTGAACCTTCTAAAATTATGCCATTTGTCAGTTCTTCATTTATTCTTAGGATCTTTTTATTAGCTCTTTAACTCCTTAACCTCATGTGCATCGTAGATCTCCCTTTGTATGAATGAATGCAATTCATAGATCTTCTTCCAGTCTATCATGGTTGAGACATTTATCACCCATGAATTTGATCTTAGGATTTGATAACCTTTTGAATCATCGTTCACCATTAGATCTATTTTATATGATGGATCATGTGTCATCAATATGCTTAGACCCACTACCTTTGTCAGATTATTGTTTATTGTTAGATCTTTATTCAATTACTTGAGATATTGACACTTATCATCGATGTATTTATTATAACTTTTTGACTTGGTGCTCACTATTGATCTTTGATGCATAATTAAATGTGTGCCATTAGATCTTTGGGACCCACTGACTCTATTATATCATCACTAACTATTATATTTGACTTAAGTTCCCATAATCTTGACACTTGTTAGCTCGACATTCCACCTTGGGAACTTTGAATTCAAATGGATATTTCACAAAGCTTAAACTTGAATTTTGCATGCACGTTTCACTTTGTAAATCTAACTTTAAAGGCTTATATATTGAGATAGAAAAGACATCAAGATATGAATTGTTTAAATAATGATCTAAGAATGAAATAAATCATATCCATGTAATCTTTTGGCTTTGAGAGGCCTTCTAAGTTAACTTATCTCTCTAGACATGTGAAAGAAACTATTATGTTTTTAGCAGGATCTAATAAATTTCTAAGACTTTGTGCAACCTGATTCATGCCCCTAAATTCTTAAAACACCATGAAAAAAAATTGGATATTCTTCCCTTGCAACTCTAGACCTATTTCAAGACTTGCTTCTCAAAGATCAACAAATTGCACTTTAAGTTTGCTTAAAGTGTTTCAAAATCTTTGTAAGTAATATGAGATCTTCTTATTCTATTTTTGGTCCACTCATTCCATCCAGAACTCTATTCATCTATTCAAACCATTTCTAGGCTAAAGATCCTTATGTGGGCCAAATTTGGCCAATAGTTGGGATGAGGGAGAAAAAGGTTGGAGATGTTTTGATGAGGTGGAAAATCTATATTTTATTATTTAAAATAAGGATTTAAGTGTGCATAATTGACTTATTCAATTATTTGAATTTTAGAGGAAATATGATTTATTAATTTAAGAACTATTAAATAAATTTAGGTGCATTTTGACACTAAATGAAATTTATGTGTCTACATTTTCCCCTCTTTGAAATAGTTTTACGAAGCAATACTATTTTAAATAATAGTATAAGAAGTAGAGTGTTGATGACATAAAAGGAAAAAAAAATCCCCAACTAAATGAAAATGATTGTGATGATGCTCCTTTGAGGTTTTGTGTAAAAAATGGACAAATACTCAAAATTAATGAAAATAAGTGAACGAAGAAATGTGGAAAAATGATAAATCAATTTATGTCAAATTTTCAAGATGTTGGTTACGTAAAAAGGTTGCCCCTAGTTATCAAAAACTTATAGTATATATTTGAAAAATAATAGTTTAATCATTTAGACATTGCACACTTAATATTGCTACTAATAATCTAGGGGTCAATTGAATGGTTGTGGGAACAATATATCTCAGCAAAAATAAACTATGGGTCTATAAATAGAAAAAAGGATATAGAATTAGCAAAAAAAATTGTTGATTTTACATTTAGAGATTATTGAAAGATTTTGAATAAAAATTTAGAATAAATTGATTAAATGTTGCTTGAATGTTCTTCAAAATGGATGAATAATGAGTTTGGATGAGAGGATGGGGTGGGAAAATATTTGGTGGTATAGAAAAAATATAAGTAGAATAAATGGTGATTACAAAATCATTTGTGCAAATTAATTTCCAAGGTTCATGGATAAGAATTATGATTTGAGATATTTTTGTTGGAAGGCGCGATGGATGAAGGTGAGCAAGAGGGCGTGACAGGGCAGGGTGTGACAAGGCAGAAAGCAGGGCACAACTATAGGGAAGCGCTTGGACTGTAGCAAGCATCCCAGGGAGCTCACAGCAATGGGAAGGAACCACTTTTACAAGGTTTAGGTTCTTTTATTGCTCTTGAGCAACCAAGTATGCACATCCCCAAAGTCAATGGCTATTTGGAAAGATGCAAGGAGAGGCCCAAGATGGTTATACCAATGGAAATGATTGCTGAATAATTGAATAGTATTCCAATCACTCCCTATACTACAAGTTTCTAGGGCTTAGGATGTCACTATTTTTCCTGGAAGCATGGGCTCAGAGGATGTGTGCATCGAAAGGAGAAATGGATATTACATTACTGGCTAATAGCTATTTCATGGTCACTTTTACCTGTATAACAGATTGTCAAAGAGTTTTTGCTGGAGGTCCTTACTTCCATAATCAAGTGGGACTGTTTATCAAGCCCTAGCATGTCGATTTCATACCTTCAAAGGAACTACTAAACTGTGTCCTAGTGTGGGTGCGTCTGCCCCACTTTTCAATGGAATGCTGTCGAGAAGACACTCTCCAATTGCTTACATCCTTGCTGGGAAGGCCAGTCGGTTCCTCAATGTCACTCTTGGGGAAAAAGGTGATGACTTATGCCCACATTTGTGTTGAAATTGATCTTAGTAACCCATTACCAAATGTTGTTGAAATGAGTGCAGGCCCTTTTTCATGGGTACAATAGCTACATTATGAAACCCTCCCTTTCCACTATCATCTATGTCATGCTTATGGGCATTTGCAGCGATGGTGATCCACCTTGAAATCCGTTGCACCTCTGCTAGCTCAATCTACTTGTACTCCTTTTAGTACTGACAAGGAAAGGGGTTCGATTCCAAGTGAGGTGCCTAAAAATGATGGTTTTATG
The DNA here is from genome assembly GCA_037957365.1 of Torreya grandis. Lineage (NCBI taxonomy): Eukaryota > Viridiplantae > Streptophyta > Pinopsida > Cupressales > Taxaceae > Torreya > Torreya grandis. Next base: position 5,410,816 of record JARHVA010000373.1, on the reverse strand, counting down.
CTGGTTAAAGGATGATATAGAAATAAAGGCCAAAAATGGTCCTTGGAGGAAAGACAAATAGATGACTCACTCAATAGATTTGAAATATTGGATGACCTTAATCAGTAGGAGGTGAATCCTAGGTTGATGATTTTGGATCAGGGGATTGAGGGACTAGCTCAGGAGACCAATGCTTTAGGGGCTTTAATTGAAACACAAGATGCTAGAGATTATCATATGGATATGGACCAGCAGCTGATAATTTTGGAAGGAATGACTTCCTTAATTGCTCTACTTAAAGAAGACAGAAATATGCTCCTTACCAGGAAAATTGGGGACTTAGGAGTAGCAAGAAGCAATAAATATTCTCCTCATCTTGAACTTCTGCAAAAAGACCTTAAGAAATGAGGGGGAGAGAAATCTAACAAGCTTGGTAGAAAAAAGGACCTAGAAAAGATCAAGCTAATGGGAGAGACTTTGGTGGAGTCAGGATCGGTAAAGACTCTAGATGCACACTTTTTAAACCCTCTAAAATGATTATAATATCTTGGAATGTAAGGGGTTTGAAAAATATCCCCAGATAAAATGATGTTCACAACCTGATTAAAATTTATAGGTTGTATATCCTTTTCTTCCAGGAGACTAAGCTTTTAGTTGAAGACATGTCCAGACTAGCACCCAAGTTGTGGAGGCAAGGAGAATGTCAATGCATTGGCACTACCAGATACTCAGGAGGACTAGCTTGTCTATGGAACCCATGAAAGATTGGCCTCATAGGCTACCTGACTTCTAAGTACTCCATGACTATGATTGCTTCTAGCTTTGAGATGAGGGAAGTCATTCTCTTCTCCAATATCTATGCTCCTAATGATTGGCAGGGTAAAAACTCCTTATGGGGCCACATAAGTTTTATTCGTAGCCTGGCCCCCTTCCACCCTTGGATTATGGCAAGTGATTTTAATATTATTCTTGATTTGATTAAAAAGAGTGGTGGCACGTCAAGGCTAGACCCATCTGCTTTGCTAATGCACAACTACATTGAAATTTTGAATTTAGTTGACGTCAGGCCCAATAATAGACAGTTTACCTGAAACAACTGTAGGAGTGGGAAACATTGCATAGCTGAGAGACTTGACCATTTTTTGGTCTCAGCTTTTTGGGTTGGAGGTATGTGGTTTACGAGGTCTAAAATTTTGGACTGGAGAGGATCAGACCATTGGCCCATCAAGCTTAATAGTGTCTCACAGTATCACCCACACTCTCCTTCCTTTAAATTTTAACTCATGTGGCTACAAGATCAATCTCTACATGAGTGTGATGCTAATTGGTGGTGTTGGGGTAGGCCTGCCCATGGTATGGTGATGTACATTTTTGCCAAAACACTGTAATATGTGAAGTACAAGCTCAAGCGATGGACTCACAAAAGTTTTGGGAACATTTTCCATGCTAAGGCTACTACACAAACCAAGCTTGATGGTATCATGAGAATAATAAGGGAATAAGGACTGACTAAAGACTTACTGCAAGAAGAAACATAGGCTGTGAAAGACCTAGAGGAATGAGAGCTCTAGGAGGAAATTTTTTGGAAGCAAAAAGCTCGAGTCGAATGGCTCTAGGAGGGGGAAAGAAATACATCCTTTTTCTTCAATTTGTCCAAAGCCAAGAGATATGGCAATTCTATTTTGGCCTTGGTCAATGAAAGAGGTGAGCGGCTTAACTCCTTTTCAGAAATTTCAAAGGAGATAGTGCAGTACTTCTCTACTCTCTTCAGGGAAGATGCTAACAAGGAATCACTGAAAGAAGCTCAGGTTCTCTTCTGCATTCTGTCATTGGTGAAGCATGAAATGAATGAAAATTTAATGAAACCAATCACACTTGGAGAGCTTGAGGAAACCATTGTTCAGATGAAAAAAGGGAAAGCGGTTGGACCTAACAACTTTCCAGTTGAATTCTACCAAGAATTCTAGTATATCATCAAACTTGACCTTTTAGCTATTATCCAAGAATCTTAGTGGAATAAGCAAATGCTTAAGGCTACAAATGCAACCTATCTTGCTCTCATACCCAAATGCAAAGGTGCTGATAGGCTAAGTCAATTCTACCCTATATCCCTTTGCAATGTTGTTTACAAAATTATATCTAAAATCATTGTAAATAGGTTAAAAAGAGGGCTGAGTGTTGTGATCTCATAAGAGTAGAGTGGTTTTATGGAAGGTAGGTAAATCTTGGATGGTATTGTTATTATTATTGAGTCCATTCACTCCATGGCCAACTCAAAAGATAAGGTGATGTTCATTAAATTGGACATGGCCAAAGCCTTTGATAGGGTCAGATGGTCATTCCTACAAAAGGTTCTTAGTGCTTTTGGCTTTGTGGATGAATGGACTCAATGGGTCATGAGTTGCATTTCCTCAGCTTCCTTCTCAGTGCTTATCAATGGAGAACACACAGAGCTTTTTGGTGCTACAAGAGGGCTGTGACAAGGTGATCCTCTATCTCTGTACCTTTTTCTTCTCCTTACTGAAGGTTTGGGGAGGTTGATCAACAGAAACAGAGAGGAAGTACATATCCAAGGATGGCGATGGGAAGGGGAATTGCCAGCACAATCACACCTACAATTTGTTGATGACACTGCCCTTATGGGCATGGCCACAATGACTGAAGTTGCTAATTTATGCAGGGTGTTAGATGTTTATCTAATGGCATCGAGACAAAATGTCAATGAAGATAAGTTGTCCATCTTCTTCTTCAACACTCTGGGCCCTATTCAGTAGCGGATAGTGAGGACTCTACATTTTTAGATTGGGACTCCCCCCTTGATTTACTTGGGTATCCCTATCTCAGTGGGCCATACATCCAAAGAATCTTGGCAGACTATTTTGGAGAAATTTTAGGTAAAAGTGAATCATTGGACACACAGGTGGTTATCCTTTGCGGGCCAGGTTCAACTTATCCAATATGTAGTGCAGGCTTTACCTATATACAGGTGTATGCTCTAGGTTGCCTCGATGGGAATCGTTAAGGAATTTGATTTAGTTACTAGACAATTCTTATGGGTTGGTAGTCTGAACTCCACTAAATGGAGCCTTATTAGATGGGAGATTATCTGTAGCCCCAAACAATATGGTAGGCTTAGTCTGAGGTAGATGGAATTAAATGGTATTGCTTTGGCGGCCAAACTTTATTGGCGATGGTGCACCGAACAAGACAAGGCTTGGGCCAGAAATATCTCATAGAAGTACTACTCCAGAACCATTCAGAGGGACATTCCTCATTATCTACTTATTGGGAAAGGTTCAGCAATATGGGGTACTCTCAAAAAAGGGGTTGCTCTCATCAACGATGGCTTATTCTAGATTTGTAAATAGGGATCCAAGGCTCTCTTTTGGTCTGACTCTTGGGATGGTTATCCTCCCATCATTTCTTAGTTTCTAAATTTTTTTAACCTTTTTCAGAGATTCCTTGATGTTGGCTAGTCTCGAATGAGTGACTTCAAAGTTTACATTACATAAAGACAGGTGGAGGTAGCTCGCTGGAAAGTTCCCAAAACTTGGCCTGTTAATGGGATGCAAGAAGAGAATGAGGAGCTATTGAGCATCCTTTCCAGGCATCATTGTAATCCTCTTCAAGAGGATGATGAGCTAGCTTGGTCTCCCAATCCCAAGGGAGCTTACACAGTTTCATTTGGATATCAGGCTTTACTTCTTCAGAGATTGGGTAGGGGGAAGTGCATTGGAGGAGATAGGTCTGGAATAAATTCAACTGGCCTAAATGCAACTATTTTTCTTGGATGTTAGCTTGGAATAGGTGCTTGACCTGGGACAATCTCCAAAAGAGAGGTTTCCAAGGCCCTTCAGTATGTGTTATGTGTGGAGCGACCGAGGAGGATTTAGCACACCTTTTTTTGTGATGCCCCTTTACCTTACAACTCTGGCATTATTGGTGGGATGTTTGACAGTGACCATGTTTTCATGCTCAATTTATGGTCAAGTTTTGGAATGGAATGGGAGAACCCCCCTCAAGGATGCCCTTCCTACAGGACATATGGTTAGGCGGCCCCATTTTTCTATTTTGGCAGATCTAGCTTGAGAGAAATAGGCAAATTTTTTAGGGGGTGAGGGTCATGGTGTAGCAAGTATGGCAAAAAATGGTGGGGATGATCCAGGAAACCATCTAAGCAAAGAGCATGATCTACCTTCCTTTGACCAAACAAGATGCTCAGGTGGTGGCGCGAATTGGATTCTAGCAGTTAATTGGTAAGTCAGCGTGTGTCAGGAGGAGCAAGCAAGTCAAGGAGCAAATTCTCAGGACTGGTCAGTGGCAACGCCCCCTAGTGGGATTCTCAAGATCAATACGGATGGTTACTCCAGAGGTAATCTGGGACCCGTGGGTACTGGAGGGATAGGAAGGGATTTTGAAGGTATGGTGATTTTTCTTTTTGTGATTCTTGAGGGGCTACAAACCATTAACATGATGGAGGCTAGGCCATTCTTAAGGCCCTTGAGAAGGCCCAAGCATTAGGTTGGTGTAGGATTATCTGTGAATCAGACTCTCAAGTCTTGATTAACCTGCTCATTAAGAGGAAAGTGGTGGACGTCAATTGGCAACTATCTCTGATTATGCAATAGATTTTGTGGATTTTCTCACTTATGAATAGCTTTACTTTTGTTCACATTCTGCGTGAATGGAATAGGGCAGTGGATTTTTTGGCTAAATGGGCATTAGACCATTTAGATGGTGGAAACATTGAGGATTGGGGGTCTCTCTCCCTGACATTGCGTTGTGATTTGGAAAGAATTCTGGAGGCTAATAGGGAGGTTCATAATATTGTCTAGTTGGGCGTGTGCCTAGTTTTTTAGTTGTTGATGCTTTCTTCTAGGGGTTTTTGCCCCCCATTCTTCTTGTAATGCTTTTTTTTACTTATTACTATTATTTTTACCCCTTTTTTTTTAAAAAAAAAATTATGATTTGAGATATTTGCTCTGAACCTTATAAGGAAACATGGACTATATTATACACCATGAGCATCGAGTAGAGCAAGTGAGATGATTCTAGAGATCTGAGAGGAGTGGGCCTTTAGTAATTTATTTAATTTTTGAAATTTTCAGCATTTATTAGGGATTAAAGTTAGAGAAAATAAATTACTAATGAAAAAATGGTGATTCTGGCATTGAAATTAGTAATTTTGTAAGGGTAAACAATGATTTTGTTAAACTTGGAGGTGAAATCATCAAATAGGGTAGCAATTTCATTTAGAAGGAATTTGAAATTTTCATTATTTTAGGATTTTAATGAAATCACTAATCATAGTATTAAAATCATCATTTTATGAAGTGATTTTACTAATTTTAACAGTGATTTTGTAAAGATAAGATTAGAAGAGAATTTACAAAAGCCAAGAGAGAATTTGTGGATTGTAGTGGTGATTTCACATAGAATGAAAAAGATGAAAGGAATAAAAAATGAATAAAAATATTTGTATTTTTTTTGGTTAAGTATTTAGATGGTAAGGAAATTGAAGAATATAATGCTAAATAAAATTAATAAAATGCTAATGTTTGTGATTTAAAGTAGGTATTACTAGTGAATATGATGTGGGATCAGATATTTTTAGTTATGCTTCACATGGATAGCTTCACTGAATATGAGTTTGGCATTCTATAGGCAAGTGGTCTATCCTACATTGCATAAATGCTAGAGGTTCAATCTAATAGGGCTCTATTGATATTAGTGACAGAGAGGTAGCATAGTGAGATGAGCACATTTCATTTGCCTACTAGGGAGATGACTATTACACTTGAGGATGTGTATCAGATTTTGGGTATCCCAATATGAGGTAGATGTGTTTACTAGGGATAGGGTCCATAGGAGTTTACTTTATAATAGATTTTTGGTGATGGTTTGATCTTGATTGTTAGAGGTGGGATCAATGTATATTATTACACCAATTTAGATATGGATTCTTTGACTATTGTACTTATGGTTGTTGTTAGTGGCATTTTTCTTCCTAATAAAAGTGTGAGACTATTACCTATTGGCTTGTTAGATGTTATTGGAAATATAATGGATATTGGAGAGAGTTTCACATGGGTTCCATGAATTTTAGCACATCTATACCATGATTTACATCATTTTGTGTATTTAGGTCAGATAGAGATAGGGCCTACTACATTAGTATAGATTTGATACTAGAAGCATATTATGATTGAGAGGCCAATTGGGCATCTAAGCACATAAGAGGAGGATGAGCCATTGGCATATGGATGGCATGTTATTATTGGGGTACACAGACCACATTTATGAGATCTAGACTTTTACAAGAGGGTGATTGATGAGGTAGATGATGACTAAATCACTTGGAGACCTTATAGAGAGATTGTGTTTTAGTAGCCTCATGAGGAGATTCATATGGATTACATGATGACCCCTTGCTAGTTCATCAAGAGATATGGATAAATTATAGATAAATGTCACCTAGATAGCGTGATGAGATAGTTTGGTGTGAGGTATCATATACTAGATGGTCAACACATATTTACATGCTTTGTGAGGGAGAGACTATAATGGGGTATGATGATTGATCTAACCATTGTTGGTCATAGTTGGACATAGTTAAAAACTATTATATGGAGGGATAAGAGAGACATTATTGATGCAAGAGTGGTTGATGGGTATGCATATTGGTAGGATCCATAGAGACCATTAAGATTGATGATGCCATATGCACCACCATGGACATGGAGGTAGAGGTTATCGGCTAGCTTGAGTAGGTAGCCATGAGGTACAGGTTTAAGAGCCTAGATCAAAAGGGTTATTATAGGAGATATAATATTATCATAATCATGAGTATGAGTTAGAAGACATGCTAGGGAAGCTAGTCATTTTCAATATGTGCATATCATATATGTGAAGGACATTGAGATTTTATGGGAGGCAAGGTTGAGATGGAAGTTGATACAAAGTAGAGGGTTAGAGGAGATACTCCATTGATAGATGTGGAGAGAAAAGAGGAGGATGTAGGACAAGATATGACCATAAGAGAAGTATAGGTTACATAGGTAGAGATAGGGGATTTGGATAGATCTTTATATGATCTAATATTGATAGAGGATCATGCACTTATTGACAAACTCTGAGAGGATATTAGGTCTTGATATAGAGAGATGTATGGATTGCACTAAGAGGTATCTAGATTATAGGGTGTAGTATATGGTAGAGGGGATTAGACTACAAAGATCAGGAAATTATAGTCTGAGGTAGACAAGTTATAGGGTATTATTTATGGGATGGATGGGAATTTCATGTCTATAGGATTGGTTACTCATGGTGTAGAGACACAGACACAAGACTATACAATGATCACACAACACTATAGACAAGAGAGAGACATAGCTTAGATGGAGATTATAAAGGATAGAAAATTACTATCTAGAGAGGGATAGATATCTACTTTGGATAGGGTGATGCAAGATATGTAGGATACATACTATAGGAGATTATATGAGGGGGTTATACCATAAGACTAGAGGGAATCATCATTTAGAGATTACTATATGAGATGATCAGTGTTTTTTATATCTATTCATCCATTATATTCAAAGAGGTTAGTAGGGTAGGAACAATGTGTGATGGGTCCTCCATGAGGCACACCATGGTGTGGAGATTTATTCTCAAGACTTGATACCCATATGAGGGATAGGATGAGACATAGATACAGGGGATATTATGATAGATGGATTTCATTGATGTATACATATATTGATATGTACCTATTTTATAGACACATTTGATATATATATATATTTATTCATGGTGATTTTTTTGAGATTTGTACTATGGACTATGGACATTGATGGATTACTTATTGGTCTACAAAGATTTGGTGGATAGATGATAGAACTGATTATATTTTCTACATTTTGGTTTACATTAGCATGTATGAATTCTTTTAGAATTAGTTATTATAGATGTATGACTGACATGTGATTAGATAATGTGCATGGATTTAGAATGTGACATTGTTACATAGCTTTTATTTCCATGCTTTGCATTAGATTTCCAATAAAATTTGAGTTTTTTTAGTAACCTGATTTTTAATATAGTATAAAACATAGTACTACCAATGATATTGAATAATAATGATGAATGTTGATATTCTAAACATTTGAAAAAAAGAGATAATAAATTATGTTTTATAAAAATACGTCATGATATAATCATAACCATACTATATATGTATTTCACAAAATAATCTTGATAAACATATAAAATAATAAGTAAAAAGAAGATGTTGAAACAAAAGATTTAAGCTAATTGATTGAAACACACACAAAATGTCAATGCAAACAAATGTTTTCTAAATGATTTTAACAAAATGACAATGTTGTATGTGCAAGAATTAGAAACAAAAATGACACACATAATTAAACAAAGATTAACTCAAAAATTGAACATGCTTAATAAAAGACAAAAAAATAACCATTGAAATGGCTAAAGATAAAAATGAAGTGAAAATAGCCAAATTAATAGCTAAGGGTAAAGAAAAAGATTAAAATAATTAAGTGAATGGTTAGGGATAGACAAAATAACAATTAAAAATAAATAAATACAAATGTGAAAAATTTTGAAAAAGTTGTAGACAAAGACAAAACTAAACAAAGACTAAACAATTATAGCCAAGAGCGAGGCTAGGAATCAAATAAGTGAGGGACTAGGAAAATGATAAGATAATCCAATGCTGGGAAAATGGATGATGGGGAAGGTGGTGGTTAAGCTGATCCTAGAGACCCCATGTCTCTAAGTTTTTCCTACATAATCCACCTTAGACAAAGTCTATGTGGGGATATCAGGCTAGATGTAGTTTTCCCAATATAGAAAGTGATGAGAAAGTGGTTGATTGATGAAACATGTTAAATTTTTTGATGAAAAGGATACGCGAGTGACCCACCCAAGAATAGGCAAATGATGTGGAATATAAATGTGTTTGAGATTGAATTTTGTGGAATGTTTTGATTTTTTTTGTGTTGTTTTATGATTTTTTTATTTTGGTTTATGATTTTTTTGGTATTTTTGAGATTTTTATGATTTTTTTATTTTGTGGTTGTGTTTTGGTATTATGTGAAATAATGTGTGAGACATTTTATTCAATCATGATCAAAAATATAGTTTTGCATAAAGGTAATAACAACCTTGAATTTTAGCATGCTATAGGATAAACGGCTAACAATTGACAAAATGACACACTAGGAAGTATACCATGGATGACTGAAGGATGATACACCCAAATAATTAGGTTAATTATATAAAATGGTTTTGTTGATGCATCAATAAACTATTTTGTAAGGGTGATCTAATTTTTTGTATTCATAACATATATCTTTCAATTTGTAGTAAAAGAGTGAAAGGAAGAATATGATAAAATGGTGAAGATAAACAATCAAAAATTATGTATAGAAAATGATGGTGATCTAATCATTATGAGTAAAATTGAAAGTGTACATCTTGTCAAACTCATAAAAATACTAGCATTATTGGACGTGTCTACAGAGAACTAACCCTGATAGAATTGGTTAATGGGATAAAGTCTACCCTTTGTAGCATAGACATGTAAACAAGCCATTTGAATAAATATTTATTTGATCATTCTTTAATTTTATTTGATTTATGACCCCCAAGATGTAGTCTCATGTGACCAGATAGACATATGGGCTTATCACAAAAGACTACATATAAGTGAGTAAGGATATCTCTCCCCAATGTTAATCATATACAACTAGTAAGATGTGAAGGCTCAACACCGAAGATCAATGAAGGGCAACAGATATAGATTTTGATTTTTGATAAGTTGTAAATAAGGATGTTTTGATATGTGAGATAATTATACCCCTAATTATGGCCCCATGCGACTAGTAAGATGTAAGGGTTTATCACTGAAGACCAAGATAGGCAAGTAAATTATCTTATTTCTTATTGTAGCAAGATAAATGTATTCTTCTTGAAAGGGAACTTGTAAAATGAGAATATGTCATGGACAATCTTATAAATAAGACTGTGGGCTAGTATGTTATAACTTTGACAAAATAAAATACAAGAAAAGATATACTCTACTCATAAGAATCAAGGTAAGAACTAATGTAACGCTAATTTTGAAAGCATATTTTATGAAATAATATAGGGATATGATAAAATTCAAATGAGATGATAACCTATAATTTGAAATGTTTGTGTTATATGAAATCACAACTAAACAATCACTAAACATAACATTTGATATACAAGACAAAATGGACATGATGGTATAATACAATACTATGAAGACAATACAAGCATATACAAAGTGCCTCTAAATGTCAAGGGGCCTATAAACAATAGCTTATTTTATTTTAGTCTTTTTATGATTTTATGTTTTTTATGCTTTTTTGGCATTTGTACCTAATATTAGGTCACAAGATGCATAAGTTCCCTACTTTTTTATATTTTCATCCCATGCCAACTTTAGATAGTCACTGCTATTTTGATCAAATTTCCTCATCAATTTCTATTCCAATTCTATTGTTAACTTTGAATATCACTTGACCAGGATGAGGTTGTTGATCCCACCAAGTATTATCAGCAAACCACCCAAAAACTCTCTCAATTGAGGAGTCATTGTTGAATAAATATGTCTAGATATAAGTTTCTTTGACAAAGAGTAATAGTAACTTGGGTTTTCCTTGGAAAAATACAATTATCAAATAGACCTACATTGATATGTTTGATATTAAATTTGAGCTGTAGAAACCTTCTAATATCTCTTTTAACCATCATAGAATCTAGATGCCTTTATCGATAAGGACTATAAGCCATATTGTTAAAGAGTATTAAGCATCAAGGACTAATAATTTCTTTGTATGTACAAAAACCAATATCCCTCACCCAACCACTATTAACTAGCCACCAAATGCTATAAAAGTCAAAATAGGATAAATATATGTTGATTATTTTTAATTTTTTATCAAATATAGATTATTCAGACCTATTATGATGTGCTTCAAAATTAATCTCAAAATCATGATCTAACTCATTATAATGCCATTCTACTAGTTTGGCATAATAAGTATGTAACATGGTAGTTAAGATTTTTTCTTGTAGTATGACTGGGAGATCATTCCATGTGGTTTTTCTCCCAATTAACTTGGTGTTTTCAATTTTTTTGATATTATTGTCCTCAAGAAATAAAGAACTAATTTGTTCATTTATGGGCGTTCTTTAATTATTTTTTAGAGCTTCAAGTAATAGTTGGTAGAGTAGCATTTCTCCAAATAGGATGCTCTCATAGATGTTTATAAATGTTATAATTGATATGTTACCATGAAATAAGTCCAACAAGGCCCATTGTTGTGTATTCCAATTGACATGTGCAAGTAGTATAATGTTAATAGGAAAAGGAAGAATAGGGTTGATGGAAATGGAACAAATTGCTTTGATGTTGCTAATAGGATTTGTATTGATAATGGATGAGGATTATTCCTTACTAATAATGTTGTCACTATCATTTATAAATTTTTCTACTGATAAAACTATAGTTGGGACTAAAGTGGACGTTGAATTTTCTCTTAATCGTAATATAAATTGGATGTTTGATTTGGACAATACATTTGACCTTGGTTTAGATGTGGCCATTAGGAAGGCTTGTTGAAGTGCTTTTGTACCATATTTATTTTTTACTACTCTCTTAGAAATGTTGGATTTGGGGTGAAGATATTTTCAAAAATGTAGAGTTTTGGGTGTTAGATTTAAGGCATATGATATTTTGATAGGTGGATTAGATGATGTTTGAGTAAATATTAGATGTTTATCAAAAATGGGTATTTGATCAAAAATTGTTGTTTGGTGGATAATGGATGAAAGGTTATTATTTTGATTTGGAAGTGAGATAGTGTGATTTGGCTCCAGAGAGACTTATTGACATATTTGTAATGTTGGATTTTCAAATATGAATAGATGTGGGTTATTTCTGATGTATTCTGTATTTTCCATCTCTTGGCTGGTGAAGTGAGGGATGTTGGAATTGCAACAAGTGAATGGGAAATTTCATTGGAAATAAGGATTACTAGTGATAGAATGATATTGTTGTGGAAAGATTTGATATTCACTAGTAACAAATTATGTTGAAGAAGTGGATTGATTTTTCAAGGATTGGTTTGTTGGATTTATGAATGTGTGGGGATTGGTGAAGTTTGGGTTTGAGTTTTGGGGTGAATTAGATGTAAAATCAAATGATTAATTTTAATTATTATAGAAAGGTTGATTTTGAAGGGTGTAGAAATTGGAAGCTTGATTTGGATGGAACATAATTGAATTTGACTGGATTGGAGTTTGACTGGTGAATGTATTTTGGTACATATGAGTATTAGAAAATGATGGTGAAGGTGGATGAAAATTTTGACTTATGTTAATGTTATGATTACATCCATATAGATCTATGTACATAGTTTGATTTGTAATGAGTGGCATATGATATCTAGATGGAGTAGGATTGGAAGAATAACTCAGAGAATTTTTATTATTATAACTAGGGAATTGATTTGATGTTATCCCCAAATTAAATTTTTCATATTGTTCTATAGGTGAAAATGAATAGGAAATGGATTGGTTATGGCGTGGATTGAATTTATTGTTTGAGAAGTTTGAATAATTATCCATGTTTTGATTTAATTGATTGAGTTTTGAGTTTGAATACATATTCAAACTTGGATTTTGATTAGCCTAATGATTGATTTGATATTGATTCAAATGTGAATTTGAATTAAAATAAGTTAGATTGAAACCTAGATTATAATATGAATTATTTTAAGTGTGATCTGGGATGGAATTGGTTGTGTTGTGGTTCCAAGATGCCATGGTCCCTACAATGGATGACACTATTAATAAAAGATTAAAAGAATAACATGACAAAAAGTTTGATTGAGTAATTTTTAAAAAAATGTGTCAAAAAAAAGAAAAAAACACAAATAAAAATTTTATTTTAAAAAATCAATAAATTTTTACATAAAGGGTGAAAACTAGGATGAAAGGGTCGTGAACAACTGTTGGGCCTCCCATTGTCACTTACTCATCCATCCTCTCAATTACGGCCTAATATTTCAAGGCAATAACCATGGAGGATCCTACCTTTCCCATGGACCACTAAGTTTAGATTTGAGGGTGTGTGGAAAGTTACTTCTCAGCATTAATTGCTAACTAATGCACCAATGTCGAACAAAAAAAGAGGTTATCCTAGGCTTAATGTTTAAATAAGTTTATCTAGGAGAAAAAAATTGATAAATTAGATGCACATTATTAGGTCTTGTCCCAAAGTTTTCAACACAACTGAAGGGGTCTTAATGTGTTGATAATCGATGATATCAAATTTTGAGTCAGTTGTTGAAACCTTGGGTATTATAGCATGAAAGCCTCTCACATCACAATGTGTTTAAAACACATAACCATTTAGGAAATTAAAATATCTAGATGTCAATTTATATACCCCATTGATAAATAAGATCTGGCCTACTACATGGTGGTGAAATCCATGGTCAATAGAGCCCTTAAGAAAAGAAAAAGAAAATTAAATACCCATTCTCGATTTCCAAGTTTCATCACCAATGTAATTCCAAGGAAAGAGTATACGCAGATACTACTTAGATAACACAAATGATAGTGAAAATGTTTCTAATTTCTGAATATCATTATCAATGTAATGTCAAGAAAAGAGCATACGTGATTTCCATAAATACAAACAAAAATATTGAAACAAAAAGTGATGTAATTACTAAGAACTCTGAAATTAAAAATAAAAAGTGTTAGTAACAATAAATTGGCTTTTTATTGATTCTTTTTGTTGATTCTCTTTGGCAAGAATTCTACAAACAAGTTATTAGAAAGTTTTTTTTGGCTATAAATGAGGTAACCTACAATAAAACAAGTGAAAAAACATGAAAAAAAAGCAAAATCCCTCCTCTCTATTACAAAATTTTTGTTATATAAAAAAATTAGAAAAATGAAATTGAAATAAAATCAATGCAAGAAAAAGACAGAAAACATAAAATAGAAAATAAATATACCCATGCTTCTAAGACAATTTATCTACCAAGATCACTGATTTCATTTCCAATAGTGACAAATCCACTGCTAAAAGAGACAAATTCACTACAGTTAATGATGATTTCACTATAAAAAGGCAATTTCACTATAGGTAATGATAAATTCACTGTTGATTTTGATGAAATCACTATAGGTAATGATTAAATTGTTGTTTCCTAACAAAAACATTGTTAATCTTATAGACAAAATATAAAACATAGAAAAAGGTTTAAAAAAAAAAAAAAATAGGACAATTTTTGTTAGAGTATGTATTTCATGTATTTTCTTATATTTTTTAGTGTATTAGCTAGCTATTTTGTCTTATAGTGGGTTTTTCCTATATGAGGGTTTATCCCACATTTGTTACATTAGCTATATTAATATTTTACCTTGCTTATATAAGCAAGTGTTTGCCTTTGTACTCACATCTCATTATCTCATAGTCTGAATAATCATTTACTTTACTTTGTGTTGCATTTCATTTGTTTGTAGCTACATTTATGATATTCTTGTTGATAACTCTTTATATCTTGGCTTCATGAAATGTTTTTATGATTTATAACATGTTATCAGAGCATTTAAATCATTACAACCATCTGTATTGCTACAATTCATTTTTTAGAATCTTCCCTTGTCAGATCTGCAACTCGGAGAAGAGAAGCATAACAAAAGATCTTGGTGCCCTTTTTCAAGAATTTTGTGAATATTTTGTTACTTATAAAATCATGGCATTCCATTTAAAGATTAAAAAAGAGGTGCTAAGTCTATATAATGGAAGAGAGGCATCTCAATCTTCCATGTTAAGGATTATAAATCTGGTTTTTTATCTTCATTGATTTTTTTGGCATTGGTTTTTGTCATTATTTTTTTTAGATCTATGTTTCAAATAAAAGTCCTTTGAGTTTTTTTATTAGATTTTGAAAATATAGGCACTTTTTTTAAGCTTGGTATTTCATCTTGGTAGCTAAATGCATTGGAGGTTCGGCTAGGCATTGAAGTGTGGGATTAGAGGTTGTGTTGAAGTGTGAGAGGCCAGCATTGCAGACTTTTTTGACAAATATGAGTTGCTTCTTCCATGAAAGATCAGATTTGTATGTTTGGATGTCATCTACATAGCAAATCATTGGTTTCTTGTCTTCATCAGATTCCTAAACTTGTATTTTCAAATTGATACCATAACATAGTGTAGCATTGAAAATCTATTTATTGATCTATGCTTTGATATACCTGTTGGCTGTGTGGAGCATTAGATGATCTCCTACCAGGATTATATGGACTAAAACATTGTTTTATTCTATATGGAATTGGGGTTTGATCTGAATTACGTTTGTGAGTAGAAGAATTAAGTTTTAGACCCTTGCATGGCACCATTCTTCTTGTTTTTGCATTGAAAGTTGGACAAATATAAACATTGAATAAGAGGATTGTGTTATTTCTCAATTTTTTCACCTTTATTTCTTATTTTAAGAGCTGAATTTGAATCATATTAGGGTCTAAGGCATTAGAAGGCCTAAGTAGAGTTTTTTGCTTGCTAGAAAACACCTACATTCCATCTTGAGAGGCTTTGAAATTTTGTGAAAAAGATTGGTGCCAGCTTCTTATGATCATAGTTGGAGATTTTTGGGCAATGCTTTCCTCTACTAAAGTGACAAAATCCACATTGATCCTCTTTTTATTCTCTTTAAAAATTTTACATTCAATTTTTTTTGTTGTAATCTATATTTTTCATAAAATAAGAAGTCAAATTCACATGCATGCATACTAAGGTAATTAGAAATACTATTTTTCCATTTTATTGACTTTTATAAGTTTGCAACAAAATTTTGGTTCCAATGAGTGGTTCCATGCTATGTTCTTTTTCATTTTGGTCACTAAAACCAATTTGTAGTGTTTTTTTATTTTTTTGTCCCATTTTTATGAGAAATCATAACACTTGTATCTTTTGAACCGTAACTCAGATTTGAGTTCTATTTTTTTTCAAAAGTGTGTGTTTTTTTATTCTATATCCATTAGTGTTATTAAATTTTAAAAAATAAAAATAAAAATAAATTACTTTTATGAAGTGTCAATTTGAAGGGTTCCTATAATACATATTTTTGTTTGGGGGGGCTTACATTTTTTCAGGGGGTTTTATTTGTTCATTGTCATTTAAATCAAAATTTGTTATTTTAAGGGGATTATTCTTTCTTCTTCCCAAATTTTTCCTTGTATTGGATAATGAATCACCCCAACACTTTAAATTACACTATTTATAAGATCAATATGAAGATACACCTTCAACTAAAAGATGTTTAGAGATTGGTACTCGAAAATCTTTATAACTTCATCAATGAGAAAGATATTGCATGGATTGCATCTATGCAAGATGAGACTCTTCATTTGATTCACCTCAATGTTTCAGATAGATTACACATTTATATTATGGATGTCACATCACCAAAGAGATATTGGGATGTTATTGTAGCCTTATTTGAGAAGGATACTAAGTCTTCTAGGTCTTTTGCACCCTTTTTTACTCTAACTCCTTAGGTTCTACTTCATTCTCCTTTTATTAGTGAGTTTTTATATTTTAATGATGACATGAATGATTATTCTCCATCTCCTTTCCTCCTATCAGTGAATTTTTATCTTTTGATTATGTACTCTCTCCTCCTATTATAGTTTCTTATGATGACACATTCTTGATGAACATTGATCTTCTTTTTATCGATCCACTCCATGGGATGAGTTTATACTAGATGTGAGATGTTTATTTGCAAAACCTTCTTTTGTTCCTAAGCAAGATATTGAGCCTCCATAGATTATCACTTCAGAGTACTCTACTAGTTCTATTAAGAGTACACTTGTTGATCATTATGATCCACTTCCCATGGACATTCTTTTAGTGAATGTTCCATGTCTTTCTTTTGATCGGTTCATTTTCATGGCATTACATTTGGTTCTTGTGCATAATCTTTCCAGACCTATACCACACTTTAGCTTTAGACATGATTCAGATATTTTTTTATTATTACCTCCTTTATCTTTCATTTTTTAATGGGTAGACTTCTAGTACACTATACATGTTCTTTCTTTGACAAAAGGAAGAAACATTATTCAATGCAGATGGATCTTTTACAATCTTCTAGTCAAGGATATTGACATTAACACTGGTCATCTTGTAATTATAACTTAAAGTATCAACAAATTTAGTATCCATGATAGTTGTCCTTGGAGGGTGTTCATGAGGGCATCTTCCATATTCATTTCATGGATATGTATTGTACATGAGTACCTTATTAGGCCTAGTTTTTATGACTCATACTATGGATATGCCTCTATTTATTTTTTGGATTTTGCTATCCCCTAGCTTCACTTGAGGGAGGGGTGTTAGATTATGTATTTCATAAAAAAATTCATGTTTTCTAGTGTATTATCTATCTATTTTCTCTTTTAGTGGGTTTTTCCTATATTAAGATTTATTCCACATTTTTTAGATTAGTTAGATTAGTATTTCACCTTGCCTATATAAGCAAGTGCTTACCTTTGTACTATCATCTCATTATCTCATAGTTTGAATAATTATTTTATTTACTTTGTGTTGCATTTCATTTTTTTCTAGCTACATTTGTGATGCTCTTGTTGATAACTCTTCATATCTTGGCTTCATGGAGTGTTTGTACCATTCCTAACATTTTCACTATTATAGTCTATAATATCACTATTTTTGCTTTTGAATTCATTATTACATAGAGGAGTGCACACAGCCAAATAGAAAATAACTGATAGTAATATGTAACTCATACCAGCACTCAAAAAAGGTAAGATTAAATTCAAAATGCAAATATAAATAATAAAAATCTAAAGATAAATACTATCTAAGTGCAAATAATGATGATCAAAAGATAAAAAAGACATGGGAAAGGTCCCATTGGGTGTGCTATAAATGTATGAAATAAACTTATATGTGTAAATAAAGTAAACTAATTCTAATCTAAGCTAAATTTAAACTATGGTCGAGCAACAAATAAAGTAAACAACAATCACAAACTTCACATTTTGAATGCACAATATTTCTCTATTACAATATACATTCAATTTACTCTTTGAAATATGTGGTTCTCACTCCTCTAATGAAAAAATAAATGGGTAGAGTTGTGGTGCAAATGTATTTTCTTGTGTGTAGAGCTCTGATTTCTTGATTGTGTCATGTGATCTCTAGATTTTTTGCACTCATGAAAATAAAGATTTTCAAGTGTATTTATAGATTTTAGAGAAGGATCCAATGGTGGAAGATCATTTGGACCTTTTCAATGATATAAATGATCAATGGTAGCTAATGAGTACTCACCCATGAGGATGAAGACCATTTCAAAATGGTTGAGAAAATCATAGGGTTGATTAGCTGACTCAACAAGACTAAGTCAATTTGCTTGACAACTTAGGGGATAAGTCATAAGAGGTTGAAAATTTTGTGTATTTGGTTGGGATGAGGGAGCAAAAGGTGGGAGATGTTTTAATGATGTGTAAAATCCAAATTTTATTATTTAAAATAAGGATTTAAATGTGAATAATTGACTTAATCAATATTTTAAATTATTCAATTATTTAAATTTGGGAAGAAATGTGATTTATTAATTTAAGAAGAATTATTAAATATATTTAGGTGCATTTTGACATTTAATGAAATTTAGGTGTCTACAAGTATTTATATTATCTCAAGGTTGCAGGCATAAATGGGTAGAACTTTCTCATACCCGGTAGAGGGATACATATAATGGCTTTCTAAGCCCAATTTATAGATCATGAGATGAAGGAAGAAGGATAATATGGTGTAGAAGTGTGGTGTAGAGGCCATGATGACCATAATTCATTGAATAATTAGTTATAACCATGAATTATGGGTACTAATAGTCTTATAACTCCTCCCATGCATTGCCTTGGCTACATAGTGGCCTTCAGTGAGCCCTTTTGGGTGTATAAGTGGAGTGAATGGCCTATTTTTGGTCATAGTTGACCCCATGAATACATCATGCACCTTGAAAATGATCCATCACTTATTTACATGTAGTGATAAGTTCATGCACCTATTATGGAAGGGCATTTACCTATTTTATCATGTCCATTATTCACCTGGCTACCACCATGTATGCCACTCATAACCCATTCAATGCATATGACCTCCTAGTGGATGAGAGAGCTAAGGCTTAAACCTCCTCTAACATGTGTTGGGTTTGGTAGTGGCCTAGATAAGTTGATACAAAGATGCTTTTACTCATATAAATGCCCTTCACTATGTGAATAGGCCTACAAAATTCCCTTCTTACTGCAAATGAAGGTTGTCTCCTCAATTGATTTCAAGTCTACTCATTAGGATTGTATGTATTATTTTAGGGGTTAAATGGAGGTTGGTTAAAGACCATTTCATCTCTTCATGGGCCTAATAGGCCTTTCAACTCACTTAAGATCTCAAATATGCTCTGCAAACATAGAAATAGTCTCAAAACTAAGCCTTATAAGCTATTTTCCTATATATTTAGTCTCACATGTGCCAAATTTATATTTCACAGAGAACACATGTGACCTATAAGTGTCTTTATGATGTTTTCATGGTCATTAGAATCATCATGAAGAGTTTCTTATCCATTGGGTTCTCCATGAGGGTTTTGGAGGGTTTAGAGTGGCCTACCATCTTAACAATGGTTCATAAAGCATAGGCTCTAGATTAAAAACTTAAGGCCATGAACAGTGATTACATAAACCCCCTAAAATATCCCTAATATTCCCTAGTCACATGAATCTTGTATGGTGATATCTAAGCAAAGGTTGGTGTAGACACTAGAAAACTATACATGATAGTTCTAGATGTTACACTGACCCTCAAACCACCCCTAGATCCCCTTGGGACCACTTCACAACCTTTTAACTACTAAACATAAGTCAACCTGACTAACTCTGACCATTCTAACTTTGTCCTATCAATTATCGATGGTCAACCCCTAACTTCCAATGGTTAGAATCGACCACTAATGATTAGCTTTTAACTACATTAACAGTTAACTCCAAATCAACTCCAACTTATTTTTTTATTTTTAACTATTTGATCCATGTGCATAATCAATGCATGTTAATGCTAAAATTAGATAGCTTATTGAACCAGTTATTTAACCTCTTATTTCACCACTCTCTTTTTCCTATATAAAGAGAAGAGGAGGAAGTGAAAGAGAGGAGAGATCGATAATCATCAAATATCATCAGTAATTATCAAGTTTATTGTATCAGAACTTCTTTTATAGGTATTCTTCTAATGAACCAGTAACCAAGTCAGAGATCCAAAGTGTTGTTGCTCATCAATCAATAACAAGGTAAAATCACTCTTCTAGAATTGCTCCATATTCCACAATGGGTTTTCAGCCACTCACCTCAACATTCTATGATAAATAGAGCTAAGTATCTATTTTTAGTAATTAGTCCCTTTGTTTTTGTCTTGAAACCAACATATAACCTAAACCCACCTTCTAGAATCACTCAACAACCTTCCAAACCAAATCTACCTTTACCTAAGCCAAATTTGATAGCAACCATTGATGTTCACCTAACCACCAATGGTTTACCCCTAACCATCAATAGTCACCTAATCGTTGATGGTCTTACCCAACCATTAATGGTCATTTTGTGCCAAATCCAATAGCAAGCTTACTTCACCTATCAGATCCTAACCAAAATCCCACTTTCTAACCTTCTACCTAATCATAGATGATCACCCTATTTTTTGAACCATGTCTAATTTATTTCATCATTTATTTCTATAATTATTCAAATTCATCTATTTTCAAGAACTTCTTGTATTTGATTTCAGTATCTTCTATTATTTATGCAAGCAGTTTATCTTTTATTTCAGAACTTGATTATCTAAAAGTATAGATTGATATCCCCCAAGGAAGCTTATGTTTCTTGGACCTAGCATTCTAGGCAATCCACCCTAGTACCTAACTAATCAACTATTTATTTAGTGTTTTCTTATCTACAGGTCATTCCTTCCTAGACAAAGAGGAGTATCTACAACCGTCTAGATCATGAAGTGTAAACCAGATTTAGTTTCTAATAACCTCACCCTTATTTCAAGTTTTATAACTTTATTCTAAATAAAATAAATAAAAATTTATGTGAAACATTATAGCATGCTTGGTGGGACCCTTAAGTCTTTTCTTGGGTTCATAGTTGCATCTAGGTACTTGTTTTTTGCTCATGCAATGAAATTAAAATTTTATTTTGGGTATAAAATTAACTGCATATATTGTTTTTGCTTATTATAGCACACATATATTAATTAATCAAGTGAATTAATTATAGCTTCACACTTATCACACACGCAAGACCAAACCACTTACCCCTAATTGAGAATAAAAACATTGACATCAGTCCTGACAGGGATTTCATCACCTAATGGTCACTTTTCCCAACTATCTTACTTGGATTTACCACCAAGGAGAAAACTAACTTAGTATATTGATTGAGTATAATGTCTATCAATTTGGTATATTTTAACTAAGCACCTGACACCTTTATCACTATAATGTGTGAAGTGAGGGGGTAGGCCCCAATATCAAGCCATGTACCAACTTCTAGTACAAATCTTGAGAGCCTTTAACTACCTAAAACCATCTTTAGATATCTTCTTCTAGTACCTACTCTGCAAGCCAAGTTGAGTCACATAATTCTTCAAGCTTAAGGCATAAGCCATAAGAGAGACTAAAAAGAACCTTAGGATTTAACATGATTTAGTGTGTGTTTCATTTCTTTGACTTTCTCTTGTCTTCTCTTTATTTGAATTGTGAGATTGTTTATATCTTCCTCTTTCCCTTATCTACATGGTTTTAAATAGGCAACAACTAATAAACCAAGCCAATCAAGGTCCACCTCTTAATCATCCATCTTCCTCTTCTCCCTCATCCATGGAATATGTCTCGAATGCAGAGAGTTCTCCCCATCCTTTTGAAAGTCCTAATATCCCTCAGATGGTTGCCCAAGGTGATATGGATTTCACCACCTTTCTGGATAACAACCCTATAGCCCTCCAATATTACCTTAACACCATATTGCATTGTACCCTTACTTTGATTCTACTTATTGACCCACTCTATGGCATACTATCCCACCTTATGGGAAACACTTCTATTGCCACCATCTCCACCCAACCCTTGATCACTCAAGCATCCTCTTATACCAATAATCTCACCAATATCACCATCCAAAACTAACTTTCCCAACCAACCAACACCCAAACACCTTCTACACCAACCAACAACCCTTTTAGTATAGGAGCAACCTAACCTTTGGGCATCGGTACTTCTCTTACCATGGGAGTACCCTCTATTAGTGTTACTACCCTTCCTTTTGTTTCCAACCCACTTACCTCCACTCCATTCCATAACTTGGTGGTCCCCATACCTTCTACCCTTCCACCCATCAATACCAAAGTGATCATCTATCCTCTGCTTACCAACCCAACCATACCTCCAACCCAACCTACATCAGTCCCCCAATAGGTTCCCAATACACAAAACCTGAGCTACCTCCCTAACCCATAAGGGTATGTACCTATACCTCACACCAAACCACCTACCTCCATGTATTCATAAATGGCATCATCCCAACCACCCATGTCCACATACCAATATGTAGCAGCTTCTCAACCCCCCACCAACTATCCATATGTTGCACCTACCCAAACCCAATATAATATGTCATACAACTACAGGGGTGCACAACCACAAATGGATCTTGTCAAAATATTAATGGACAAAATGACTACTTTGGATTCATCTATTTTTGGTGCCCATAACCTCTTATCTTATGATCAAATCTATAATGAACCAATTCATCTGTTCATCCCAATTTGAACTTATCCTCCTTAATGGTAACTTCTAAAATTTTCAAAATTTTAGAGTAAGGAAGACCCTCAACAACATCTAAGAGCATTTAGGCATTCTTGCTATTTGATTTCCTATGATCATGCTCTCCTTCTTCACACCTTTCCCATGTCTTTATCATGTCTAACACTATATTGGTACAGTGCCATTATAAAGCACTCCCTCTTTTATTTTGCCCAACTGGCTCAAACTTTCTTAGACCACTTTTCCATAAACATCTCTAATAAGGTTTCCAGCACTGATCTCTACTCCATTCAATAATTTTATGATGAGTCCATATCTAACTTCATAGCCAATTAGAAAATCTTGATAAATCAACTCTATTTCTCTTTACCCCAACCTAAGCTGATTAAACTCTTTACTTGGGTTTGTGCCAAACACATTTCCTCCACTTTATGGGTTCAAACTTTCAGGACCTTTGATAAGGCTTTCACCATGACATAGAAGTTAGAGAACATAGCCATTGATGAGGGGAAGTTAAAATTGATAAACAAGAATTCCAAATTCAAACAAAATGAGGCTCCCTCCTCCAAAATTAATAATCAAACCAATACTAACTCCAAAAATAAAGGAAATGTCAATGTGATTGTCCTTAAAACCACTCATCCACTAGTTGTTAACCAACCCAACTCCTCCAGTTCCTCTAATCAGAACAATAGAAACCCAAACCATAATAACCAAAATCAATTTACTATGTTAGGGTAGTCATACACTTAGATCTTATGAAAAAAATTAAAGCAAATATCATACAACTATCATGGATAAAATCTCCACAGCAATTCAATTCCTGTCATCCTGTACCTGGTTGGTATAAGAAGAATGAATTGCATGCCTTCCACCATATCATTGGACATGATGTTAGTAGGTGCATTACCTTTAATAATGTCATCAAAAATCTCATCAACAAGGGGGAACTTATGTTAGATAACCCCAATGTACCCCTAAATCAATCACTTAACATCTTTAGATAGCAATTTCCTAACCATGCCCATTTCATGAACAATGAAATTAATAGAACAGAATCCTCTCATAACCATGAAGTCCATACAGTTAACATAGTTCTTAGTGAACTCATTTTTGAAGAAACCATTTCCCAAACCAACTTTCTTTCCCCTCCACTTATTGATGTAGTGGAATCACTCTCCATTCCTTTGGAAAATGAGACCAAGGAAACAACTATTCCCCTTTTTCCACTCATTGAGGTATTTAAGCTACCAACCTCTCCTTTGGGGCACATACCAAAAGAATCATCCATTATCATTATATCATTCTCCTATATCATATATCAATCCATTTTTTCTTTGGAAAGCATCCCTAAGGAAGAGATCACTCTACCTAACTCTCTTATAGGAGACTCATCTTCCCAAACCTTAGACTTTTTTATTGAGGAAAATGATGAGGTAACCACTTCTCTCTCTCTCTCTTCACCTATATATTTTTCCTTTGATACCAATATCAAATGGATCAAACCCATCTATAATCCTTTATTTATACTAGTTTAAAACTTAGAGTATTAATCCCAACCTGATGTGGATCATGCCACATTTTGGCATCATCTTGGGTTTTCTTGCCCAACCAAGCAATAGCCCTCAACCACGTTATTATCAATCCAACCTCTCGCTTCCACTATTGAACCCACCATCACTCCAACTGAACCTTTAGAAACTTCTACCCCTCAAACCATAGTTTAATTAACCAGACCAACTCCACCTAAAATAGCCCAAGTAGCTTCCCTCATCACAACCACACCCATCAAAAATCTAGGCATACTTCCTACCTAAAGACTTACTTACCCATTAGTAAAGTTAAATTTTAGACCACCAAATAAATCCCAAGCTAAACCAACAAAGATGTTAAAACCACCCAAGATCCCACAAACCAAAACTTTGCCTCCCCTTTCCACTTTACCTTCTATTTTGTGACCTCACCCTTCTACTCTAGTAAGGAAATCAACCATCGCAAACACAACCCAATTTAACCACCACTTTTGGTTACATCATCACTCCTACTTTCATCCTCATTTATTTTCACCAAACCTTATATAACCAAACCATCACTACTTAGGCATCTACCCCAACACATTTCACCCCCAAACAATCTATACCAAAACCATCCACCAAGAATGTTCCTTCACCCAAATCTCTTACCATCAAACCTATTCTTATAATGGCTTTCACCTCAACTATCAAACCTAAGACCTCTACACCTTTAACACCTTTTCCTGAGTCTTAATCAACCATCCTAAAAAGGTTGTCAAAATCATCTTACTTAACATTTCCACCTATCAAACCATTTGACCTACATAGTCTTAAACCATCTTGGTATAATGACAAATTAGTATATTCATACCATAGAACACTTGAACATGATATAGAGAACTATAAGACTCTCCAAGTATTAATCCATCAGTTGTATCATGAGGATGACTTATTTTTAGATGATCCTCCTATGATCCCACCATTGACCAAAGAACTAAGATCCATCAACCAACACTTACCTACTCCCCCACTCTCATCTCAGAGTAAAGTGGAATCGAAGCAATCCTCTAGCCTGACTCTTTGCCAAATCTATACCATCTATGTGGTCACACAATCATAGGCTCAACCAAAGGATAAGGGAAAGGTAAAGGTGTCCATTCTATGGATATATCCCTCTTCCACCACCTAATCACCCAGTTAACACCAAGCACCTTTACCTTCAACCAAACCTAAGGTGTCTATCTTGGGTCCCTTTCAATCCAACCCTTCTAAATCAATCCAATGAGTAGTTCTAAAATAGCTTCACCAAACACTAGTGAAGATGAGTTTGTATAAACTGATCAATACCTCACCCCATCAATACCAAGTGATGATAAAATATTTGAAATCCATAGAGGTTCAACCAAAAGACCCATAACCTCTAGCAAACTTTGTCAAAGCTCTTCAATTTTCTAACCTTGTTACCTTCAAAGATTGAAAAATACCCTCCACCCATCCAAATGATCTAGATCCTCCCCTCTTCATTGTTGCATACATCAACCAAACCCACATCAAGAGTGTTATGATTGATGGGAGAGATAATTTCAACATTATCTCCTCCCACACACACAACCAACTCAAATTACCTGAGAACATTATGTCAAAAACCTTAGTAGTACTCTAATCATTCAATGATACCATGGCCACAACTTTAAGAACTATTATCCTTCACATTTTCCTAAGACCCTGCATGCTTCTTTATCTCTTCTACATAATATAGTGACTAATAGTGGGCAAACCCTAAACCTCACCCTCTATTCTCTACATACAATCAATAAAATAACAATTAACTACCATTTTAACTTCCCTCTACCTAAATTTCACTCATCTACAAAATTCTCCACCTCAAACCTCCCCCCCCCAACATATTTTCATAATGCATAATCTACCCATCCATATCCCTAAACAACAACAATAAAAAATAAATTCAAGTCTAAAACTAATAAATACAAAGTGCACTACCTACCTAATTTCATGACCATTGATGTGGAGGTGCCATCAAAACTATCGTCATGCCTCATTCTCTCCCTTATCCTCTATGCATCCTCTCAAGTCAATATCTCCAACAATTCAACCTTGATCAAAACCTATCACCCTTAATTACCAAATAATCACTCAACTCACTCAATCACTGAAAATAAATCCAACCATCACCATTTTTTTGCACTCACTAAGAGATAAGAACCATAAATCAACAATTCAATAATGAGGAATATAAAAACCCTTGGCAGCATTTTTATCATCACCCTTTTAGGGATAATATATAACCACCAATATTTGGTAGGTGACTACCAATGGTTGACCCTAACTATTGATGGTTGACCTCCCAGCTTTTTTTCATCACAATCACAACTTTTTAAAACAAACCAACTTACCCCAACCTACTTAACTACTACATACCCATGGAGATTACCTACTCCAATAAACACACCAACCATAATATTGATCACTTTAGCCCAACTTTTGCATGTTGTGTAATGAGCTTACCTTGGTCACTTTGACCACTATGACTACATTACCATCTTGAACAACTTGAATCTATGCTACTTTTGTAAACTAACCTAATTATGTCTTATTGGGGGCACTTCCTACCTTGGATACTTGTGAATACACTAAAATTTCCTAAGAGACTTGCATTTATAGGTGTAACCTAGTTTCCACACCTAAATGTGGTCACTTGGTCCACTTGTCACTTGTCATTCTAGTGCTAACCTTATTTTTACCCAACTAACTCAATTATGGCAGTCTAGTCTATGTGTGATATGTGATATCATATATAGTCACATTTTGTGTGGATATTTACACCTTAATGCCCATTCTAACCAACATTATCACCCACTTAATTTCTCATCAAACTCATATCTAATTATATTTTACCTCATTGATTCTTGGTTTGAGGGGGAACACCTCCTCCCATGCTTAGGATAGTTGAACCTTTGACCTGCCATCCTTTTTTTGTTTTGGAACTTGTTGATACAAACATGCATAATAAAAAGGTGGGAAATGTAGACACTAAAAAATTGTACATGATAGTTCTAGATGTCACATTGACTCTCAAACCACCCATGTACCCCCTTGGGATCACTTCACAACCTTTTAACTTTCAAACCTAAGTTAACTTGACTAACTCTAACCGTTCTACCTTTATCCTATCGATTGCCGATGGTTAACCCCTAACCATTGATGGTTATCCTTTAACCACCTTAAAGGTTAACTCTAACTCAAATCCAACTTGATTTTTTATTTTTAGCTATTTGATTCATGTACATAATCAATGCATGTTAACACTAAAATTAGGTAGCTTGTTGAACTAGTTATTTAACCTCTTGTTTCCCCACTTTCTTTTTCCTATATAAAGAGAAGAAGAGGAGGTGAAAGAGAGGAGAGATTGATAATCATCAATAATTATTAGAGTTTCTTATATCAAAACTTCTTTTACAAGTATTATTCTAGTGAACTAGTAACCAAATTAGAGATCTGAAGTGTTATTACTCATCAATCAACAACCAAGGTACTATCACTCTACTAGAATTTCTCTAGGCTCTGCAATGGGTTTTCATCCACTCACCTCAATATTCTTTAGGAAACAAAGCTAAGTATCTATTTTTAGTAATTATTCCCTTTATTTCTATCTCATAACTAACATCCAACCTAAACCCACCTTTTAGAATCACTCAACAACCTTTCAAACTAAACCTACCTTTACCTAAGCCAAATTTGATAGTAACCATCAATGGTCACCTACCCTTCAATGGTTTACCCTTAACCAACGATGGTCACCTAACTGCCAATGGTTTTACCTAATCATTGATGGTCATTGTGTGTCAATTCCAATAATAAGATTACTTCACCTATCAAATCCTAACCAAATCCCATTATCTGACCTTCTACCTAATTATAGACCATCACCCTATTTTATGAACCACATCTGATTTATTTATCATTAATATTTAATTTTTATTGCTATAATTAGGAAAATTCATCTCTTTTCAATCACTTCTTGTATTTGATCCCAATATCTCCTATTATTTATGCAAGTAATTTATCTTTTATTTACAAAACTTGACTATTTAAAAGTGTGGATTGATAACCCCCAAGGAAGCTTATGCTTCTTAGACCTAGCATGCTAGGCAATCCACTCTACTACCTAACTAATCAACCATTTATTTTGTGTTTTCTTATCTAGAGGTCATTCCTCCCTTGATAAAGAGGAGTATCTACAACCATTTAGATCATGGAGTAAAAACCAAATCTAGGTTCTACTAACCTCACCCTTATTTCAAGTTTTAAAACTTTATTCTAAATAAAATAAAGAAAAATGTATGTGAAATAGTTGGTATCCCTTGGGTTTTCAGTAGGTAGTCTAAGCATGTTTACAGTCTTAAGTATCACTCATATAGTTTCCTTCTAAATCTATATCTTCACCATGGATTTCAAGTATTTAGGGGTCCTTAACTTCCACTAAGATCATTGGGCCCCATTTACTTCCTCCTAAAATATATGAGCATTCAAACTTGCATCTCAAGCTGATAGACTATGATAAGAGAGCTCGAGGAAGGTTTTTTAGCCAAATTATCATTCTATTACCTTCCCCAACCTATGGTATCTCTCTCAAGACCTTTAACATCACCATAAAACCCCCTATAGCCTTATATATTCCTAAGGAACCCATTTTTCCACAAGAGTGGAGTTGGAAGTTTGAGGGCTTACATAGGGTTTCAGGCCTTATAGGCCTAAACTAACCTTCAAGGCACAAGACCACTTTTAGATGATTTTGGTTACTTTATGGATTTCTTATCATCATTTTCTAGTAAAATCCAACATTTTTCATAGTCTCATAATGGTTTATACTCCTACCTCTATCATTCTTCTCCTTTAGGTCTGTTATGGCCATCCTTGGCCTATAATAGGTGCTCAAACTAGTTGATGTCAAAGACCTTGTATAGAATGTAATAATCCATTAAATACCACCTATTGAGACCTAAATATCCTCCACCTATATACTCAATAAGGTAATACATTTGGATCTTGTGAATCAAGCATCTTGAGGGAGAAATTCAAACCTAAGAGACCAAAAAAACCTTAAGCAATGATTAAAAAACTTTAAACCATGATAAATAGCTTATGGATTATTTTGGAGCTATTTTGTGTATGCTTGTCTTGAGTACCATATGGAAACTATTTTCTAATTAAATAGGAGATCCTCCACATTCTTAAATCACACTTGAAACTTGAATAAGACATCGTTCATATACTCTCGGCTTGGAGATGTCTTGCCATGAGAACAACTAGGTCATGCTTAAAGCTTTCTTCCTTACTTCACATTATAAGCAATAATGAACTTGAAGGAAACTACTATGACCAAATGGTTACCAATTGAAGTATGTAAGGATCATGGGAGAATCATGGAAAATATACATTGATCATGTTTAAGATTTATTCATGAAACACAAAATTCTTGCATATAACCTATAATCTGCCAACCAAGGGAGATTGGTTGTTGATCTAACCTTGAAATTACCATGATAAAATTATTATAGGGGTATAATACAGTTAAAAAACCTTTATATACCTTTCTCCATGCTCAAACTATCAAATGATCTCAAACTTCTCGTAAATCTACATGTAGCTGAGCTTATGGGGTTTTCAAAGGGATCTAGACTACCTAGGGTCTTAGTGATTATTCATAAAGCACAAAGATTTGATATACAAACCACTACCACTAATCTCAATCTCACTACGTACTCCACCTCTAGCTAATATCTTGGGTTTCAACTCTCCTTGTATGGACTGTACCATCTAACTCAAACTAGCTATTGTGAGCTTGCTAAGAGATCGATGGAGATCCTGATGTTATTTTTGACTTTATCTACATATTTGAGACATGGATTCTTTTCCATGATTCTTGTAATGGATCCCACATTAGTTTTATGACTTCTTTTGACTTTGACCTAATAATATAAGTCTAAGAAACACCTACAAAATAATATTTCTCTACTTTTTTTTAGGTTTGAGATCTTAAAAGACCATTGGAAGATAAAAGGAGGGAAATGAGAAGTCAAATATGCTTTCAAATCAAAGGGTATGGATGGAGGGAAGTAGAAAGGTCATTTTTTCAAGCATGTGGGCCCCTTTATGATGAATGAAAGGCATTTGACTTCTAAAAGGACCTCCTTGTACATATGAAACTACTCAAAATGATATTATGATGGCAAAGGTACCTATTTGGAGACATTTTACCCTTGAGAATGACTTAATGGTGTCCTAGGGACCACAATAACACTATTATCATGGTATGAATACCCTTTGAAAGCAATATGCATGATCTCAAATGAAATATCAATTGAAAATTACCTTAACATTTGTTAAATGGTCTTAAAAATATGATAAGGCTTTAAATAAAGGTTACACTCCTTCCTCATATTAACCCTAACTAACCTCCTTGAATTCTGGTATATTCTTAGGTTCCTATCATGCTCAAATGGACACATGATTGGATATGGAGTATAGCATTATATATCATCTTATCATGTATGGTTTTAGATCATAAGGACCACATCAAGACTTGTTATAGATACCTAGACATAATCAACATAAAATGAAATCTTGACTCAGTTCACATAGGGTGAAAAGGTGATTGCCACAGCACCTCATGACATAAGCTCACTACATGAAGCTCTCTCCTATGATCCTAAAGATAAATGACCCTCCCCTGGACTACCATGGCATCACAAGGACTTATGAAGGTGACCAATTGACAAGTTTAAGTATTTTTTAGTAGAAGTTGATCCTTTCTAAGTCCAAGGGTAGAAAAGTATCAACATTAGATAGATAGGTCCTCCAAATAAAATCCCCATAAACCATCTCATTTATCACTTGTCTATAATAAGCCAAGTCTCCTAGATGGCCATGTAAAGTAAGACCTATCAGATACCACCAAATGCCACTGGATCCTCTAGCCTTTGATGATACCTTAACCCCATTGGTTGCTCATGCTCCCAATCCCAAACTTGGAGCAATATGTTATGACCAATGCTACACCCTCCACAATAGTCTATCATATGTAGGTCTCTATTTAGTTATGCTAACATAATTAGCCCCCATGTAAACCATGTTAGGTAGTCAAACATCTCATGGGCTACTCTAATCAATCCAAAAGGGAATAATTATCTACTCTTGTCATGCAATTTAAGGCTAGTGATAAGAGACATCAATATTACTACCTCCATTGGGAGTGTCCCCTATGTTGGGACCCCTACTATTGTGGCTACTATTTCTTTAACATTTAGATACCAAGCTAGGTCCTCCAATTCATCTATGTCAATGTTATCATTAATGACCTTTAGGTCAACCACTCTGAGTAAGTCATCTAAAATAGCTCATTATCCCACTGACATCTAGGTAATCCTATGGCCTTGCATCAGCACCCTAGTATGTGATGAATAAATTCCAACATAATTATGGCCTCCCTAGTTAGCAAATGGAAAGTTGAGGTCTCTAAGTGCCACCTTTCTACAAGTGATAAAAAATAAGCCCTATCTTCTTGAATCACATGTAATTCTGTTAGGTGATATATCTCCACTACCTCTAAGATTCCTATGAGCTTATCCATCTATATGTGTTATCAGTGTAGTACTCAGGAGCATCACTCCCATGTCATGATCACTCTAACTCACTCTTAAAATTCAAACACATAGACCTATGTCAATTAATTTTCTTCTAATTATTCAAATCTACCTCTATTCTTCTAATTTTAGGCCTAGACTAATCATCTATAGGTCCCACTCTCTTCTTCTAATTTTGGGCATGGAATAATATCATACAAGCCCTATCCTCCCTTCTTCTAGTGATCTTAATATTTTATCAATTGTCTCAACATTTTTTAGGTAAAACATTTCATTTAATAAGGTGTTATCACCATTTATAATGTTCCCACTGATACTCAGGGCATTCTAGCCAATCCATAGGGTGATATCGCTATTGACAGTGACATCACCTTTTGACCTACTAAAACTATGGTTTGACTAGAAATTTTTACCCAAATATGTGAGCTCTCTAATGAAGTGGTGATCTCACCATTTCAAATTTCAAAATCACCAAAGACCTGATGATCTCAATAATCTTGATGGTGAATTCACCATTATCGAGGGTGACCTCATTGATTACAAATTTGGTTAATTGGAGGAATCACCAAAATCCCTAACTCTATGCATAATAAATTCCATAAATGCTAAAATTAAATACCAAAAAAGATTACTTACCAATGGCCTACTACCTAGTGTCTCTGATACTCTCGCATGCACTTGCTAAGGTGTTGGTGGTGTGGGATATTCATCATTTTCTATAGTTATCTAACACATAAATCTCATAGCTCTGGATCATTATAAGGCAGGGGTGCAAATGAACAATTTTTACCCCCCCCCCCAAGGGTTCAAAATATAGTAAATTTTTCAAAAAAAATTACCCCCTTGGCCTATAGTTACCACTTTTTATCTTCTTGGGATGCTCCAAGGAGCCCTGATTATCCATTTTTATTCTCTCTTTCTTCTAATTTCTCTATTTTTCAGCCTTGTTTATTGAAATTAATGTGGTTATTATTTCTTCTAATTGAGGTCCAACCTATCAAAAATTTCAATTTTTTCATCCTCCCCTCAAGGGGGCATTATGGGCAGCCCAAACATAGTTTGGGGCATTTTTGTAGCCCTATTTCTCCATGACTCATGAAAAAATTGACATAAATCAGGAATTAATTTACTTCTTCTGATTATAATCATTATAGTGACCTTTTTATTTTTTGAAAAGATGTTCCTTTGACTAAATGTCTCGGCATGCCTTCTAAAATAAGGGAAAATGTAGGTATCCAATTCCTATCACTATTATGCTAAATTTTCAAATCTGAATGATATTCTACAACAATGCATAATCTAGAACAAAATTACTAAAATACTTAAAATAATCTTCACACATCATGTATAGGTATTGATTATTGTCTATTGATCCTTGATTGGGGTAAGAAATTTTATAGAATCATTATAATCTCCCAAATCACATCGAGTCAAATTATGACCACATAAAATGACATCCTAGACCACTAAAATATTTTATTTTAGAAGCACACATCATGTGCATGTGTTATTTCACATCTATAATACCCTAATGGGGGTATTACCATGTATATAGATGACACCTTATTTTAATAATGCTGCAGTTAAATTACAACTTATTAAAATGACATTTCCAACTAGGTTGATTAGACATGCAACAAATTTCCAAAGAATTGTAGAAAATTAATTAAAAATCATTAAGAAAATTAAACCAAATCAAGAGCCTAATGGAAAAATCCCTATTCTATTAGTGAATATCAAATATTAGAAATTCAAATATCTAAAATATTAAGCTATGACATCATCATTTGTGAGTTATGATCCACTGGCAAAATATCAAGAAAATATCTAAAATATAAGCCATATTAATGGAAGCATTAATGCTTTTTGCCTCCAAAATTAGGCCAATTGTGAACCCTCCATATTTATCTTTAATTCGATGGTTTAGATTGATCCTCAATATTCCTAAAAAATATATAAGTGATCCAAGACCATAACTTTTAAGCTTGAATTGTGTAAACTTATTATGCAAAAATACCTTCAAATAAGATTCAATTGAGTAATGTTATTATGCAAGAATATTACTAGAGAAATCTTTACTCATTCACCCAATTATACCAAATTGAATAACCTAAACCATTAGTGAAATAATATATGAAAGAGGTTCATGTTACACCTCATTAACGAAGACTTGGAGCACCAAATATAGGGAAAATCACACTTATTAACCACTTTTGAGGGAGAATAGCTACTTAAAAAGTATTGATGTGGCATAGAATTGCACCTAGTGAGAGGGTTATTCAGGATCTCTCACTCCTAGCCACATAATGGGATCAACCCTAGGCTACGGGTATCCTATGATGGGGTTGAACCTCCAGAGAAGGTTGGTTCCTCTTAGTAGATCACCTAAACTACTAATTTTGCTTGCAAAAAGGGTAGAATAAATGCATAAAATGACTAAAATCATCAAAAAGGTGATGAACCAAATTAAAAAACACTCCTATTTCTATAAAAAAAACACAAGGGTAGCTCAAATATCTCTCACTCGCACAGTCTCTAACACTAGCTATTTTTGCATAAATGATTCTAAGTAAAGCATCATAAATAAGGGTGAAGAATAAAGGAATGGTAAAACTCACACTATAACCCCACCTATGACTTAAATAACACAAAATCAGACCTAAAAACACCTTAAACCACCTGAAAAAAGGTAATAAATAAAGGATAAAAACTAAGGAATAAGACCTATTCACAAGGCGGTCATGCACAAGCTACCTAGAACACAAAGTGCAGTCCAAGACATAGGTAAAACATATGATCCTATTGCTTCAAAGGTTATTTCTTAAAAAAATTGACAAATTTTTTTGCCTCATTAAATGAGAGTATATCATAAAAAGAGAATAAATATCTATATATAGAATAAAAGAAGAGGAAGAGAAAGCTTTCAATCTTCAATAAATGCACTTTAACCACCCTATTTGGCCATCTAACATAGAAGAGGAGGATTAAGACCTTCAACAACCTTCCATGTCTCTTAGGGACTAATAATTATTTATTTTCTAATCTTATTTGATCAAAATTGGCTTCAATATATTTTATTGGCCTAGAATGGCACTTGTGGACAAAAAACACTGAAATCCATAGACTTGTTAAATCAATACATCATTCCAACTGTGACATTGACCAATTTTAATTATACATTTCTAAAATTTGAAATAAACATCATTACAAAGAGGGAGAAATAATATTTCTAACATAACTAGTGGAATTAAAAATAGAATTGTGGATCAATATATGGCTAAAAAATAAACACGCAGTTATATGTAATCACATTAGCACATTTAGAACACAAAAAAATGGAAAGTCATAGAGCAAGATATGAGCAAAACCAATCATATCTTAAATTTATATAAATATCCTAAAGAGATGCTCAAAAGGTTTTTTTTTTTTTTAAATCATCAAATTAATCCCTACGACCTACCCTCTAAGTGTTTTCTAGTGAAAATTTGGCTGAGTAAAAATCTTCTTGGGAGCATCACTTCACACCATCATAACTTTTCACTGGAAAGTCCAATAATTATGAAGCCAAATGCATTACCTTCTCATGCCATCAGGATATAGTCATAAAAAATTTAATTTAATTTTTAATTCATTTTACCCTAATAAAATAAGATTCAAAAGTGCTCACTGGGAAGATTTAGTAACTGGGAGATGCAAAAAATGATTAAGAAAAAATCAGCTTAAAAATTAATTTTGATAGCTACACATTCCACACATTATATCTAATATTTTTGAAATATATTTATCATTACACTCTAATAACATTTATCTATCACCATGATAAATTTTAATAATATTTTAAATCTTTTTATACTACAAAAATGAGCTTGAAACATGTGCACTAGCCAAATCTACAAACTAGGAACATAAAAAAATGACCACGTAAAAATCAGCTCAAAAGCCAATTTTTAACCTTGTGCATTTCATACATGTGACAGAATTGTCTATGAATTTTTATACCTCCACATTATTCCCACATTTCTATACCATCATGTGAAATTTTAAGGTGATTATACTTCATTTGTTTCTATAAAACAATGTTTGAAAAATGTTGTGCACACTGATTTAGCAACTGGAAATATAGTGAAAATTAGCTCAAAAGATAAATTTTAACCATGTGCATTTTGTACTTCAGAGAAAATTATCTATAAATTTTTTACCCTCACATTATTACTACATTTGGATAATATAATTTGAAATTTTAAGGTTATTAGACTTCATTTGTTTCTACGAAATGGTGTTTGAAAAATGTTGCATAGGCCGATTTGGCAACTGGAAACACAAAAATTTACACACTAGGCAATTTTCATGACTATGATATTTTTAAGTTAAGAATAATTATATAATACAACCTTAACCAATTTATTCCCTTTACATTTTAATACCATCATACAAGTTTTTGAGATAAATGAGTGTGATTTAGCCTTGCAAAATTACTCTCGAAAAGCATTATGCAGGCAGATTTGGCACTAAGAGCTCTACTTTTTCCATAAGAGATCAAGGTGAATTAAATAAAAAACATTAACCTTTATATATAGTATTACCACCTTTATCATGCCTAAAATATCTCACTCTATGATT
The DNA here is from genome assembly GCA_037957365.1 of Torreya grandis. Classification (NCBI taxonomy): domain Eukaryota; kingdom Viridiplantae; phylum Streptophyta; class Pinopsida; order Cupressales; family Taxaceae; genus Torreya; species Torreya grandis. Next base: position 5,374,060 of record JARHVA010000373.1, on the reverse strand, counting down.
TTAAAGCTTCACTTATGGCAAAAACTAGTTTGGTCACCTATGAGGGGGTATAGGCTTCTTATGTCCTATAAGGGGTTTGTCTCCTTTGCAATTGATTTAGACTTGAAATGTCTTATTTTATTGCTTATGACTACTTAACTAATTTTCTTGTACAATTTTAAACCCATTTCAACCTTTGGATCCACCATTTCTTCTTGGAATTAGCTTTGATAGACCTGTAATACACTCAAAAAGTGAGAACTAAGAAACCTAGGAAGAGAGAATTAGCCATATATTAAGATTTATGAGGTATCAAGACCTAATTAATTTTTTATTGGGACATTAAAGGACCCATAAAACTTATACAATCATTATATATCATCATCCAATCATTTAAAACTCTCAAAAACATCTTTTTGACTTTCCCCACTTGCATGTTAAAACCCTGAAACTTGCAAATTTGAACTTCTCCACTTTTTACCTAAAAATTTTTATTGAGGAAGGTGTATAAAATTCATATAAAATTAAAAATGTCAATTAATATTTTTCTATAATTTCATATTCCATCTAGGCAAAAAATTTATATGTAGTCCAATTTTGGCCAACATTTCTTGCGACCTCTTGGGATTGCATGTTTGTCTATGCAATAGACTAGTTGTCTTGGCCTGTACATTGGGATTATGGAGTCAAAAAAATCTTATTAAAATAATAAAAATTCTACCAACCTCTAAAATAAACTCTCAAAATACTAATATCAAAAATAAATAAAATAATAATGTGCTCAAAGTACTTAGGGAAGGGAAATACACAACAAAAGAGGAAATGTACACAAGGCACATAGAGAAAAACAACATTTGATCTAACATATACAAGGATAAAAACCTATTCTAATAATAAGGTTTCATATGGATCCCATTGACTAGGATATACAATACCTCTCCATTCAACCTAACAAGTTGAAAGCCATTATGTTATTTGTAGCCATGAATCAGGTAGGGTCCTGTTGGAGATTTAGGTTGCACCCTAACTAAGCAAAGGGATTATTCAGGTCCTCTTACTCAAACCTAGTCCAACATGGGAATGACCCTAGGTTTTCTATCACCTAATCTTGGGTCAGACCTCTAGGGTTTTTAATGAGGCTAGTTCATCTGATACATCACTTGAATGTTCTCCTAAGACCTAAATGGGTTAGGATGAAAAGAGTGAAGGGATCACATGAATTAAATGTACACTAACATATGGTGATGCACCATAGATTCATTATATCAAATCATAAGCTTGAACTCTCGACACACTAATCGACTATGAATAGAACTAGCATAGTGCCTAAAATGGTTTCCAAGCAAAAGTGCTTCACATAGATGTCAGTTTGATTGACTTAGGTTGGAGGGAAATGAGGGCAAGGCCTGATTGAAGGAACTTTTAGTCAAAATTCCATTATATACATGAGACATCAATATTATGACACACTAGATGACCTATAAGGAAAGCATGTTAGCACTTAGGTTGAACTTAGACCTACAAAGGGAATATTAAACCACTTTTGCATATCAAACAAATATAAAACACTAAGCATAGATTGGTAAATAACTATAAGTGTCTTTCTCATTAATCCAAGAGGTACATGAGTAAAAATTTTGGTAGAGTATCCTCATACCAACCTTGACGGATGAAAATCAAAATCTCAATGCCTACATTTATAGGAAGAAATAAAAGTAAGAGAGAGAAATTTTTGCACTGAAGGGGTCATCAATGAGCTCAATTCTACTCAAAATAGCAGTTACAACCAATGCATCAATCCTTTTAATCTATTTTATTTCTATCTTTATGTTCCTTAAAATCTTTTAATTCATCAGGGCCACCTAAAAAAATAGTTATAATAGTCGCATAAATATTTCTCCCATTTCTCCCTATATTGATACTCCTTAAATGATCTTAATTGATTAAGATATATCATATAACACACCTTTACTACAAGCTCAACCATGTTGTTTATTTTAGACACATTTCATCATCTCATTTTCTCTCAAAAGTTTACTTTCAATGTTGTCCATTGATCCTTGACCTGGGCTTCATATATTAAGAAACTTGTCATCACCATGTGTTTTCTATGGATTCAATGTCAACTTCATTTGATTAGTGATTTTGAGCTATGTGGAAGCCTTGCATTCAATCTAAGCTCCTTGACCTATGCACCATCAATATTATTTTCCATATATATAGTGAATACTATTGATATACTTGATAGTTGTCGTGGTCATGACACTTGGCAAATTTTCATTCATTCCTAGGATCCACTAACTAGTTGGCCTTTTGCTCACCATTGATCTATTTTGGTATGATGGAATATGCACTACTGATCAACTTAGACCCACTAAATTTTTTAATCACTTCACATCATTAGATCTCCGTTTAGGCACCCAAGACCTTGACACTTGTCATCCCCACACTTAATCATAGCATACACTGACCTTTTGACTATGAGCTTGCCATTGATCTTTGAAGCATCATTTAACATGCTCTTTTGGATCTTCCAGACCCATTGACATTGTTGATTTACCACTTTCCATGAGATCTTGAATTGAGCTTTCATAATTTGGACACTTGTCATCTATGTGTTCATCCTTGGAACATTTGAATTCAAACAGATATTTTCCATACCTTTAACTTGTCATCCCCGTGCATGTCTCAGACTGATGGTTTAACTTTGAAGTTTTATATATTGAGATATACAATACATCAAGATATGGAATTTTTAGAGGATTATCTAGGCATGAAATACATCATGTCCATACAATCTTTTGTCTTGAGAAGCTTTCTAAGTGAATCTATTAAATGCACAACCAACTTGTTTTATTCATTTATGTATGACATTTGATGATGACCTAGTTCTTCTAGGCTTGCTCAAGTAATTTCTTGATCATCCATTTCAATTAGGACTCTGCTCATCTCATTTATCTAGGTAAAATCTTGGAATGTGGGCCAATATGGCCAACAAGTCCACTCCACAAGCTATCAAACTTTGTATGGTTGCCTAGTTTGGCCTTATTAACATCCAACTTCAGGACTAGATCACTTTCCTTGAAGTCTCTTATAATGGCTCCATTTTCAAAATCCTTCTCAACTTGAGCTTGATGTGATTTTATTGTCTTCATTTTAAGGTCTCTTATTTCTTCTAGCTCCATGAGTTCTACCATTCTCAAATTCATGGGCTCACTTTCCATCAACTCAAGTTAATGATCTAGCTCCAAAGCATGTATTTTAATATAAATGGGTAGTTTGGCATCTTTCCCATAAATAATGATAAATGGTGATTTTCCAATGGCACTCTTGGGAGTCACCCTATTAGCCCATAAGGTTTTTCTTAGCTTGGTATGCCATACTCTCTAGTTCTCCTATATGGTCCTATCCTAATCAAGTTCTTGTTTATTGATTCAATAAGCTCATTGCCTTGGGGTAGTAGTTGGATGACGTGCTAAGGTAGATACCAAGTATAAGATCCCATTCATTTATTTTCATGCTAATAAATTCCAAGGCATTATTTGATATGACATTGGTTGGTACCCCAAACCTTGTCACAATATTATCATAAAAAATCAAAATTATTATCTCATTAGCCTCCTTTAGAGAAATAGCCTCCACTCACCTGGTAAAGTAGTGAATTTAAGTGAGTACCCACTTCTGCCCTCTAATAGAAGGTGGATTTATCATACCTACAAAGTCAAGGCCCAACTATATGAAGGGTTTCTCCACTTGAATGGGGTTAAGAGGAAGGGCTACTAGTCTTTGTTTACCACTAAAAAGAGCACACTTTTGGCACTTCCTAACCCATGTGTAGGCATCTTTGAAAATATTATGCCAATAGTAACCATCCCTCATGATTTTTTTTATTATTTTCCTTGGAGCAAAGTGACTTCCTATAGATCCATCATGGAACTGCTCCAAGAGTCTATTGACCTTGTCAACCTCTATGCACCTTAACAACACTCCATTGAGGTCTTTCCTAAATAGTACCCCATAAAATAAGGCATAAGGTATGGAATGAAGTCTGAAGTATCTTATTTTATTCCTATCTATAACTTGAGGACACTCACCTGTCATTAAGAATCTAATCATGTCTTACATCCAATCGGTGGAGGGTAGAGAATTATTTGCTTTTAGGCCATATGGTATTATAGTAGTGGCCTCTTTTTCTTCCTATAGGTCAGCAACCAAGTGCTTACACAAACATTTTCCTCTCAATAACTTAGTAACCTTGATCTCAACATCATACTCTATGAATTTGGTTATCCAACTAGCCCTCTTCTCATTTACATCTCTAATCAAGAGGAAATCTCTCACACCTGCATGGGAGATAATGAGATGAATATTTTTTTAACACCATAGGCCTAAATTTTTTCAATGATCTCACAATAGCTAGCACTTGATTTTTAACAAAAGTATACTTATATTAATAGCCTTCAAGTCCCTGACTAAAGAAATTTATTGGCTACTCAAGACCTTATTGATTCTATTGCATAAGCATAGTTGATATGTTATCCACATTATCAAAGGCATATAGGTATAAATCTCTTGAAAAATCAAGATTCAAGAGATTTGGTACTTGTGTAATGGCTAACCTAATATCCTTAAAACCTACCTTGCCTTATTTTGACTTAGATAAGACTTGATTCTTATTCAACATTATTATTATAGACTTGACTAAACATGCAAAACTAGGTATGAATCTTCTCGTAAGTTTTATTTTTTTGAGGAAGCTTTGAAGTTCTTTCTTGTGTTGAGGCAAAGATAAGGCTAAGATGGCATTTATCCTTTTAGGGTCAATGGCTAGCCCTACTTTGGAGATAACAAGCCCCAATATTTTTCCTTCATGATTAGAAAACACACACTTTTTGGGGTTCAAGGAGATCCCAAACTCCCTACACCTCTCAAAGATGAGTCTTAAATGGTCTAAGTGGTCACTTGCCTTCTTGGAGAAAATTGTGATATCATTTAAGTACACAAGCACCATCTAATTAAGTAGACCCTAAAAATACATGTCCATGGATATTTATAATGTGGTATCAGCATCAAAGAGACCAAAAGTCATCTTCTTGTAAGAATAAATCCCCCACTTAGTGGTGAAGGTTATCTTGTACCAATTTTCCTCCTTAACTAGCACCTGGTTGTAACCTAAATACCCATCTAAGACAGAAACATTCTAAACCAGCCACCATTTGGAGGAGTTTCTCCATGGATGTAAAATTATAGTGATCCTTCAAGGAGACCTTGTTCAAATCCTTGAATTCAAAACACAATCGAATCTCACCACTTTTATTACTTGCAAGTATTAGGTTGGTCACTCATAAAGAGTGTTTAATTGGAAAGATAATGTTTGACCCAATAATCTTGGTCAACTCTTTTATCATGAGCACCTATAACTTTGGATTGATAAGCCTCTAATTTTGCCTTACAGTCTTTGCATTTTCATCTAACTCAATGGTGTGCTGAGTAAGTTGAGGGTCAAAACCTATAAGATTAATGTAATCCCAAGAAAACACCTCTACAAACTCCCTAAAAAGTGTAATGAATGTAAATTTCTTAGCCTTAGTATTGACCTTCCCAAGCTTAAGAATTTTGTCTTGGAAGATGAGAACTCTTTGATGGTTTCACTTCACTAGTGGACATACCTACCTTATCCTTCTTCATGAAATCTCCCTCATGGAAGATGATCTCAAGGGTGACTAACCCCTTAGGGTGTTTATTTGATTTTAATTAGAGAATATGATCTCCATACTAATTTTGTAACTTATTCTAATTTAAAGATGAAAATTCAACCTCTTGTTGCAAGAAGCAGGTAATCTGCTTATCATTGTCAAAAACCTACCAATTGGCCTCATTATTAGGAATGGAATGTCTTACAACCACCTTAACATGTGATTAGTTTTTTTATTTACTCAACTCAGATGGTATATCAAACTAGGTCCCCACTGATTCTAATCTATATGGATTCTTGTTTCTCTTTCTAGGCACACTTTAGATGTTGAAGGCTTTAAAATACTTTAATAGATCCCACACCCTGTGCTTGTAAGATTTCATCAAGGGGTTCTTGGTTTTATTTTGGTTTATTACCAAATTTAAAATGAGTTCATTATCTCCATATGTCTATAATTGCTTGATTTTCCTCTTTTTATCCCATTGGAGGCCATGAATAAGGCTTTCATATTCAACTAGATTGCAAGAATAGCTAAATTAAAACATATAAGTTGAATAGTACTTGTCATTAGAGGGAAATACTAGCATAACACCTACCCCTACTCCATGTTTTTTCCTTGATCCATCAAAGAACATTTTTTAGATTCCATTAGTCTCCTCTTGTGGCCTAGTAAGGGATGGTATAAATTCATTCTCCTCATGCAAGAAGTAGACTCCCATATATGTTTCTTCAATGTCTCCCAAAAAGTAAAGTTTTTTATTCTCATTCCATAACTCATCCAAGAAGACATTAGATATTATTTCAATATGAATGTCTATCTTTTGACCAATAGGGTGGTCTTCCTCATCCAAGATTGTGTAGTTGATATTTGGGTTAATTGGTTCATAAGGCTCAATGTGAAGTTTTTTAATTATTTTAGCCGTAATGGACACCTTAGTTTCATACCTTGTTATAAATTCCATATAAGACCAATATTCTACTAGGTAACCCCCAACTTTGGTGGTGAAGTCTTTAGATAGGCATAGATAAAAATGGGATGGTACATTTAAAACAACTAAATCTTGGGCCAATGAAACATTAGGATAAGAATGGAGGGTTAAATTCAAACCTCTGATAATACCATATGGTTTAGTAGAAGATCCATGAAGTTGTAATACTCCCTTAATGAGGAGGTAATACTTCAAACCAAGTTGATTTGTTATTAATTTAGGCATCATTGAAGTGATTGTCCCACTGTCCACCATGAAATTATATACCAAGGAGTTAACAATGATAAAATAAATGTATAATGGGGGAGGTTTGATTACCTTGTTTGACTACCCTTCATTGGTTTTGATTGCTTTAGTGAGGACCACATTCTCCTTGTTTGGTGTCTTCTCTAAAACATTGATTTTTGACAAGCTTTTTTGAAGAAGATCCACTTGACCAGGTATATAATGTTAGGTTGTGGAGTTAAAAGCTTCACCAGGGTGCAAATAGGAGGAGTTGCTGAAGTGTCACAAACACCAGTGTCGATCAGGCCAAATGACATCGACAGGATTAGATAGGAAGGGCAACCGACGTCGGTCAAGGATCGGCCGGTGTCGGTCATCTCCAGGCAGACAGGGACCGATGTCGGTCACCTGTACGATTCAGAACTACCAGTTTCATGGATAGTTAGTTAACAAACTGAGTGTTTGCATGTTAAGAGCCAATTTTAGACTAGAAGCTACAGATCTAATTATTGTAATTAGGGTCTAATTATTGTATGCATGAGATCTATATAATAGACTCATGGGTTGTATTATAAATGTGTGCTAGAGAGTAAGAGAGCAAAAATTAGCTCCTTCAGAGAGAAGAGAGCATGGTGTGTTCCTCCTAGTTCCAAAGGGGTGTTGAGTGTGTATGATTAGGGAGAGTTGTAGGTTATGCAAGTTCTACTAGAAGATCCACTGGGGTACTAGTTGAAGAATCATAAGGACTTGGTGAGGCAAGGACAAGGGTTCTTCAGGGTGTAGAGATATCTACAGGCTAAGTAAGGTTTGTTGATTTGTAGGTGGCAGCAAGGAAAGGGAGATCTACTTGGAGTACGGTTGTGTACTTGGTGTACTGGTAGCGTTGTTACTGACTGGTTGGAGGTGAACACCAACTCTGTATTAGAGTTGATTGTTGGGACCGTAAGAGAGAGAGGGAAGAAGTCCTTGAGGTGTGGTAAGCCTTTGAGGTGGAAGAAGAAGTGGCATCTTCTTTATTGTATTTTCTTCTAAGTATTTAATACAAGATTGTGTATTATCTCTCATATCCTATGTTGTTTCATATTTCTAGTTACTTATTCATTCTGGTTAAATTTCATGTTTAGTTGCTAATACAAAAGGTAATCATATATACTCTTATTGGGGAGAGTAGGATCCTAACAGTTGGTATCAGAGCTTTTGGTTGGGTTGACTAACAGGTGGTTCAGATCTGGTTAGTTTTTGTTGATTATAGGTCACTCTCAAGGGTTTCAGATTGAGTGGGAGTATAGCAATGGCAGAAGAAAGTAAGCTACAAATGGAGAAATTGAATAGCACGAATGGTCTGATTGATGGAAAGAAAGAGCAGGTAAAGGAAGATTATTGGTCGATAGAAGATCAATGTGTAGAAGCAGATGTTGCAGGGGTTGTTGCACAGGTTGCTCTAGATAAAGTAGAATCTTGGTTTACAAATTCTTTTGCCTCTTTCCATGCAGCCTGAAATAGAGCATCTTTTCATGGGTATGTCTTTGGATACTTTAGAGAGATTTATTTAGGAGCTGGTGAGCCTTGTCAAATGGTTGGCAAAGGGGAAGTGAAGCTGAAATTGTAGACAGATAACACACAGGTGTTGAAGGAGGTCATGCAGGTACCGGTCTTGGAGATGAGTCTAATTTCTTCAGGAAAGTTGGGTGATGAGAGATGCACAGTAACTCTCACAGTGGATGCACTTGAATTAGATGGTGGTAAGAAAGTAGGTATCCTTTATCTATCTACTTATATTACTGATTCACCTTCTGTTGTAGAGATGTGGCTTTGTAGGCTTGGTTACATATGTAAGAAGGGAATGTATGTTCTTAAGCGAAAGACAGATATCTTTGACAAACTTAAGAACTAGAAAGCCTTGGTGTTCATGGAGGAGATGACGGATAGAGATCAGCTGAGGGGACTAAATTATTCTGAGCAGGGATGTGTTAATTTGAATAGGGTTTTGACCCAAAAGGATCTCATGGGTAAAAAGTCATCACTCACAAGTGAACACAGGTACCGACATCGGTCAGGAAGAACTAATGTCAAATAGACAGGCATCGACATTGATCATGTGCAAATCAGCAGAGTCAGTGGTGTCGGGCAGCAGGAACTGACATCAGTCATATAGTGACCAACATTGACAATAGGTACACTGGCATCAGTTAGGAAATTGACGTCGTCAGACAAGGTCAGTCACAGGGAACTGATGTTAGTTGGGTGCAGATTAGAAGATGGCCGAGATCGGTCACTGGAATGGATATTGGGTGGATAGCAAGCTGTCAAGGAGTCTCAAACACCCATATGGAGGACTGAAATGGTAAGTGGACCTCATATTCGTTGTTCACCTTCTTACTAGTTGCTTACTGATGGTCAAAAACTAGGAAGATGTGAAGAGGTAATGCAGGTAGAATCCAAAAACAGTGGGAGCTTGGCATGGATGAGGAGTGTGAGTCCTTGGAGAAGAACCAAATAGGAGTTTATTGGTGGAGTTGTCAGCTAGAAGAAAGCACTAAAAGATGGATGGATTCCCAAGTTAAAGAAGAGAGTGGATGGATATGTGAGACGGAAGGCCAAGGTATATGGTCTTGAGGAAGCTGCAAGACAGTGGTACAGGTTTTGACAGGTAGATGACAAAGCAGGGCTTCAGTCAATGTCAGTGTAACTATTGTGTTTGTCTTTACCAGGTTGGATGATGATTGCAACATTATCTTGTTACTGTATGTGGATGGTATACTAGTTATAGGTTCAGACATACAGGGTTTTTCTAAGCTAAAGGTAAAGTTAGTTCAGAGGTATGTCATGGAGAATTTGGGAGCAGCAGAATTCTTTGGCATAAGAGACATGGAGATTTTGTCTCTAGTGGGAGCTGATGTGAAGAAGGTGTTGGTGAGGTTCAAGATGTAGGATTTAGAATCGGTAAGCACACCAAGGGTTGGACATTTCAAGCAGAGCTTAGAACAATGTTCGAAATCACATAAGGTCTAGTGTAGGCTTGAGTTTTCCCAAGCAGTGGGAGTTGTCAGAGAGTTTGGAGCCAATTCAGGGAAGGTAGATTCTCAGGTATCTGAGAGGGACCAACAGCAGGGATTCATGTTATGCAGGGTCAAGGTCTTCACTACATGGGTTTGTAGGTTCGGATGTGGTAGGTTACTTGGATGACAAGTGTAGCATTACAGGTTGTGTGGTGGTTGGTCTTCAGGATTGATCTTGAAGAGGGATACAAGCTAGGAAATGAATTAGATGAAGGTACAGGTATAGGTACAAGTGTATCTATTTATCTCCAAGTGGGAGATTATTAGGTTGTGGAGTTAAAAGCTTCACCAGGGTGTGAATAGGAGGAGTTGTTGAAGTGTCACAAACACCGGTGTCGGTCAGGCCAAACGACGTCGACAGGATTCGACAGGAAGGGCAACCGACATCTGTCAATGATCGGCTGGCATCGGTCATCTCCAGGTAGATAGGGACTGATGTTGATCACCTGTGTAGTTTAGAATTGCCAGTTTCATGAACAGTTAGTTAATGAATCGAGTGTTTGCATGTTAAGAGCCAATTTTAGACTAGAAGCTGCGGATCTAATTATTGTAATTAGGGTCTAATTATTGTATGCATGAGATCTATATAATAAACTCATGGGCTATATTGTAAATGTGTGATAGAGAGTAAGAGAGCAAAAATTAGCTCCTTCAGAGAGAAGAGAGCATGGTGTGTTCCTCCTAGTTCCAAAGGGGTGTTGAGTGTGTATGATCAGGGAGAGTTGTAGGTTGTGCAAGTTCTACTAGAAGATCCACCGAGGTACTGGTTGAAGAATCATAAGGACTTGGTGAGGCAAGGACAAGGGTTCTTCAGGGTGTAGAGATATCTACAGGGTAAGTAAGGTCTGTTGATTTGCAGGTGGTAGCAAGGAAAGGGAGATCTACTTGGAGTACGGTTGTGTACTTGGTGTACTGGCAGCGTTGTTACTGACTGGTTGGAGGTGAACACCAACTCTATATTAGAGTTGATTTTTGGGACCATAAGAGAGAGAGGGAAGAAGTCCTTGAGGTGTGGCAAGCCTTTGAGGTGGAAGATTGTGTATTGTCTCTCATATCCTGTGTTGTTTCATATTTCTAGTTACTTATTCATTCTGGTTAAATTTCGTGTTTAGTTGCTAATACAAAAGGTAATCATATATACTCTTATTGGGGAGAGTAGGATCCTGACATATAAAGCATTTCCCACATAGGTACACTCACATTTTAATTATTCATTTTCTCAACAATGTTGGTGTGTGTATTGCTAACCTTCACTTGTGCTTTAGGAGCCAAAATAGTGCTTTGTACTTGTGAGATTTGATGTATAAAATTACCTCCTTGATTATAATTTTTTTGAGTTATTTGAGATTTTAGAGATGTATTAGGCTCATTTGGTTTTAAAAAAAAGGATGAGGAGTATAATACCCCTTAACTACTTCTTTTTTTCCCTCTATGTTCTTTCTCTTGAACTTTGTGTTGGTTTCTATAGGAATGTTTGCTTGGCTAGTACTAGCTTGTTTATTGAAAGCATGACATTCCTTAAGTTGGTAGTTCACTAATATATAATCCAATTGATTTTGACCCTCTATATCCCCTTAGACATATTTATGATCTTATTTTTTAGTTATCATAGGCACTTCTATATTTTATGCCATTAAAGCTTAGTTAAACCCATAACTAGCACCCTACCTCCATTACTCATTAAAGCCTCAGTTAAACTCTACATTTGGAGTGATAGCCTGATTTTAATATTGATTCTAAGGTAGATAACACTCACCTTATTTTTTAAGGTTGTTTTTAATAGGTACCAAGTTCTTTAAATTACTTGTAGCATTAGGATTGTAGTTGTTACTTGGTTTAGCATAGGTGAGTTGCCCTTGCCCTTAAAAATTAGCCTTGAAGGGTGGCCTACTTGTTTGATAGGGTTTTTGGGGATGATATGGGGGCTAATATGGTCTATTAAACTAATATTTTTTCCTCTTAACATTCACTAACTCATTTATAAATTTTTGGAACATGTTCTTGAGTTATTGGAGTTCAATATACTGACTAGTTAAAACTTTATCTTATCTTGGTACAGGTATGAAAACAAGTGTTAGAAAAGGATGAATGGAAAAAATAGGAGAAACAACAGCGAGTGATGGTTTAATCTTGAATAATAAGGGCATAAAAGGCCTAGGTATGATATTTTCATCTTATATTAGGTTATTCTCTACCTTGATTCCTATCTCATAAGCATCTGGTAATGTGTCTCCCCCCATTGATTGTATCATAACTAAAATGTCACTATTAAATGCCCTTAGATGATAGAGGAAATCATAAAAAGGAGTGGGCTTGACAAGGATTGAAATCCTATCCCATGTTTTTTGAAACATGTTTTTAAAGTCCTGAATGACCTCTTGAGGAGCTCTCTTGAGTGTCTTCAACTACTCTACTAGTGATAAGTTGTCACTCTTGTCTTTAAACCTCTTGCATAGTTTCTCTCTTAACTATTCCCATATTGCAATGAAATTAGGATTTAGGTTCCTATACCAATCCATGGCCTTGACCTTGAAAGAGATGACTAAAAACCAGATAGATACATTCTCTTCAGTGATGCCATGGATGTTACAAAAACTAGTTATGTCTTTGATGTACTCAAAAGGAGTTATAGAGTTGTCTCATGTGTAGTAAAACACACTCTTAAGGGCTACTAATGGGATATGATCATATTAGTTGAGTTTTAAATGACTTTGACCATTGAAATCCATAAGAGGTAAGGATCTAGGGGCAGCCATGGTAATGAAATGAGCTAAAAAGGATCTTATAGTAATGGTAGACTTATAAATTGGCTTAGGATGGAAGCTTTTATGGTATGGATGAGTGTTAGCAAACCTCAATCTTCTCTCTGAGTTAAAAGGTAATTTTAAAAATTCAAAAGGAATGTCTCTAGAAGTTTACCTTGTAGTCACCTTTGGCATGAAAAACATGCACTATTATGCCACCAAAAAGCTAAATGTTCATTGGATCCACTAGATACTAAGAGTGTGGATATATCTATTGCAAATAGATCAAGACTAGCATCAATCCTGATCAATCTTATTCAAATATGTCCCATTGGGCATGACAAAAAATGTTATGGCATAGAAGTTTACCCTATGAGATGGTTACTTGATCTCTCTCACTCCTAGCCACACAATGGGATCAACCCCAAGCTGTGGGTATCCTATGATGGGTTTGAACCTCTAGAGAAGGTTGGCTCCTCTTGATAGATCACCAAAACTACTAACTTTACTTGGAAAAGGGTAGAAGAGCTGTATAAAATGACTAAAAGCACAAAATGGTAATGCACCAAATTAAAAGACACTCCTATTGCTCTAAAAAAAACATAAGGGTAGCTCAAATATCTCTCACTCATACAATCTTTAACACTAGTCGGTTTTGTATAAATGATTCCAAGTAAGGCATCCTAGACAAGGGTAAAATATAGAGAAATGGTAAAACTCACACTATAATCTCACCTATGATTGAAATAACATAAATTTAAACCTACAAACATATTAAACCACCTAAAAAAAGTCATGAAAAAGAGGACAAACACCAAGTAATAAGACCTCTTCACAAGGTGGTCTTGCACAAGCTACCTAGAACAAAAAGTGCAGTCAAAGAGATAGGTAAAATATATGATCTTATTAATTCAAAGGTTGTTTCTTACAAATTTTGATGGGGTTTTTTGCCTTGTCAAATGGAATTATATCTTATAAAGATAATAAAGAGTTATTTATAGAATAAGAGAAAGAGGAAGAGGAAGAGAAAGCTTTCAATCTTCAATAAATGTGCTTTAACCACCCTATTTGACCATCTAATGTAGAAGATGAGGATTAAGTCCTTCAACAACATTCCATGTCTCTTAGGGATTGATCATGATTTTTTTTATAATATTATTTGATTAAAAGGGGCTTCAAGATATTTGACTAGCCTATAAAGGCACTTGAGGACAAAAAGCATTGAAGTCCATAGACTTGTCAAATCAATACACCATTCCAGCGATGACATTAACCAATTTTAACTATACATTTCTCTAATTTTAAATCAACATCATTATAAAGAGGGAGAAATCAGATTTCCAATGCAACTAGCATCATCAAAACATAGTTTTGGATCAAAATATATAACTAAAAAACCAACATGTAATTGTATACAGTTGCATTAGCACCTTCAAAACATGGAAAAATGGAAATTCACAAAGCAAAATATGAGAAAAACCCATCATATCTTACATCTATATAAGTATCCTAAAGAGATACTCAAAAGGGTTTTTTTTTTTTTTTGAAATGATCAAATTAAACCCTATGACCTGCCCTTTGAGTGTTTTCTAGTGAAAATTTGGTTTGAGTGATAAATCTTCCTGGGAGCGTCACTTCGCACCATCATAACTATTCACTTGAAAGTCCAATAATTGTAAAACCAAATACATTACCTTCTCATTCCATTAGGGAACAATGATATAAAATTTCATGTAATTTTTATTTCATTTGATCCTACAAAAATGGGATTCAAAAGTGCTCATTGGGCAGATTTAGCAACTGGGAGATGAAGAAAATGACCAAGTAAAAATCAGCTTAGAAATTGATTTTGATAGCTATGCATTCCCCACATTATATCTAATATTTATGAAATATCTTTCCCATTGTACTTTAATGACATTTATCTATCACCATGAAAAATTTAAATAATATTTGACCTCTTTTACTACTTTGAAAATGAGCTTGAAACATGCGCAGTGGCTAGATCTAAAAACTAGCAACACAAAAAAATGACAAAGTAAAAAGTAGCTCAGAAGCTAATTTTTAACCCTGCACATTTCTCACATGGGAGTGAATTGTCTATGAATTTTTTAACCCACACATTATTCCCAAATTTTTATATCCTAATGTGAAATTTTAAGGTGATTAAACTTCATTTGGTTCTAATAAATTGTGTTTGAAAAGTGTTGCATAGGCTGATTTGGAAATTGAAAATACAGAAAATTGACCAAGTAAATATCACCTCAAAGTCCAATATTTAAACTTGTGCATTTCACACATGGGATTAAATTTTTTATGAATTTTTTATCCACACATTATTCACACATTTATATACCATCATGTGAAATTTTAAGGTGATTGGACTTCATTTGGTTCTATGAAATGGTGTTTAAAAAGTTCTATGTAGGTTGATTTGGCAACTGAAAGCATACAAAAATATGCACACTTGTCAGTTTTCATGATTGCTATTTTCAAGTGAAAAATAATTTTATACTATCACCTTCATGACTATATTCCCTTTACATTTTACTACCATCATATAATTTTTGGAGATAAATGAGCAAAAATTAGCCCTATGAAATTGCTCCTAAAAAGTGTTGCATAGGTTGATTTGGTACAGAAAGCTTTACTTTTTATATAAGGGATAAAGGTGACTTGAATAATAAACATTAAAATTTATAGATATTATGAACACCTTTATCATTCCTTAAATATCTCACTCCATGATTTGGAAGCTTCACTTATGGTAAAAATTAGTCTGGTCACTTGTGAGTGGGTATAGGTTTATTAAATCTTGCAATGGTTTTGGCTCTTTTATAATTGATTGAGGCCTTAAATGGATTATTTTATTGCTTATAAATACTTCACTAATTTTTTTGGACCATTTCAAACTCTTTTAAACCTCTAGATCCACCATTTATTCTTGGAATTAGCTTTGGTAGACCTGCAACACACTCAGAAAGTGAGAACCAAGAAACGTAGGAAGAGAGAATTAAGCATATATTGAGATTTATCAGGTCTCAAGACCTCATTAATTTTACATTGGGACATATAAGGACCCATTAAACTTATATAATCATTAGATATCATAATTTAATCCTTTTAAACTCTAAAAAATGCCTTTTCTGGCTGTCCCCACTTGTATGTTAAAACCCTGAAACTTGCAAATTTGAACTTATCCACTTTTTTCCTAAAAAATTTGATTGAGGAAGGTGTAAAAAAATCATCAATTAATGTTTTGGGATAATGTAATATTCCATCTAGGCAAAAAAATTATATGTAGGCCAATTTTGGCCAACATGTATAACTTGTCTTACTTTCATAATTAGTTCTTTGAATTCATTAGAACCACCCCTTGAGGGAGTAGGCTTAACATGTTAGTTATTTATGATTATTTTGGGATTTATTTACTAATGCATGAGCTAATTTATTTCATAATACTATTCCACACCTAGATGGTTTTATGATATTCCTCTTCAATCAATAAAAGCTTTCAATCCTTTGAAAAAACCATTTTTTATGCACTTTTCTATCAACATTGGGGAAATTTTATCATATGCTCAAATTATGAAGCTCAAAAAAGGGTCTAAAAAAACACTCACTGAATATGTGCTAAGGTACGAGATTATTCTTTCCAAAATGATAACTCAAATGGATGATAATGAGTTTCAATATACTTTTACACAAATCTTATTTTCTCCTCTTCAAGGATCCATTATGTTTGATAAGTTCAAATCCTTCTATGCCATATAGTCAAAAAGTGTGAATTCAAGTTTCTTACTTTAAAATATCTCAAGTATGTTTCATATTTTCCTTCTACTTTAAATGTAAAGTTTCAAGGCAATCCAAATTATAAGAGCAAACCAATTTAAAGCAATAATGAAACAAAATTTACATTTAATGTTATATCACAACCACCACAAAAGCTTCAAATACAATCTCCACCAAAGATGTAATTTTTAAATTTTCCATCACCTCCTCATGTTTTATTGTAAAAGCTCCTATAATGCAATGTAATCACTCTTCCTCCACCAATGAAGATAGATATTGATGCAGAGCATCACTAGGTAGTCTAAGTGTTATCATGTTTAAATGTGACATGATAAGCATTTTGGTTTTTTTTGGTTGTTATGGGTTTTATATGGATCCCTTAAATTTCTTAGAGTCATTAAGAGTCTTTGTGGATATGTGTTTCTAGACCTTCTTGCTTTTCCTGCCAAAATCAAGATTTGAAAACTTTAATTTGAAAATAGACCTTGTGAGATGTTTTGAGTCTTATATGAAATATTAAAGTGTTGAAATGATTTTTTAAGGTCCTATGAATGTGTGGAGTGGTATTCCAATGTATAATTCATAGTCAAGAAGAAAAGTAAGCCAATAAAGTTGGAATGTAATTTCCATTCAACATGGGTTGGTAAGAATAGGAGTTTGTTTGCATGTTTGGTATAATAAGAAGAATATAAATGCTTGATGAGGAGAGTGTGAGTTTTAGGTGTGTCTATAGGTTTGAATTAAATAATAATTTAGTATGAATAACCTTAAAAGAGTGAATAAAATACAATGAACATAGCCTAATAGCTTTGTTCTACTATAAGTGAAGATTTTATATAATATTTTGTGATTAAATGAATGAAAGTTATACCTTATTAAGTTTCAAATAGATCTTTCAGATTTATTGAATTATGTACATGATTTATTGTCTATTTTTATTACTTTTTCAATTGATGTTTAGGCTATAAATTGATGCATACAGTACAGTACGGTCATGCAAGAATTTTGATTGCATAGTCAAGAAGTTAGACAGTTGAGAGTTGTCTCATTCAAGAGTGTGAGGTGATGATAGGATCGTGTATTATATTTTTATTATTTAATTATATTTTTTATGCTCAAATAAATTAAATCAGGTGTCTATATTAGTTCACACAGTCATATTAAAGCATCATGGTTTACATAGTCAAGAAAGAAGCTTTTTGAGTCTATTGTGAGGTCTATTAAAAGGTCTGAGGTGTTAAGAATGTAGTGGGGTTATTTTAATATTGTTTTTGATATTTTATAATGGTAATAGGTCTATCAAGAGACTCAATTTTCAATCTAACTTGCATTTTATTAACACACATTCCACTTTTACAGTCAGATTTTTGTCTATTTGCATATTGAAACCATTCAAGGATCTATCAAGGACTAATAATTGTTATAAAAGTTTAGTATAGGTGTTATATACCCTTAAAATTCATCATATAATTTTTAAATGGAAATATTCATTAAAATTTTCAATTCCCCTAACACACGGTTCTTCAAGTGTCAACATAATTCTACATATTTGAAGATAAATAATTTTTTGTGATTTTTCAAGAGAATATAATGGTTGGAAAATGTGTAATAAGCCTAAAAAAAAATATTCTAAGTGGTACAAGTCATTAAAAGTGTAAAAAACCCAAATTAGGCCATTTTTTTCACTCTCAACCTTGCACAAGCCTATCAAGACAAAGGCTAGGGTTTTCAAATGGAAACTTGTATATCTTATTCTCCCACTATGTAAAATTTACAAAAATTGGTACTTTGATGTGTTTCAAAAAGTTCTAGAATGATATTATGGCTTTAGGTTGGTACAGTATGTTATAGTATGAAAACCCTGAGGTGGCTTTGCACTAGGCCTAATGGAGACCTAATTAGGTAGAAACTTGGTGAGTTAATAAGATTTCCTTAATATTTGAGTCTTAAAACTTGGTGTGAAGTAGGAATGAGATAAAGGGTATCCAAAAAGGTTTTTTTTGGTTATAAACCTTGTAATTTGGTCAAACCTACTAGACTTACATAAAAATAGGGTTATAAAGAGCTAATGAAGAAACAAGAAAGAGAAGTATGCTTGAAATTTATACCTTGGATATTGTGCATAATGATTGTATGTATATGAGATTTGAGAGGGGAAAGTGTATGGCCATATGATCCTTGATAAAAAATAATTAAACTTGGAACCTTATTTTAGGATTTTAATCCTAGGAACCTACATCAAGAAAAGAGCTAGTTTGAATCAAGAATGAAACAATGAAATTTATGAATGATAAGATGGTGTTTGAGGAGGTACGAGTGCAGAGTTTATGTGGAGATATTATATGTTATATGTCTTCAAGAGATAGGAATAGGTCTAGATTAAAAAAAAGGCTTAGTAGCCTAGTGAGAGTAAGAGTGATAGAAAGAGTTAAGGAGGCAAGCAATGTATTTGCATGTATAAAGCAAATCAGATTTTAAGAAGGCATTAAAGGCAGATATTAGATTTAGGTAATGAATGAAGAGGTTATATGCATTAGGTAAATACATCAAGTGGTATCAGAGTAGGAATATCTTGGATTAGTTTATGTTTTTGAATATGATAGGTTGTTATTTGAGATTGCATGAATCTAAGTTATATATGAATAAAAGTTTTAAGACAAAAAAGGGTGAGATTTGTGGTAGAGAAGTCCTAAGAATAGAGATAGAAAAAGCTTAAGAGAGAGAAGAGAGACTCCAAGTGAGATTCATAGTTTCAAGGTGAAAAAAACTTGGACAAGAGTGTCAATAGACCAAGTAGAAGAGAACCTAGGTTGAGACACCAAAGCAAGGTGAAAAACACTTGCTTAAGAGAATATGAAGATAGAGAAGTAAAAGGAGAGGAAGGTCATGGCTAAAATAGACTAACACAATGAGAGAAAGAGGAATGAAGAACCAAAGAGAAAAGGTTTGATTTTGGAAGAAGAAATGAGTGAGATAGATAAAAGGTTAGAGAGGATAAAGCTCTTGGTGTAGCTCATGCAGTAATAAGAGATCTAATGATATGGTTGGGTTATGAATAAGAAGATATTTAAGTGTCCTATAAGGTTACTCATGGAAAGAAGAAGGAAAATTATCATGAGAGACAATGAGAGGCAACATAAGTTGCTATGTAGGCATATCAAGGAGGAGATGAAGAAGTTTATGATGGATGAACAAGAGGAAGGAGAGAATCACCTTGTGAAGAAGGAGATAGTCATGGAGGAGAATAAGGATATCAGAATTTGTTATACAGATGGAAGATTGATGTTAGAAAAAGAAGAAGAAGAAAAGTCTCAAGAGGATAAGTATCTCATTGTAGACATGAGTGAAGAAAGCATGCAGGAAAGAGTGGTGTTAAGGAAAATATCACTTGAAGAGGCTATACGAACTCCAATGTTTATTAATAATGATTATTTTGAGTGTGTTTATAGAGGTTTACAAATTGATTTGTAGTATGATGGAGTGTCTAAATTAACACATGATGGATATGAGGTCCAAGAACAAATTATGACACAAGCTATGAAGGATAATAATGAGTAAAATGAGTTGATATGGAACTTTATGATGTAGGAATTTGAAGTTAAATTGTTGGATATCTAAAATAAAATTGAAAATAAGGTCGATGTTATTGTTAAAAGCATAAGAGGCAGAATTACAAACTAGAGAGAAAAAGATTGCAAAGGAAAAGTACATGTTGCCTATAGGAACACTTCAAGAAATTAAAATTATAGGTCATGTAAGGGTAAAATATCAATAGCAAGAAGTGTTTTACAAGAAATGAGATAAGAGAGAAAAAATGAATGAATACAAGAAGGATAAGTGGTTCTCATATGAGGAACATAGAGCTGAGATTGAAGGCACTAAGAAGGAAGATGATAGTAGGAAGTAGTCCAAAAAGAAAGATATTGATGATTGGTATGATAAAATGGTGGTTGATATAAGAAAGAGGCTAATATTACATAATAATGAGCTTAAGGTGATGAAAGGGATGCCTATAGAGGCTTGGATGGAGGATTCAAGAGCAAGAAAGGATGACAAGGACCATGAGATCATTGAAGAGACTATCAAGTATCATGAACGTGATATGATAGATACTAAGAAATATGGTGAAAGTACGGATATTATAAATAAATATTCACTCTATGATCACATGGAGAAGATAATCAATGAGGTAAAAGAGCTCATAATATAGTAATCCAAGGTGGAGATCAGCCAAGAAGCTAAGTTGATGAAGAGTAAATGTTTGGAGGAGAACAATATCAATATAAATATAATCCAAGGAAGAATTAATAGTAGGTTAGCATTGATAAAATAAGGAGAGGGAATTCCTATCCCAAGAACCAATTCAAGTGAAGACAAATACAAATTAGCACTGATTATTCCAAGACATGAAGAAATACAAGAAAAGAAGCTACATGAAGGTGAGCAAGAGAACAAGCAAGGTAAGAAGTTTGTATATGTGAATATCAATGTTGTACATAAGTTGGCTCAAGGTATACATGATAATAATAAGAGGAAAGGTTTCCAAAGAGTGTTGTGTTATGAGGAATTTGAATTGGTTAAGAAAGTGTCATTGTAAGAAGAGCAAGGAGATAATGAGAAGACTCACCATAAGAAGGTGGGGTATCATGAAGAGGAAATCAAATAAGATGCCAAAGATATCATGACAAGGGTTAAGGAAGAGCATATTTATAAGTATCCATTAGAGCAATAAAACAAATGAGAAATTACTTTTAAATAGATAAACCAACAAGGAGTGCATGGATAAGCAATGACAAGTGAGGAATAAAGAAGCTATGAAGTAGGAGTATGAGTAAAAAATAAGATCAAACAATTTGGGGTAGAGTATTATGAAGAAAAATAAGAAATGGCATGGATAGAAGATGAAGAAGAAAAATAATTGTAGAGGATCGTGTACTTTATGGAAATAGAAGTTGAGTTGGCAAAGAGATAAGGCAAGGAAAAAAGACAAAAACACAAGATCCAACTGAGAAGAAAGGATAAAAATAAGAGGATAAGTATAAAAATGAGCTCAAAATATCATCAAAGAAATAATTGTAAAAATGGGAAGTTTGGCAAAGAACATTTGATCAGGAGTTCAAATTTTCCCACTTGGGGAGTATGATGCAGAGCATCACTTGGTAGTTTGAGTGTTAGCATGTTTGAATGTGTCATGATAGGAATTTTTATTATTTTTGGTTATTAAGTTATCTTTTGGGTAACTTTATGTCTTAGAGTCATTAATACTATTTGTGGATATGTGTTTCTAGGCCTTCTTGATTTTCCTGCCAAAATCAAGATTTGAAAATTTGAATTTGAAAATAGACTTTGAAAGGTGTTTTGAGTCTTTTATGAAATCATAATGTTGTGAAATGATTTTTTAATGTTCTAATAATGTGTGTAGTGGTATTCCAATGTAAAATTCATAGTCAATAAGAAAACTAAGCCAAGAAATTTGAGAATGTAGCTGCCATTTAATGTGGGTTGGCAAGAATAGGAGTTTGTTTGCATGTTTGGTGTAATACGTAGAATATAAATTCATGTTTATGAGAGTGTGAGTTGTAATTGGGTCTATAGGTTTTAAGAAGACAAGTATTTAGTATGAATAACCTCAAAATATTGAATAAAATATAATTAACATAGCCTAATAGCTCTATTTTACTATAAGTGAAGATTTTATTTAATGTTTTGTGATGAAATGAATGAAAGCTATACCTTGTTAAGTTTAAAATAGATATTGTGTATTTCATGAGTTATTTACATGATTTATTGTCTCTTTTCATTACCTTTTAAATTAATGTCTAAGATATAAAGTGATGCATAAATTACAGTACAGGCATGCAAGAATTTTGATTGCACAGTCAAGAAGTAAGACAACTGAGAGTTGTTTTGAGGTTCATTCAAGAGTGTGAGGTGATGAGATGTGGTATAGTATTTGTTTATTTTTTATTTCTCCTTTTTATTCTCAAATAATCCACTTAATATATTGAACTCATACTTCTATATCAGTTCACATAGTCATTTGAAGCATCATGTTTTACACAGTCAAGAAAGAAGCTTTTTGAGTGTACCTTAAGGTCTATTAAAAGGTATGAGGTGTTGAGAAGATAGTGGGGGTATTTTAATATTATTTTTTATCCTTTTTAATGGTAAGAGGTCCATAAAGAGGCTCAATTTTCAGTCTAACTTGTATTTTGTTAGCATATAGTCCACTTTTACAGTCAGATTTATATCAATTTACATATTAGAATTGTTCAAGGGTTGATCAAAGACTAATAACTATTGGAAAAGGTGAGTATAGGTGGAAAATACCCTTAAAATTCATCATACGATTTGGAAATGGAAATATTCATCTAAAATTTTAATTTCCCTAACATAGTCTTTCAAGTGTTAACAGAATTCTGCATATTTGAAGATAGATAACTTTTTTTGATTGTTCAAGAGAATATAATGGTTGTAAAAGGTGTAACAATGTTAGGAAGACCTATTCCAAGTGGTATAAGTCATTTAAAGTGTCAAAAACCCAAATTAAACTATTTAGTTCACTCTTGACCTTGTACAAGCCTATCAAAACAAAGGCTAGGGTTTACAAATGGAAACTTGTATATATTGTTCTCCGACCATGTAAAATTTATGAAACTTGGTACTTTGATGTGTTTTGAAAAATTATAGAATAATATTATGGCTTTAGGTTGGTAAAGTATGATATAGTATGGAAACCCTGAGGTGGATTTGAACTAGGCCTAATGGAGACCTAATTGTTAGAGTATCTTATTATTCATGCTTGCTAGGTTCTAGTTAGGTTATTTGACTTTACCTAGTTTTGTCTTATGTGGAGATTTATCCCACATTGCCTAGTTTAAAATGCATCTTGTTTTGCCTTTCCTATAAAAGTGAATTCTCTATATTATAATATACATGCTTTGTAATCTTTTGCATATCTATTTTTCTGTATAAAATTCAATTTTGTTTTTGAATTGATTTCTTCTTTGAGTGTATGTTAAAGCATCAATGGTTGTAGTAATGAGATCTTGGCTGAAGAGTTTTGATAACTCTCTTATGGAATTAGAGCCACACTCCAATATTCATTACTCAGCTAGTATGCAGTTGTTACTCATCTTTGGCATATCCAAGATTGTTTCATATGTCTTTCATGGATTTTTCACATTCAGATCACCTATTTATTGAGATATGTACATTAGTAACACTTTTGTGTCATACGGATCTATAGATATGAATGTTGTTATAAATATTTGCATGGGTTTTAATGGCTTGCATCAGGTATCTATGTTTATTTGCAAAATATAAGGGTTTATATTCAATTTTTAGAGGTTTATGAAATTTTACGGTTATTTTTTGAAATAAAAATCTCAAAAACCTCAAGATTTGTTAACATCCTTCAATCACCTAAGCAACCAAAAAAAAATGTAGGAGTCCTTTTCTACAAAATCCATGGGTATTACTATTTTTGGTGGTATAAGCAGATCTGGTATAGAGTCATACAAGCTAATCTATTACTTCTAGCCATAGCAGGTTGTATGATTGCATTAGAGGGTCTTTCTAAAAAAATCTCTTGCTTTATCATGGTGTGATTTGGATCATGGATTTGGACCTCCACCTCAAAGTGTGTTTGATTTGGTGCTTGTTTTGGCATTGGGCAACTGCTATTTGTTGCAAGCTAACTTTCATGGAGTCCTCCTAGAATATTTAGAAATTGATCTACTCAAATCCATCATGTATAAAGAATGTTCACCACTCCTTGGGACATCCAACCACCATTATTATCCTGTCAAGAATATCCTACCATCACATCAAAGTTAGAAGTCGTCTGTTGCTCATCAATAAAGAGCAATGTCCTTTATATTTAGACTCAGCTTTTTTGAGAGTTTTAGTGGATTGGTCTATAGTCACCAATGTACTAGCACCCCTTTCAACCTCATGAACCATCATTTGTCAAGCTTGATAGAGACCTTATGTAATGATTTTTACATTCATTGCCATTCCAACCTTTATTTTTAATTTTCCTCTTTGAATACATATTTTGGTAGGATTTGATATAGTGATCCATGGGTTGTTGTTGGGTAAGAAGATCCAACCTCAATTGTGTGGATTGCAAGGAAGATAAACAATCTTATGCAGTTGTATTTATTCTAGGGAGATTGTTGGCCTCCATAGTGCTTCCCAAAGTGCCACAAGTTTAGATTAATTGATTAAGAGAAGTGAAGGATGGTGACTGTGACATTTATGGTAGTGTATCATAATTTTTCCTTTGACATGAGCATATTGAATCTATGAAAAAATTTCATCCTCGTTACCCTTTATTCCTACTAATGAATCTAGGTCATCAAGTTTTCACCTTGGTATGATTTTATAACTGGAGCTTTGTAGCACTTGTAGAGTGAGTTTCTTATTGTAAAGGTTGTTAGGCTTAAAGGTTTTATATCTCCAGATATAGGGAAATGGTCTCATCATTTATTGTCGATGTCAATTTCTATGCCCTTGGATGATTTTATCTCATCAAGATTAATGCTAATCTAGGAGAGGTCTCCTTCATATCGAGTGTCAAATGATATAGGGGCGTAGCAGAGGACTATAGATGCTTTAAATGTTTCTCCTCCACAAGCACAATGGTGATGCATTATCACTATTCTAAAAGTTAAAAAAAACCTAAAATTTTCCGTACTATTTGTCTTTTTTATTAAATGATCCCTAAAATGATTAAATTTTGTTTTAATTTAAATATTTTTATTAGGCCTTTTTTTTAGCTATGTATTTACCTCTTAAAGTGAAGTTATATGTGGCTTTAGAGCTTATCAAGGTGTATAGGGGTACTTTTTTTTACTGTAGTTGGTGTGAGGAGATTATTGGTTCCATGTAGGTTTCAACGAGTGGTTGGAAGGTTAGGTTCACCTTAGTGGTAGTATTTTTTTAAAATTTTAGTGCAATTTTTTATTAAATTGATTATTTAATAACTTTTGATCAATTTCTCAAAATTGAGTACCATGTTTTTTAAAAGTTAATATTGTATAATTTCCCACACATTTGTCATATTTACATTATAAAATGCACTAAAATATAAAGTGTTGCATTGTGGGGGGAGTCTCTTCACATTGGTTTTGTTGCCTTGTGCTTATGGTTTGTTGTCATGTGGTGACATTTTAGTGGTGACACATTTGCTATGTTGTGAGAATTTTATAGGGAATATTCCTTATTTTGCATGTACCTTATATCTTTCATTCATCAAAGATCACAGGATGAGGTCCAATCTAGTAGGATGTCAAACCCCCTAATAAGCAACACAAACTTCCTTCTTACTTCTTCTAGATTGCATTATCATCATTTTTTGCACTCATGGATGCATTTTTGGATAAGTCTAAGGTTCTATTATTGAGTATGCATTATCACTACTAGGGGGTTTCTTATACTATGGGCCCTACCTTGTACTTCATGCACACACTATCTTGAATGCATTTTTGCTTGAGTTCGATGTGCTTTACAAGTTACTATTTTTGGCTATTGATTCTTCTTTGGTGTTTTTTTGCATACATAGCTCTTTTTTCTATTTGCCACACTCTTCCATCAACCCACAACATGTTAGTTTGTGCATTGTTACTCTGACACATTGGTATTTATGTCATGTCTTATCTAGGCCTCTTTCTTAGCACCTCACCTTCTTCTATGGGGACACACCTCTTCACTCCCTTATTTTTGGAGCACCTCTCTTGATGGCTTATTCAACAAATTGATAGTCTCCTTGTTTGGAGCTATTTTGGTGAATCCTAATGTATTTATTGTTTCCATCTAGTGTTTTTTTTGTATGGATTATATTGTACTTGCATTGATTTATAAAGTGCCATGGGGGTTTGTTGATTCAGCCTTGTCTACCTTCATGCATTTGTGTGCTCTATTATAGGCACCTTTTCACTTCTTCAATTGCTTGTCTCTTCCATCACCACCATGAGCCATCATATTTGAGAGATATTATCTATATTTTTCATACCAATTTTACAATAGTTGATAGCCTCTCATAGCTTGAAATGTAACTATGTGTCATCTTGTCTTCTTGAATAGTTTGACAGTCTCTTTCAGCATGACATGGAGCTATTATGGTGTATATAGTGTTAGCTTGTTTGGTGTTTGAGTAGTAAATTTATACCACTCATGCATAAATTTTTCCTCCACTCCACCCAGTCATCAGTATGGGGCGTTGTGATGTATATTATGCTTCTTTGGTATTGAGTGTTCTGTACTCATGTAGTACTATTTCATACTTTTGTCACCACTAATAGTCTTCTTAATTGAAGCTATTCTGGTGAAGCCCAGTGTTAGTTATTTTTTTGATCGATCAGTGGTTTAAAAAGATGTAATAATCTTGGGAAGAGATATTTTAGGTGGAAACCATCTATAATAAAATGTCTCTCCATCTTCTTTTTGTCTCATCTATACAACTAGCCTCTCAACTATAATATGCTCCCATGCCCATAGAAGTGTAGATGGGCCTATGATAGCTCCTCATTTATACATGATAACATGAAAGTCTCTATACAATTGATCCAATGCAAATTTTCCCCATGTGAACTCTATTGTAATCTCTAACATGTCAACAATAACATCCAATAGAATAGTCAGAAATAACCTCTAACTCTTATCTAGTTTAAAGATGCCACCAACAAGATCCATTAGCACTAGTGTCAACCCATTTTTATCCTCCAACACAATGCATGCATATAAATATATCCCTTAGTATATCATCATGATATTATCCTCCCCAAAAACCCTATCTAATCATATCGTATGCACAATATTTCCCTAATACACCTTCACACCCTATATCAAGATGTGAATTATCCTCCACACATCCTCTAGTGTGACGATCATATCCCTTGTAGGCAACTAGAATGTGTTGGTATTTAAGTGTTAGTGATTTACCAATGTCATCAATAATGACCTATAAAAATGGACCTCAAGACTATTTTCCATATAAGACAACCCCACTACCTCCAACACACCTACCTCTTTATCGATGAATCTTGCCATTAGTCGTAAAATGCCATATAGCATCTCCTATATAATATATATTGGTCATCGCTCCTACACACATAAAAATTACATAGTGTTAGTCTTTTCACATCATAAATCCATCTATAAAAATCATCAATTACACCACCATCAATATCATATGACATTTTTATCTAGCATTTCTTATTATATATTTTCTCCATACTAATGCCAATGAATTCATTATATGGATGGACAAATTTATTATACATTTTGATGAATTACTTCACCCCTCAATAAATTCACTGTTATAATTAATTTGATATATGGAAAGATGAATTTTATATAGATTTTGATGAATACTATATGAAATTACAAATTTACCACAACTTTCAACAAAATTAATTCTTTATCAAAATCATTAAAACACAAAACCACCATTCTCCATCAAAAAAAATTCAAATTCAAAACCATCATTTGTAAAATGAGAGGTTCATTCCAGCTAATTTTCCTATGTAACTATGACCCTGAAATAATAAAACATGAATTCTAAAACATCACTTATCTCATCCTCATAGCCCATTAGCCTTTCATACACTCAGATTCACTCATTGTGATGCCTATCCAATAGAATGTGCTCCATTTTTAACTACCACCTCTCATAATCCAGAGCAAGTAGAAACCCTATATTTAAAATCAAACATATGAATTTTAAATAATGAAAATCAAATTACCCCTACCCCTATATATTTACTCACCCTGCTCAAAGATTTTAGCCCACCCTCATGTTATTTCAAATATATTTCCACATTGTCACTTAATTTCCCTTCATATCATACCACTAATTAATCAAATTACTCACTATATTTATCTCTACTTGTAAATCAATTTATTATAATTTATTACCAAGTCCTTGGAAAATATATTTATCCTTTTACACCTTGTAACTTACCAATGGAATATATCATTCCCACATCTACTTCCATGTAACAATCTTCATGGGGCACAATCCAAGCGTGCAACTTTATTCAATAAATATTATTTAACCACTCAAGTCCCTAGGACCTCTTTGCTTGGGGAAAATCATTTTACATGTGCCTATAAATCCTACAAGCATTTTATTGATATTAGTAAAAAAAATTTGTGTGATATAAAATACACCATTTTTTCTCTTTATATGTCTAACCCTCCTTGATTTTTCATTCATTTTGGGTGCTCATCCACATCCATTTCCCTTGCATGACCACTTGATTAGGCATCATTCATAGTCATTTATATCCACCTGGAGCATTTTTTCTATATATGTTTCCATAATACTTTTTCTTTATTCTTTGAAAAGGCATTACTTCTTCTAGTCACAACACCCTTTCAAAGAGGGGAAAATGTAGACACCTAAATTTTGCCACATTTAGTGTCAAAATTAACAATGTTAAACATTGATACAACTTTGAGTATTTCATAGTAACTTAGCCATCATTCTAAATTTGAATTTCATCTAAATGTTATTTCCATCCATTTTTTGAATAATTACTTAATCCATATTAATATATTAATCATGCACATAAATTTCCATAAAACTAATTAAAAACTAGAATTTTCAAGTCACTAAATATCTTCCATACTTCTCTCAACCAAGTGTTGATTCATTCAATCATCTCCATAAGTTCCTCAACTAATTATTGAGTCATCATTGAATCTCTCAACCAAGTTGGTGAGTCATCTAACTACCTTGAATCATTCATGATAAATTTTCAACTACCAACTAACTTCCTCCTTATTTATCAAACATGAGGAATTTGTCTCTTCCACTTGGATGAGGACTCAAATCTGGCTATCCAAAATTAGCATAATCAAATAAATCTAGAATTTTCCCAAACATCCATCTCACCCAAAAATATATAAATTGAAGTGTCATCCTTCATTATTTATCAAAACTCATCATCAAGCTATTGAAGTGCTATCAAAATTACCTTGTGCATCAATAATAAAATCAATAAATTGTGTCCATGTATTGCTGAAATTTCATTTGCCTTGGAGAATGAATTGATCATCCACATATCACATTGCAATAACAAATCAAAGTTCATCAATAGAGAAGGTGATATAATTTTTTGGTAAGATGGTGAATTTTAAAAATGTTTTCTTTATTTCTTTTGATTGAATAGCTCTAACTGAGGTTTTAATTTAGTATTTAGAATAGAAATTTAATTATTTATTTGATTTTCTAGCTTACATACGTTCTAAAATTATAGTTATCACATGTTATAGGGAAAATGGGTTTCGCCTACATATATTTGTACTTCTTATTTTTTCTCTTTTTAATTTTTTAATTGTCAAAGTTCAAGTATTTTCAAATTTCAAATAAATAAATGACTACTTTATGAGTTGTTACAAGCTTTGTTAAATTCAATTGCCCTACACAATTAAATTATTCACTCAAAGACAAAGTGTTTTATACACACTTAGGTTCAGCTTTTTCTCATTTACTTTAGAAATTTTATTTCTAAAATAAGGGTGGGGCAAATGTGGACACATAAATTTGGTCATAGGTACAATTCTTGACACATTCCAAACCATGACTTGTGCACAACTACATGACTTTTACTCACCATTCCTCTAAGTCATTTCTCTATATGTGGGATTTAACCTTTATTTTTCATTATCACTATATATAAATTTTAATGTCAAATGTTCAATTTGTATAAAATCACCCTCAGACTATCTTCAACATAACTTATGGGTTTTTGATCTTCCTACACAAGCTCACACAAAATAGACAATAAAACACTACGCTCTTATCCACTTAGGCCAGTTGCATCTCATGTCAAATAGTAACTAGTTTCTAAAATTCAAAACATCATTTTGGGTCTTCTTGCATGTTTTATATGGTTGGCTAAAGGAAATTTTCAAAAGATTCACCTATAAATACATTTCAAGATTCACTCATTAAACACACTTACTACAAGCATTTATACTTCTACATGTTGAGAAAATTTATCTTATTTTTCCCAAATTGTAAATCATCTACAATTAGTACTCATAAGTAAAATTAAGAGCCCTCCAAAAACAAGTCAATAACTATCATTTCCAAATATCCAATCCATATTATAGTTGCATACATATTATCAAAGGAGCATAGTTTCACATTCACTCTAGGTGGGATAATTACGCGGGCTTGATTTCCCTCTTTAGAGTATTGGATATGTAGACAATGGTCAATCATCAAGAGGGTGATTGAGGTCAGCTCAGCGCATTATACTCCCATATTTTTATTTTAGGTTTTTAATTGTTTAACCATAAATTTAGATAATAGGGTATCTACGGTTAAGAATATTAAATTAGATTTTACTCAAGGGCAATAAACTAATATAATAACTAAGACAATTAATAAAAAACTTAGATAAATAGTATTATGAATTTATACAGCTGAGATTGCTAAAAATATTAAAAGTATAACTATTCATAGACATTGTAATAAATTTGAAATAAATAATACTTATTTAGTTTATTATGTGCATGTGGGTCTAAGTAGAATCAGGATGGAAGTGGACTAGATGATTATCCTAAGATAGTAATTAGATTTAGTAAATATATTTTATGTAGCTCTAGATGCTTATGTCGAATCTAGATAATTGCATTGATACAGGTGTCTAACTTTACCATAAGTGTCCTGTACAAAATATTGATTGAGTATGGATGTGACCAATTGGATCCTTTTGGGTTTTTTATCACCTCTCTTTTGATGTGTTTGGATCATGTATATAGGTTATCACTCTTTATCAAATAATTAAACTCTAGCTCTTCACCCTTGGATTGATTGTGGTAAAAATGGGTTACTAAGCTTATAGTATCAAGCTAACCCCAAAGACTCCTCTATCAATGGGCATTGCCTACATAGCCAATACTCTGAAAAGAGCCTTAGACTGATGAATTTTTCACCTATGTGTTGGATTATGTGTGCACAAAGATGTAAATTATGATAAGGAAAGACATGTAGTGACCTAGCTTATAACATAGCAAATATAGCTCATGGGTTGCTCTTTGAATGATTCAAGCCTATATAAAGACTGATCATATTACTATATAAATGGGATGGGATAGGGTTCTAGGATAGATATATAGTGTGGCACCTTCTATATATAGGCTATATGGATTTGGATATGGAATATGGCCTCTCCACCGTGTTGAGGTCTCTCTCATGCCCCATTTAATGATCTAGTGGGCCTATCTGTCTATATGGGAGGGGAGTCTCACCCACTTAAGAATCCTAAATCCAAGGATTGAAGTCCCTAATCCCCATTATATTTATCTTCCCATATCTATATATCTGAAAAGACCCCTATATATATATATCCTGGGGCCCTATCTATGTATGGTGGTTATATAGATAGAGGAGAGGATAAAAGTGGTCAGTGTCAGACTCCATATCGCCTTATTTCTATATAGGCTATATCTATGCTCAGAATGCCCAAGCGCCATCAATATATTATATCTTCATTAGTCATATCATGTACATAATAAATTAAATATATGGCCCATCAGCCCATCAAAAATATCCTTGATAGGGCTTTGTGGTACTCCCCTATCCTCAATCAAGATATGGGGATATGGGGATTTGAGATCCACCTATTTGTATGTGTCATCCCCCACCTACTCCCCTATATAGATTAGAGTAGGTGGGGCATCATGAGTATGATTATTCTTTTCCCCAATTCTAGGGATTTCCCACTATCTATATCTTTATATATGGTATGGAATAAGGATAGGCTCTCGATGATACTGAGGCCCCGTCCCTATATATCTTATTTATTTGTGATCAATAACCTTTTGTCCTAAATATATCTATTTAATAAGCCCCCATATGTATTGAGTGATATGGAAATAGGGATAAATAGGGTATATTTTATCACTTGAATGCTTGATTA
This sequence comes from Torreya grandis, assembly GCA_037957365.1. Taxonomy (NCBI): domain Eukaryota; kingdom Viridiplantae; phylum Streptophyta; class Pinopsida; order Cupressales; family Taxaceae; genus Torreya; species Torreya grandis. Next base: position 5,341,636 of record JARHVA010000373.1, on the reverse strand, counting down.
AGTGTTTCTTGGTATATTGCCTTGTGAGTTGTATGTGATTTCCAGGTGAGGAATTAATGAGGGTTGATATTTTATATATGCCAATTCCTTTTGTAAATATATCACATTAAATCACTTAGGCTAACCTTTTGGATATATTTGTTTTGAAAATTAGATGGCATTTGGGCATTGAACACTTTGTAGGAAAATACATACTTTCATCGACACATGTGTCCACCTAGGATGCAAGTGTTTAAAGAGTTATAAAATAGCTAATAATCAAGTTTAGATATTTCATATTAAAGGAGGCCTGTGGCATTAGAATCATAATGGTCAGACTAAGAGATAATCAATTAGGCACAAAGAGATGGTTAATATGAGTCTTTCAATAACGGGAATGTATATAACTAAAATGTACATAAATGATAGGTATTTTCCAAGTGTACAAGATTGAATTACTATATAAATCAGATTTTAGAAACTAAATTTCACCCCACTTTAATCTAGTAATGAAATTATTAGTTTAAATGGAAAAAATGCATACTTAGGTGTGTATAACACACTTTGTATTTGTGTGGGCCCATTTGAGTGCTCTCATGGTGATTGAAATGTAACCAAGAGCATGTTATAGTATATAATCATTCTATGAAATATAATATTGAAAAAAAAATGCCTGAAAGTAAAAAGAGTAAGGTTAGGAGTACACTTGTGTGTCGATGTAACCATATTTGCTTTTATAAAATTGATTTTAAAGGATGCTTTATTATGAAGCATTGAAACTAATATTAGGACCAATTTGAACCTGCAAGTCCATATATATATATATATATATATATATATATATATATATATATATATATATGAGGACATATTCCCCCAATATTGGTGTAAATGTGAGGTGAAACACATCCATTGAGCTTGTTTCATTTCAATCGTGCAACACAAAAATGTGTATAACTTGGTGAGTGTGAGTGATTTAATCAACTCATACTATATATCTAATGAGGGTGGATAGTATACTTAAATCCAAATTATAAGTATGGTGATGTTAGATTATTTAATCAAATATAACTTATAAGTTTGGTAAGATTGAGTGATTTAATCAACTCAACCTTCTAAATGTGAACCAATGTTGTACTAGTAGTAGTTATCTTGATAAAAATACACAATAGTCCATCCTAGATATGATAATAGTCCATAATAATATTTGAAATTTGGAAAATAATTTGATTTTTCAATTTTTATATGCCCCCTTGCATAGCATATGCACCTTATATATGTCTCAATCTTAAATCTGGGTATAATAATAATACCAATTTATATAATGTTACCACAAATATCTATATGATTCTTGTGAAATTTAAGTTGATGCAAATATGGAGGACATGTTTCTATGGCATGCACCCTCTAAATCTATAGAAAATGGGAAGTTGTGTAAATGTGGAGAATATGTTTCTATAACATACCCCCATTGTAATTTAGAGATGTTGAGTACTGAATAAGTGTGGAGGTCATGCATTTTTTGCATGCCCCCACTATAATTTAAAACTATGAAAATTTCAAAGGCATGCCTATATGACATGCCCCATTGATATACCCCTCCATTTTGAGGTGAGGGGAAATAGAATATGGTAGTTACCTTACCTCAAAAGGATAATATAACTATATAAATTATGTATCAAGTAGCATATAGAAGTAACATGTCTAGGTAGATATATCATTGAATCAAATAGTATGTGGTCACATTAAGTCCTAAGATGCATGATATAGATCATGGAAATGTATTGAGAGTAATAATACATGCTCAATAAGCAATCAATCACACACACAAGAGCACTCAAAATCAAAATAAAAGGGAATGGTTTAAGGAGACTTCATACAAGGAGCATGTTCAAATGCCATAAAATTGAAGGGACATGGCTTAGTAAAATGTCCAAAAAGTATAGAATGACATATTCAAATTTCCATATAACAAATAATGACATATTCAAATGTCCAAATAGGTAAGTAAAGGAATGAGGTCCATAATCAATGGATCATATTCAGATGCTCAAATCGGCAATACAGTGCAAGACAATAACAAGCAAGTAACACACTCAAAGAATTGTATAAATGTAAACATGGAATATATGAAAGCAACATAAACATAGGATATTAGTTCTTACAAATATGTGTTTATAAAAAATGTTAAGTATATAGCATATCAAATATATTTTTAAATTTATAAGCATGAATATAGGAATGCATAAGTATATAAGCTCAAACATGATAATAGAAAGTGATCATAAAATAATAAAACATGGGTGTATCATGATCAGATAAGTAGATTCCCCAACGTACTTATGATGTGAGTAGAGGGAAGACCCAACATAAGTATATGCATATATCATGTATCTAGGTATGTATGTATCACACTCAAATGAAGTATGAAACATATGTGTATATAAGAAAGAATGCTATGTTATCGACTAGCATGGAGCAAACAACATATGTATAAGAAATAGTACAACTATGAATATGCTAAATATTTTTGACTTTTTTGAATGTTTTTATATTTTTTGGATTCCGTCGAACCTTATGTTGTAACATGTGACTTTTTTGGATTTGCAAATCTTAATTAGAATAAAAGGATATGATTCTCCCATTTGGAAGATAAAGGACTATCTGATGGGTTTTTAAGCTCATCTTTTTGATACTAGTGTTTATGCCACATCGTTTCTAGTGATTTAGTATCACCTAGTAAAGGAATGTCATTTGTCATTTTTATAGGTTTATCATTGTGTCCATCATGTGGTATGCAGATTAGTTTCTTTTTGAATTTGGAAGACACATATTGATGGTATCAATTGTTATTTTCATTTTAGTTTCCCAATATTGTCTAAGGAAAAATGTGAGATTTGGTTTGGTAGCCATTACCCATATGATTGTATTTATCAAGTTAGGTACATATTTTATAGGTAAGTAAAGATATCCAAGAGATTCAAGGGAAATAACATAATTTTATACTTCATAATTAGTATGCCCCAATGTAGGTTAGTATAAGACATTACAAAGAGTGTTTCAATTATTTGTATCGATTTGAAAATGTGAGCAAGAAACACCATCGATGTTTTCAATAACTATTAGATTTTCATGGCTTTGTCACTTTAAATATTGATTTTTTATAGAAGGATAGGAAGTATTAAGTCATTTTCACTTTTCAATCATAGTTTGTATATGCCCCTCACCTTTGTATTTTTTAATATGGTTTTGTAATGCCGCACAATGATTTGTACTATGGCTAGTGATTTGATGATAAACACAATATCGTGATCCCTTTATAGGAATGAATTTTTTTCTCAATCTATTTTATTAGGAGGTAAATATATCGTGTGATGCTCAAGTAATATAGGAAGAATTAAATCTGGAACATCCTAGTTTGCTAAGATCTATATAATCTATTATAGAGGTTTTTGATAAAACTCCACATTTGGGTTTTCTATCACCTGTCTTTTGATGTCTTTAGATCATGTATATAGGTTATCACTCTTTATCAAATAATTAAACTCTAGCTCTTCACCCTTGGATTGATTGTGGTAAAAATGGGTTACTAAGCTTATAGTGTCGAGCTAACCCCAAAGACTCCTCTATCAATGGGCATTGCCTACATAGCCAATACTTTGAAAAGGGCCTTAGACTGATGAATTTTTCACCTACGTGTTGGATTATGTGTGCACAAAGGTGTAAATTATGATAAGCAAAGACATATAGTGACCTAGCCTATAACATAGCAAATATAGCTCATGGGTTGCTCTTTGAATGATTCAAGCCTATATAAAGATTAATCCTATTACTATATAAATGGGATGGGATAGGGGTCTAGGATAGATATATAGTGTGGCACCTTCTATATATAGTCTATATGGATTTGGATATGGAATATGGCCTCTCCACCGTGTTGAGGTCTCTCACATGCCCCATTTAATTATCTAGTGGGCCTATCTATCTATATGGGAGGGGAGTCTAACCCACTTAAGAATCCTAAATCCAAGGATTGAATCCCCTAATCCTCATTATATTTATCTTCCCATATCTAGAAATCTAAAAATACCCCTATATATATATAGCCTGGGGCCCTATCTATGTATGGTGGTTATATAGATAGAGGAGAGGATAAAAGTGGTCAGTGTCAGACCCCTTATATCATTATTTATATATAGGATATATCTATGCTCAGAAGGCCCAAGGGCCATGAATATATTATATCTTCATCAGTCATATCATTTACATAATAAATTAAATAAATGGCCCATCAGCCCATCAAAAATATTCTTGATAGGGCTTTGTGGTACTCCCCTCTCCTCAATCAAGATATGGGGATATGGGGATTTGAGATCCACCTATTTGTATGTGTCATCCCCCACCTACTCCCCTATAGAGAGTAGATTAGGTGGGGCATCATGAGTATGATTATTCTTTTCCCCAATTCTAGGGGTTTCCCATTATCTATATCTTTATATATGGTATGGAGTAAGGATAGGCTCTCGATGATAATGAGGCCCCATCCCTATATATCTTATTTATTTGTGATTAAGCACCTTTTGTCCTAAATATATCTATTTAATAGGCCCCCATATGTATAGATTGATATGGAAATAGGGAAAAATAGGGTATATTTTATCACTTGAATGCTTCATTAAGTGTTTCTTGGTATATTGCCTTGTGAGTCGTATGTGATTTCCAGGTGAGGAATTAATGAGGGTTGATATTTTATATATGCAATTCCTTTTGGAAATATCTCACAATAAATCACTTAGGATAACCTTTTGGATTTTATTTTTTTGAAAATTAGATGGCATTTGGGCATTGAACACTTTGTAGGAAAATATACACTTTCATCGACACATGTGTCCACCTAGGATGCAAGTGTTCATTGAGTTATAAAATAGGTAATAATCAAGCTTATATATTTCATAGTAAAGGAGGCCTATGGGATTAGAATAATAATGGTCAGACTAAGAGATAATCAATTAGGCACAAAGAGATGGTGAATATGAGTCTTTCAACAATAAGAATGTATATAACTAAAATGTACAGAAATGATAGGTATTTTCTAAGTGTACGGATTGAATTACTATGTAAATCAGATTTTATAAACTACCTTTCACCCCACTTTAATCTAGTAATGAAATTATTAGTTTAAATGGAAAAAATGCATACTTGGGTATGTATAACACACTTTGTATTTGTGTGGGCCCATTTTAAGTGCTCTCATGGTGATTGAAATGTAACCAAGAGCATGTTATAGTATATAATCATTGTATGAAATATAAAATTGAAAAAAAAAGGCTTGAAAGTAAAAAGATTAAGGTTAGGAGTACACTTGTGTGTCAATGTAACCATATTTTCTTTTAAAAAATTGATTTGAAAGGATGCCTTATTATGAAGCATTAAAAATGAGATTAAGACCAATTTGAACCTACAGGTCCATATATATAGATATATTAGAGGACATATTCCCCCAATCTTGGTGTAAATGTGAGGTGAAACACGTCCATTGAGCTTGTTTCATTTCAATCGTGCAACACAAATATGTGTATAACTTGGTGAGTGTGAGTGATTTAATCAACTCATAATATATATCTAATGAGGGTGTATGATCTAATTAAATCCAAATTATAAGTATGGTGATGTTAGATTATTTAATCAAATATAACTTATAAGTTTGGTAAGATTGAGTGATTTAATCAACTCAACCTTCTAAATGTGAACCAATGTTGTACTAGCAGTAGTTAGCTTGATAACAATACACAATAGTCCATCCTAGATATGATAATAGTCCATAATAGTATTTGAAATTTGGAAAATAATTTGATTTTTCAATTTTTATATGCCCCCTTGCATGGCATATGCACCTCATATATGTCTCAATCTTAAATTTGGGTATAATAATAATACCAATTTATATAATGTTACCACAAATATGTATTTGAATCATATAACTATGAAATATTGGAGGACATGTTTCTATTGCATGCCCCCTCTAAATCTAGAGAAAATGGGAAGTTGTCTAATGTGGAGAATATGTTTCTATAACATACCCCCATTGTAATTTAGAGATGTTGAGTACTTAATAAGTGTGGAGGTCATGTATTTTTTACATTCCCCCACTATAATTTAAAACAATGAAAATGTCAAAGGCGTGCCTATATGACATGCCCCATTGATATGCTCCCCGATTTTGAGGTGAGGGGAAATAGAATCTGGTAGTTACCTTACCTCAAAAGGATAATATAACTATATAAATTATATATCATGTAGCATATATAAGTAACATGTCTAGGTAGATATAGCATTGAATCAAATAGTATGTGGTCACATTAAGTCCTAAGATGCATGATATGGATCATGGAAATGTATTGAGAGTAATAATACATGCTCAATAAGCAAGCAATCACACACACAAGAGCACTCAAAATCAAAATAAAAGGGAATGGTTTAAGGAGACTTCATACAAGGGGCATGTTCAAATGCCATAAAATTAAAGGGACATGGCTTAGTAAAATGTCCAAAAAGTATAGAATGACATATTCAAATTTCCATATAACAAATAATGACATATTCAAATGTCCAAATAGGTAAGCAAAGGAATGAGGTCCATAATCAATGGAGCATATTCAGATGCTCAAATTGGCAATACAATGCAAGACAATAAAAATCAAGTAACACACTCAAGGAAGTGTATAAATGAAAACATGGAATATATGAAAGCAACATAAACATAGGATATTAGTTCTTACAAATATGTGTTTGTAAAAAATGTTAAGTATATAGCATATCAAATATATTTTTAAAGTTATAAGAATGAATATAGGAATGTGTAAGTATATAAGCTCAAACATGATAATAGAAAGTGACCATAAATTAATAAAACATGGGTGTATCATGATCAGATAAGTAGATTCCCCAACGTACTTATGATGTGAGTAGAGGGAAGACCCAACATAAGTATGTGCATATATCATGTATCTAGGTTTGTGTGTATCACACTCAAATGAAGTATGAAACATATGTGTATATAAGAAAGAATGATATGCTATCGACTAGCATGGAGCAAACAACATATGTATAAGAAATAGTACAACTATGAATATGCTAAATATTTTTGGTATTTTTGACTTTTTTGAATGTTTTTATATTTTTTGGATTCCATCCAACCTTATGTTGTAACATGTGAATTTTTTGGATTTGCAAATCTTAATTAGAATGAAAGGATATGATTCTCCCATTTAGAAGATAAAGGACTATCTGATGGTTTTTTAAGCTCATCTTTTTGATACTAGTGTTTTAGCCACATCATTTCCAGTGATTTAGTATCATCTAGTAAAGGAATGTCATTTGTCGTTGTTATAGGTTTATCATTGTGTCCATCATTTGGTATGCAAATTAGTTTCTTTTTGAATTTGTAAGTAAGACACATATTGATGGTATCAATTGTTATTTTCATTTTAGTTTCCCAATATTGTCTAAGGAAAAATGTGAGATTTGGTTTGGTAGCCATTACCCATATGATTGTATTTATTAGGTTAGGTACATATGCTATAGGTAAGTAAAGATATCCAAGAGATTAAAGGGAAATAACATAATTTTGTACTTCATCAATAGTATGCCCCAATGTAGGTTAGTATAAGACATTATAAAGAGTGTTTCAATTATTTGTATCGATTTGAAAACGTGAGCAAGAAACACCATCGATGTTTTCAATAACTATTAGATTTTCATGGCTTTGTCACTTTAAATATTGATTTTTTATAGAAGGATTGGAAGTATTAAGTAATTTTCACTTTTCAATCATAATTTCTATCTGCCCCTCACCTTTGTATTTTTTAATATGGTTTTGTAATGCCACACAATGATCTGTTCTAGGCCAGTGATTCGATGATAAACACAATATCGTGATCCCTTCATAGGAATGAGTTTGTTTCTCAATCTATTTTATTAGGAGGTAAATATATCGTGTGATTTTCAAGTAATATAGGAATAATTAAATCTGAAACATCCTAGTTTGCTAAGATCCATATAATCTATTACAGAGGTTTTTGAGAAAACTCCACATTATTCACATGGTGTATTTGATTTTGTCCCCTGTAAGGTTGGCTTCAAGTTATTAGCCAATAGGGATGGATTAAATAACAAGCATTTACATGCTCATATTTTATATTTGCTTTGTCTTTATCTTGATTTGGTTTTGTCATGAGTTTGCCTTATATGTACCAAGACCTGTAGACCTGTAGGTGTGAACAAGTTATGTGAAAGATGCTCAAGTGGATCAAAATTTAGTTTTTTTCAATTACTCATTTGTCATATCATGATATATGTCATCATTATTGTCATACCAACTAAAAATTATTCCATCTTTGTGTTTAGTATTTACCAATGAAGGAAGTTCAAATGCTTGAGTTTCTTGTAGTTTTAGCAGTACTAGTTCCTTTGATAATTATTCTTGCTCTTGATGTACATCCATGCGCACCTCCATGGTTAGTGATTTATTTGTTTTATGAGATGAATAATTCATTGTGATTGACTCACCCACTTCATAATTTTTTGTAATATCAAGTGAAGTGTATTTTTTGTGGTATTATTTGAGGTATCCCTTCTATGTCAGAATGTATCATTTTATAAAATTTAAAGGGCTCATCATCAACATGCATTGTGAATAGGGTCCCATCATATATAAATTTAACATAATGATGTAATGTATATGGGGCAGCTTACATGGTATGTATCTATGGTCTACACAAAATTAAGTTATAATGCAATGACTGAGATATTACTTGGAATATTGTTGGAACCATTTTTGGCCCCAATGTCACATCTAATATGATTTGGCTAACTGGAGGGATACATGAATTATCAAATCCTTTGATATGAATATTTGATTTATGAAGAATATTGGTGCTAATATCCATGATGGGTAAGAAATCCACGCACTAAATGTTTAGGCTCGAACCATTACCAACTAACATCTTTTTGATTTCCTTGTTATGCATATTTGTACGAACAAATGCAAATATTGGTGAATAATACCTTTTAATGGTAAATATTTTGGATCAAAGGTAATTATATTTGCATTGTTTTTGAGATATTACATAATATATGTAAAATAATTTGGTTCAATATCGCTTGGTACTTGGGTTTCATGCAATGTTTCATATAAAATATCCTTGTAGATATTAAATTGTTTTAAGAATTCAAGGATTGAAATGTTAGCATGTGTGTTACTCAATTGGTCAATAAGATCATATCCTTTTGATTTGATAACAACTTTAGGCTTAGAAGGACCCTGTTGTATATTAACAAGTGGTGGGGTAGGTTGGGCACCCTTACCTTTTTTAGCAGACAACATGGATCGCATAATATTATATAAGTCATGGATGAAAAATGGATGTAGGATGGTAGTTGTCACTTGAATAGGATCTATGTGGAACAAAGGGTTGGGAGCATGCATGTTAGAATATGGATATTATCTCTATAGTATTGCAAAAGGATTTGTAGAAATAAACTTGATTCTTATCCTTTTTTAGCTTTTTGTTTAATTTATCCATATATGAAACATAAAAAATAAGGGTTACTATGAAATATTAGAAAAGGAAATAAATAATTTATGCATCCATGATTAATTCCTTTAAAACATATATAAATCTAATTTTAAAATATTTTCAGTTTAAAAATCAAAAATTAGAGGAAAAAACATGAAACCCTAAGTCCACTAGGGTTTGGAGACCAAAGGTTGAGTTTATCAAATGTTTAACCCTAAATTTAGATATTAGGGTATCTAAGGTTAAGAATATTAGATTATATTTTACTCAAGAGTGGTGAACTCATCTAATAAGTAGGCCAGTTAATAGAAAACTTAGATAAATTGTATTCTGAATTTATATAACTAAGATTGCTAGTGATAATTATTACAATAAATTAAAAATAAATGATACATAGTTGGTTTATTGTGCACATGTAGGTCTGATCAAGAACAAGCTAGACGTGGACTAGATGATGATCTTGGGATAATCATATAATTATGTAAATATCCTTTTTATAGCCTTGGATGATTACATCGAATATGGATAGTTCTATTGATGTAAGTGTCTAACTCTCTTGCATGTGTCATGTACATAATATTGACTAGATCTAGGTGTGACCAACTACAGCCTTCTGGGTTTTTTATCATCTTTCTTTTGATGTCTTCGGATCATGTGCATATGCCATCACTCTTTTTCAAATGATTAAACCCTAGCTCTTCACCCTTAGAGTGACTATGGAAAAAATGAGTTAGTGGGCTCATAATGTTTAACTAACATTAAAGACACCTATGTCAATGGGCATGACCTACATATCCAATACTCTGAAGATGGTCTTAGATTGATGTATTTCTCCCATACATGTTGCCTTATGTATGCATAAAGGTGCAATGTGTGATAAGCAAATACATGAAGTGACCTAACTTGTAACTTGGTAAATATGGCTCATGGGTTGCTCTTTGAATGCTTCAAAATTATAGAAAGACTACTACTATGATTGATATGGAATAGGGACAAATAGGGTAGATTTTCTCACTTGAATGATTGATTAATTACTTATTTATATATTATTTTGTGAGTTGTATTTGATTTCTAAGTGAGGAATGAATGAAGATTGATCTTGTATATATACCAATCCCTTTTAGAAATATCTTGCATTAAAGCACTTAGGCTGACGTTTTGGATATGTTTCTTTTACAAATTGTATGACTTTTAGGAACTTGACACTTTGTAGTAAAATGGACACTTACGTCGATGCATGTGTCCACTTCGGACATAAGTGTTCAGGGAGCTAAAAAAATAGGTACAGGTCTAAAACTGGGAGTGAAGGATAATAATCAGGTTTAGATATTTTTGCATAGTATAGGAGGCCTTGGTCATTAAAATAATAATGGTCAAACTAAGAGATAATCAGTTAGGCACAAAGAGATAGTGAACGTAAATCATTTGATAGTGGGAAGGTCTATAACTAAAATTTACAACCATGATAGGTATTTTCTAAGTGTACAAGACTGAGGTACTATATAAATCAGATTTTTAGTATCTAAATTAAGCTATCAAAGTGCCATATTTCAAATACAAGAGAAGACAAACAATATTTTTTGTGAATACAAACCCTTAGTGTAATATCTTAGATTTCTCATCATCCATAGGTGCAACAGGGGTAATGATCAATTCATGCGTGCAGTCAACCTAGATAAGTTCATGGTCAATAGAATTGAGCACACTACCCCATTGTTCTCTAACAGCAATTTTTTAAAAAAATATTACTTACTTTTACCTCTGATCTGTCACTTCCAAAATATTGCTTCCTTTATCTTTTCATATCTATCATATTCAACTGAGACAAGTTCATGATTAACAAACTAGAGTGCACTACATGACCATCCACCTACATCAGACCTATCCATATTTTATATTTGATTTTGTGATATATATTGACCCTGCACAATCATCTCTTCTTTGGATTTTCACAACCAAATAGTTAGAATATTCAACAAATATCATTGTGCAAGCTAAGTATTTTTTTTTGTAGTACTTTCCAAAAATAGGAACTTTCTATATTTAGTAATTTGTCAAAATCAGAATAATATGATATTTTATATCTTTAGCGTTCTAATATTTCCACTTTTACACCTATAATCAACATTACTTCTTTTAATTTTTTATCAAAATAGGTAAAACAATTTCAAATGGTAGGGTGATGCAAAAATGGTGCAATTTTTGCCACATTTACATCACCGCCCAACTATTTTTTTAAATAATATAATTATGTTTAATTTATTTTTATATTTAAGTAAAGTAAACAAATGTGAGATAATAAATATTAAACCTATTAAATAATAAAATAAATAACAATTATGGTTTTAATAATGATATAAAGTTCATTGTTACTAATTCATTCTTGTAAAATAATTAAAAAACATTGTACATTTAATCAATTTAATTAAAACACATAAGATGATATTTTAAAATAACGTGTATATATTAGAAGAAAATTATATACACATATATATGTATGGATATTTTTCAATCAAATGTTTCATACAAATAAAAATGATGATATTCAACCAATTGAGGTAGAGATGGTTATATTCCTTCATGTTGATCTTTAACAAACTCATTCCATAATTGTCTTGGTTGAGGGATAAATACAATAAAAGGATATGTAATATGAAAAGACAATGTATGTGATGTCGATGGACTCCTTGTAAATGAATGTCTTAGAGGAGTGCAAGTGGACAGTTGAACATGTTCATCTCTATTCCAATGGATCTTTTAGGAGGTTTTGGGAATGCAAGAGGAGGTGATGGTGGATGCGATAGTAGAGGTGATGGTGTGGGTGATAAAATATGGGTCTACTTGGGATCTTCATCATAAGTGAAAAGATATCAATGATGTACCACAACATAAAAAAATATTCATTTGGTTTATCATCTTGCTCGTCAAATTCATATATAAGTAATTAGAAAATAAAATTTGAACTATTTAAATAAAGCAAAAAATAATAATATACTATGAAATAAACAACATTTTACATAACATAGAAAAACCATAACATTAGATTGTTTTCAATATACTATAAAAAATAGATTATTTTCAAAATTGGATTTCAAAAAATTAATATATATATTAATCATCATTATCCACTACATTGTTTTTTTCTCAATTTCATTGGTGTTTCTCTCCCATTTAAATTGATATTCAATAGGAAAATTTTCACCAGCATATATAATTACAATTGATTCTACCATGGCATAATAAGGTAAATTATAGGCATGTCATCCACTTTGTCATTAGCACACTCTATATATTTATAATTAAAAGATGTGTAATCCATACGCCCATGTGTATTATTTATGAAACCAACAATATTTTTAAATGCATAAGGATGCCCATCAATGTAGGTATGATCATGTAGACATCATGTTGTTTTTGGAGTTGTACGAATTTGATATTTAATTATCTTTAAACTAGAACACATGTCATAAGTAGACATACTAAACTTGTACCTCACCACAAAATTCAATCTTTGAAACTGTACACTACATTGTAAAAAGGTAATATTTGTATACTTGATGCACATCGAGTAGTAGACCCTATATTATTTGTTGATAATGTGAAGAGCCCAAAACCTACATTAGGAATAGTTGACGATCGTAGCATATAACTCCACCTCTAAAATATAAATATTACATAGGGTGCGAGGAGTGGATCAAGAATTGGTCACGCCCAACAATCTCACTAATTAGGGAAATCATATTTATATTTTGGAAACACCTTATAAGGAATTTTCAAATCATCTTTAGAACTTTTAATCTTAACCTTCCCCTAATTTGCATGTAATTTATTCAAAACTCATGTTGGCATCCTACTATTGATCCGTACACTAGTGTAACTGCTTTGGACATCTTCCTCTTCAACACAATTTTTCCTTTTCATCTTTCATTATTTCCATATTGTCTACATATTCAGAGGTAGACGATAATGGTGATGAAGAATAACAAATTAAATTTTCAAAGCTTAATTTAGAGTTTGACATATATGTAATAAAAAAATGTAAACTAAGGTAAAAATAATAACAATAATAATAATAATGAAAAACAAATTAGGAGGAAAAATTAAGATAAAACTAATAATTATATCAAATGACAAAAATAAAATTTCACTAATTTATGTAATATCAATCATTTCAATAAAAAAATGTTGTTGGTGTGTGTTCCACAAATTATTTCATGAAATTTCTCGATTGCTAATTTATATTCTAGGAGATGAGTATAGCTAGGGTTTAAAGGGTTAAGGATTACAGATAAGGTTTGTATACAGAAGTTGGTGAGTAGTGTACTATAGTACTAAAAGTTTTAACACAAAATGTTTGGATCAGGGGGGCGAAGAGGGGGGGTGGGGGATGAGGGGGGAGGATATTTTCCCCCGTGAAGACTTACCTTTCGACAGATGGTTACATGAGTAACTTCATTGATTAAAAAAATAGAGATTAATGCTCTGATGAAAGCTACAAGAAAAAAGAAGCCAGAGAATCGAACAGAGGGAGCTAGGAGGACATGCATGCAGGGAGTAGATGAAAACCTGATTGCTTTGTTGGATCCATCAGAAATTAAAAAGAACATAGCCAAACTCTATTAGTGAAGAGCATGATCTACAAATTTATGGGAGGCCAATTAACTCTAGATGAGTTACATGCATGGATTTAGAGGAACTAGAAGATGAATGGAGAATACGAATTAAGAACATGCACTAAAGGATATTTTAATGGAAAATTTATGAATGAATCAAATCAAGACAAAATCTTTGAAGGAGGACCAAATTTTTTTCAGAATGTGGGTTTGTTCCTGAAGCATTGGCATATAGATTTCAAGCCAACGAAGTAATTGCCAACAACGGTACTAGTATGGATCCAACTATATGCTCTTCCAAAGGAATTTTGGTCAAGGTATGTCTTCAAAATAATTGCTCATATGATAGGTAGACCTGTTAATGTTACTAGACCCCATCATGAAAAAGGATTATCTAGTTATGCTAGGATATGTGTGCAAATAGATCTTACCAGACCACTGCCAAAAATAGTTACATTGAAAGCAGGAGAGATGGAATGGGTACATGATTTGGATTATGAAAGCATCCCCTTCAGATACAAGGGATGCCATGATTAAGGACATCTAATTAAGGAATGCTTGATAAACCTTAAAAATAATTTGATAGAGAAAGCCCAGAAAGATATGGAAAAGGATGTCGAGGGCTTGATGAAACCCAAGAAAAAGCACACCATCAAAACCAAAATCAAAATGATCAAAAAATATGTACCAAAAAAGAGCAAAACATCCAGTATGGAAGAAGGAATAGAAATGGAAGGAATAGAAAAAATTCTAGAAACTCAAGGATATGGAAATAACACAAAGTAGGAAGGAGAGGGCATAACAGTGAAATACGAATTCAAAGAGGACATTGAAAATCTCCTCAAATAAGGAAGCACAGGGAAGGAGGTGAGACATAAGAAGAATGAGAAAAAAAGAACACAATAGAAAGGAAAAGGACGGGGGGAAGGGCAATGTTGCCAATAAAACTAGATAAGTTTGGAAGAAGATGAGGAAACAAAATCAGAGAATGGAAGTGACGAGGACATGATAGGAATAAAGCAAACCCTAAACCTTAATAGCAAAGGAAACTTTGAAAAAAAAAGAGGGATACCAAGCAAGAAAAAGAAGAGATAAGAAAAAATAATGGAGGCCATAAGAGTAGGTACTCAAAAGTTGGTAGATAGTTTCTTGGTGGGTACCAAGTAAAGTGACTAGCCATAATGCAGATCATATCTTGGAACATTAGGGGACTCAATGCCCCATCCAAGAGGATATCATTGAGACAACTAATCAGTCAATACAATTTGGAGATTGTGATGATCCAAGAATCTAAATTAGATAATCTTGATAGGGAAAAAAGAAAATTCTCAAATAGTTATAAAATGGAGATAATATGCAATAATGTGGAAGGATCAGATTTGGAAATGGTCATTCTATGGAAGGATAATTTAATAAAGATAGATACCATTCACATTCACTGGTTTATAGGGTGTAAAGTTGAAGAAAGAAGGACAAGACTAAATTCATTTCTAGTTAATATATATGGAACTCAAAATAAAGAAGAAAAAAAGCTAGGTTGGATAAAGTTAGAGGAGACCATCAATGCTATATAGGAAGAGCTATGGATAATAGGAGGTGATTTCAATGCTCGTTGGACTCGATGAAAAAGTAATGGGGAAGTGAGAGAGAAAAATATCATGATAACTTTCAAAACTTCATTGACAGATCAGATCTATGGGATATAAAAACCAAGCAAGAGTGGTTTACTTGGAGAAATAAGAGAAGGGGTAAGGATTTAATCCTAGAAAGGCTAGATCATTTCTTGGTTAAAAGGAATTGGTTTGATCAAAAGCATATCTTGGAGACAGAGGTATTAAAGTTGTTGGTTCATATCATTGGCCAATAGCTCTACAAATAATTCATGAGAAAAGACCCAACAGAGCCCCCTTTCAGATTTGAGAAGATTTGTGGAACATCCTGACTATGACAATTTTATCACCCAGATATGGTCTACACCAAGATAAAGGTAAGTCTCCAAAATGTTTGATTTCTCACAAAAACTCATGGAATTAAAAGGACTAAAAATGGAATCAAGACACCTTCAGGAACATCTTCCAAGACAAAGAAAAGTTCTTGAGGATTAGTAAAGAGATTCAAGGCCTAAGAATGGAAGGGCACGAGTTAGTTGACTTAATGAGAGAAGAGGAGGAAATGACCAGAAATATTGAGGATATCTATATCAAAGAAGAGATATACTGGAAGCAAAAGTCCAGGTTCAAATGGCTAAAAGAAGGGGACAAATATAAAATTCTTTCACTTATCTTGCAGGAATAGAAGACAAAAGAAATATAAAAAAATTAGAATCCCCAACAAGAGATATCATTGAGGATGAAGGGGAAATCAAGGAGTACCTGACCAAATACTGAGAAGGAATACTAAGGAAGAGGGGGCAAATGAGGAGGAATAGGAGGAATTTTTAAGTCTTATCCCCAACAAGATATCTCTAGCAGACAATGGAAGTTTAATGGAGGATATCTCACAAGAAGAGGTGAAGAGGGAAGTGTTTGAAATGACAGGAGATAGATCACTAGGGCCAAATGGATTCTTGGTTATTTTCTTTCAGCACTTTTAGGACCTCTTAGGAGAAGAGGTTAGGGACATGGTGCAAGAATCGAAGGAGTCCAAAAAAATGTTAAAAGCCATTAATGCTACTTTTTTTATTATTAATACCTAAGAAAGTATAAGGTATGTCTCCTGAAGACTTTAGACCAATATCCCTCTGTAATACAATTTACAAAATAATTTCATAGGTCATAGTTAATTGGTTGCAGAAGTTCCTCCCGAGACTCATTTCAAAAGAGCAAGGGGGGTTTGTTAAAGGAACGCAAATATTTGATGGTATAGTAATAACACATGAGATTGTCCACTCGCTACAAGTTTGTAAAAGATAAGGAATGTTAATAAAGATGGACATCACCAAGGCTTATGATAAAGTTGATTGTAAATTCCTAAAACAAATACTTAAAAATTTTGGGTTTAGTGAAGACTAGAGAAGATGGGTACAATGTTGTTATGCAACAACCAAGTTTTTGGTTGTGATAAATAGATCACCTAAAGGCTTTTTTTAGTCAACCAGAGGACTTAGGCAAGGAGATCCATTGTCCCTATACATTTTTATCATCATGGTGGAAGCTCTGGGAAGAAAAATAAGAGCACTCAGAGAAAAAGGTAAGATAAAAGGAATACAGGCCATTATAGGAGAAACCTCTCATACTCAAAATTTGTGGATGACACAATGTTATTCGTTCATCCTAGACTAAGAAAATCAGAGCCATAAGGGATTTATTACAAAATTATGAAAAGGTCTCAGGACAATCCATCAACAAAAATAAATCAAAAAACTTCTTCATAAATGTATCACAAAATCTACAAGGTTTCTTGTCAAGAATCTTAGGATTCAAGATTACAGTGATGTCAGACAGTTACTTGGGTTTTCAATTAATCAAAGGAAATTGAGATAAGAATCTATAGTGGACTATAATTGAGAAGATGAAGAAAAAGATGAATAACTAGAAAGGCAAGTACTTGACTTATGCTGGAAGACTAACTCTCATTAGGTTGGTTATACAAACTACTGCCAACTATCGGTTTTCCCTCCTAAAGGCACCCAAACAAGTCATTGTTGAAATGAACAAGATATTGAAGATTTGTTTGTGGCAAGGAACAAAAGAGAAGGCAATTTTTCCTCTATCAGCATGGAATAAGGTATGTAAGCCTTTAGAGCAGGGGGAGTTGGAATAAAAAATTGGCATAAAATGAACCTTGCTTTACTGGCAAAGCTAGTTTGGAGAGCTAGGACGAGAAGGAATGAGAGATGGAGTGAACTCCTTAGAAGTAAATATCTTGATGACAAGAAACTGAGTAGAATTTTTACTGCCCAAGATCTTCCAAAAGAATCTCCTATTTGGAACAATGTGAAGGAGGCAAGGGCTATCATATTGAGAGGACTATTTCACCAAATCAAGAATGGGGAGGATATTGAATTTTGGGAAGATGGTTAGGTGATAGATAAATCACTGAAGTTGGACTTGAAGTTTGTAACTATCAAAGAATAAAGTAGTAGGATCTAGGGGAGGAAAGCAAAGGAGTATTGGGAAGAGAATACAAAGGTGGGGTTTAGAATAGTGACATGGAAATGCTTCTAGAATGATGATGGAACATAGATGAAGCTCAGAAGGATCTCAATGAAATCCTACAAGGATTTTGGATCCCATGGAACCCAAAACTGAATAATATTAGATGGAACAGGAAAGGTAATGGAGAGTATTCGGTGAGGGAAGGTTATGAAACTCAGGAGGATGGGGAGCAGAGGGATGCTCTAGCTTCAATTTGTAAAAATATATGGAAATCAAAATCATGGCCTAAAATGAGAGATTTCCCATGGTTAGCAACACATGGGAAGATTTGGATGGGTGAGAATCTAAAAAAATGAGGATTCCAAGGTCCAACTAGATGCATAATGTGCCTAAAAAGTGAAGGAGTTTAGACCACCTTTTACGGCACTGCAATGTTGCTTCTGAACTCTGGAACATGGTTTTAAACAAATTTAATGAGAATTGGAGTATAAGTGATAGAATAAGTAATTATATGAAGGCCTGGTATAGGTATAAGGGGTTAAATCTACTTAATGATATTTGGAACATGGCGGGAGAAGGTTGTTGAGAAGGTATTTGTGTCACAATTTCTTTCTAGCAAAGTAAAAAAATCCAAATAACATAACGTGAAATTGACCCAATTTGTGGCACAAATTGCATTTCATGTAGTAGTGTTGAGACATGTCATGGGATTTGGTAGGACAGCAGTATAGTTTCTAATGTAGGCACTATTTTATACCACATTTTCATTATCCTTTTCATTTGGCATCTGTCTATTTTTTAATTTGCTTTTCTCTATGCCATCTTCGATTTCTCTAGATAAAGAGAATGGGGTGTTAAAATGCCCTTTGTGTGACGGAAATCTATACTCAATTTTTTACCCTTCATCATCGAGATCTCTCAATTTTAATAAGTTCCCTAGGCTCTAGGTTCAAAAGGCTTGAAATAAAATTGGAGTTGGATTCTACAATGAAATCTATGTATGTGGTTGGTGTAGTACCTTTGATCATGCCATGTCCCTTTGGTGTAGTACCTTTGATCACGCCATGTCCCTTTGGTGTGGTTAAGGTTTTAAGTATCCATTTAAATCTTTTTGGTGTGTTTTGTCTTGGATAACCATGTTATGGACCTTTGCCCAGGTGAAATCGTTGAACTAATGTCCACCTTGCTCCAAGACATTTAAGACCATAAGAATGGCCAGAAAGATGGATAGTCCATTGTTGAAGTGGGGTTGCTCAATCAATTGGTCCACACAACCCTGAAGGTGTTGTAATTTAGCAAGGCAAGTGGTTTCCAATTGGTATATGTTAGGGTGTCAAGGAAGAGCTCTATAGTTTTGCAAGTCACATATATTTCAAGTCTTTTGTTGTCCTTCCTCTCAACTAATGTTTTTATTTGTGACTTTGATGCCAGTCTCATATAGATGGTGGACTGTTCTAAGAGATCGTCTGGAAGGTGTTTTTGGTTTCTCTTCAAGCTAGTGGCTAGTGGCTTGGATTTTTTAATCTCTCATTTTTTCTAATGGTCTAGCTAGCATAAAAAGATTTTTTTCTTAGTTGCTTTGTGGTTTGCAAGCCTTGTTTTGGGTTAGTTTGGTAAATGTTGCCAACGCTCTTCTTATAAATTTTTCGATTGATTTTCTCTATGTTCATCTTTCAACGAAAATTTCTTGGGTTTTTAGTTTTTGGCTTTTCTATCCTTTGTGTACAAGTGTGAACCCTTCCCCACATTAAAATATCAAAAAATGATATTTCAATATTTATATTAAATAAATTAAAGGTTAAAATATCTTTATCTATAAAATTAGTTCATATAATATAATTTTGTAATAAAGCATAAATTGTACTAAAATAAATTTATAAACCTATACTATTAAGAAATACTAACATAAAACTAATTACATCCACCACCATAAACAATAAAAAGGATTTGAATAATTTTTGTTCCATGTCATATAAAACTTTTTAAAATGCTGACATATTCACTTTCTCTACAAATACAATCTGCAAACATGTCAAGTCAATTTTTAAAGCTTGTTATATACCCTCATGCCAAGGTATTTTAAAATAATTGGTTTCACCCTAGTCAGATTTTTTTTCAATAGTATAATTCTTTCCACGTTGAAGCTTGACAAGAGCTTCTTTCCATGTTAATTCACAATCAATAAAGTGTCAATGTAAGCCTAACTTTGGGTACAGATTACTCCAAGAGCAAAGGACTTGAAATGCAATTTTATCACCATTGTGAATTGAGACATTTTCAATTATGGAAAGTGTGTTTGTTTGAAAGATGAAACTTCTTCAAGATTATAGGCTGCTATAAATAGGTCCCTTTTCAAAGAGTAATATTCAAAGGGATGAGAAGTGAAAGCCTTCTTTGGATTCTGAAAAGAACAAACCTTACTAGAGCATAATTGATAAAGCATCAAATAACCTTACTAAAGCATAATTCGTAAAGCGTCAAATATTGAAGCTGTTTCTAGTCCAAATCCAAAGATTTGGAATTAATCATCGAGAACAGAAGCACTCCAAAACTTATCAACATAACAAGACAACCCAACATATATGGGATGTTTAACAAAGAGCACCGATATAACAATGTAAGCCCAAGCATTTTTGGCACTTGTTCATAAAATTCTTTGATTATGTTTCTTCAATTCCAATTGCATTTTCCAAGATTTTCTTTTTTATTTGGCCTGGCACCAATTCATAATTTCCGATGTTCCCAAGCGCCTATCATTACGCTACATCTCAATAATAGATATAAAATTCTTTATTCTCCATACTTGAAAAATGCATATCCAATGATTGCAATATTCCATTATCATCAAATCAATCACAATTTGTCAATATTAAATATATTGTATTCATTCGGTAACAAAGAAATCCAAAAGGTCATTAAAGAAATGAACGTCTATGAAAATTTGCCAGCATAGAGAACTTAAATATTCACGATTGGGTAAAAAACCCACAAAAATTAAAATTTATCTCCTAAAGGTGTTTGTCAATGAACCTCATGTAAGCTAAATAATTGAGAGCCTAGATGTGAATTGTTGAAGATACGTATAACCAATGAAAGCGATTGTGTATTTGTACATCCTTGTAAAATGGTTATTGAGCCCCCTACATTTGGCTGATTTAAGTCCTTGATACTGGCGAGACTTATGGTTTCTCTTGTTCTCAGTGCTTGATACTAGCAAGAACTCTAGTAAGAGAACTAGTTTCTCTTGTTCTGAGTCTTTGGTACTAGCAAGACTTCTACTTTCTTTTGTTCTAACTTTTAATGTACTTGGAATCAAATAATGAATTAACATAACATGTACAAAGAATCCGTTTGCAGACAAGTGTCACCAATGAAAGCAATTGTATTCTTTTCATCCACATCCTGGTAAGATAGCTAGAGTACCTGGTATCAGCAAGACTTCTGGTTTCTCTTGTTCTCAAAACTTGGTAGTAGCAAGAACTCTGGTTTTTCTTGTTCTCAGTCTCTGGTACTAGCAAGATTAATGTTTTCTTTTGTTCAATCATATCACGGAAAAAATCTGTTTGTGTAAAACTATCGGAATGTACCAATCTAACAAATTGACAAAATTAATATAATCTGTTCCAAAAAGAAGCCGTAATAGACCATTTTTCATCTCCTTGTATAATTGAGACATGACTAGGGCATGATACTCATAATATCTTAAAGAGTTTTATAAATTATTGTTGTATAAAATTACCAAATAATATACAAACAGTTCTCAACTCGAAAGTTCTACTAATAAGTTACCCTTGAGACATCACTAATATTGTAATCTAGAATCGACTCGAGTTTTATTTCAATGTCATTGCAATCATTAGTGGGTTAAAAACTTAAACTTCTAAGATTAATCTTATAGAATTCAACTATGAGAAGAGAACCACACACTAAATAGACATTGCCTTTCACCTCTGCCAAACAACATTTTCAATGTTCAGAATATACTTTGTTGCTGATTACATGGATACATGCAGGCTTGTAGCATTAAGTTCCAGCTCTTGCAAAAAACATCGTGAGCATGTGAGTGTCCATAGCATTTCATCCCTTCAGGCAAGACTCCCATGAAGGATCTCCAGCATTGATGATTTAATTCAGTCTGTTACAGGTTTATCCCTAATAAAAGCTAAGGACAACTGTCACAAGCAATAAATAAACCACCATTTTCTACCTTGATCATCAATGCATTTATATTCTTAGGTATCCTATAGAAACTAACAACATTGCTGCTGCAAGGCACGGGGTTTATTAAGTGTCTACATTCATCTCTCCTTTGAACTCCTTTCATTCATGTCTTTTGAACAACTTTCTCCCAGTTCCTGCGATCCCACATGACCTGCGATTGGTTTTGAGTGATGCCTAAAGTGATCACAATAAATTAAGGTCCAATAAGGAGGCCTTTTCAACATTGGAACTTCTAATTGCTATTAAAGTTGAAGATTAATGACAAGGGTGAAATAAATTGCCAAAAACAAGCCTTGGCAATATAATGAAACAGTTCGATGGGTTTCACATTCCATTCTCATTAGCAAAATATTTGCATCAAGAACTTCCTCAAAAATTTACACATCTTATATCATCAAATGATCTTTACAAGAATATACCTATTCTCAATATAGATGATCCTTTAAAATTTGTAAACAATAATATGCCAGGATTTGTAGCAGATATCATTATTTCTTCTTGATGTCCTATAGTAATTCACAGCAGACTACCCTCTTGCCAGCTATATTACTGTAAAACAGAAAAAAATATATTAGAGAAGTAAACAGAAAAAACTTATTATATCTGCAACTTAAACAAGAAAATGAATACCAGCGATCAAACACAGAAAGTCATATGAACAGGAGCAGATTAATCTCTCAGACAGAAAGAAACTGGTTAAGGTGGCCTAAAAAGCCCGTAATTAAATTATTTTGAACAGTCTACCACTGAAAGTTCACCAGAAAATACAATACAAGACACATTCATAGAACTTACCACAAGATCACAATCTTGGCTAACAATAGCTTGCTCTGCAGGATTCACGACTACTTCACAGGATACAACTTCCTGCACATATATAAACAGAATCACAGTTTCCAAATGCACATTAGCAATAGATGTTTCTAGCTAGTAAGAAAACCAATCCTAGCATTTTATTTGTCACAGCATGTGTAAGCACCATATCCATAGACAATCACTAAACCGTATGTGTAATGCTAGTTCAAATGACGGAATGAGCTTGGAAATGATGCATTCTTTGTCTTACATTAGGCATTGTCTATCAGTCCAGAAGAGGACCATGCAGGAATTGAACACTTGCAATCTCTTGCACTACAAGTATATCTTGGCGATCATTAGCAAGCATAATCTGTGCTTGCTGTCCTGATTGCTATATTGGTATTTCTAGCTTTCTTTGATCAGGATTATTTTAAGTAAAATTTAAATATATCTTAATGATCACCAACCAAGTGTACTTGCTGTTCTAATTGTTGCGTTACTGTCTTTATTCTCTTTCATGATGCACATTCTCATGAAATCTTCTTTGGGTAGTCCAAGGAGGTTTCTTTCTTCTTTTGAGTACTGCTTTGTAATAGTTGTCAAGTGCACATGCAAAAGACTCGTCTCAATTTCATCTAGATTAGGAACTTTAAATTGTTTGCTGAGTACGCAAACAACTAGCAGCAAGCATCTTTTCCAACCTTTGTTGGTGACAACAATCAATGTCAAAATTATAGTTGCCAGAATACTGTTTCTCTGGAGTCTAGTCCAATTCTCTGGGTTAGAAAAAAAAGAGTCTAGTTGACCCTTTGGCTGAATCTGTGCAAGACTTCGAGTCTACCACATCAGACTCACTGATGGATTTCAAGTCTAGTTCAGCAACCTAATTAAAGCCAAAAGGGCAAAAGAGACCTCGATTTTCAATTCTTCAATTGCAGAGTGAGGCTTTGTTTTCTGTAGCAGGTGGCATTTCTAAATAAAGGCAATTTTCATCCTCCCAAACCCAGACTTTTGTATAATAATTTCAGATTTCTAGATGTGCACGAATACTATTGCTATAGCAGTCCATTTTTATTCATAATTTCAGGCACTGGGGAGCAATTTTCAAGCATTTCTGGAAAAATTATCTCCATGACAGTACCACCCTAGGAATGAAATTTTTCATTTGAAATGAAAAATACCCAGTTTTTTAATGAAAATTAAAATATCTTATCACTTTTAAGTTTCCAAATCTTTGGCAAGCCTGAGGGTGACTCCTTTGTTCCCTGAGTCCAACTGAGTCTGAGTCTGTCTATGATGGACATGACTCAGAACAATCGCGGGGTTGATGGGGACCTCTGCACTAACAAGGATAGAATATTCTTAGCAAGAATTGCAAGCATTTTATGAAATTGCCAAATATGTGGAATGGCATGATTAATGAAAAGAAGTGTTAATGCTATAACTGAATATAAAGCTACAACTGCATGCAGAGATCGTAAACTCTCTGATCGACCTCAAATAAGGATATAAAACCTATAGTATGAACTTCACATACACAATAACCCTTGTAAATTTTCCTGAGCACATAGAATTAAAGCACCATATTTAATAAAAGAACACAATCCACTAGAAGAGTGAATTACTCCCACTATTTGTCAAAATATCTCGGTATGATTCTAGCAGAATTTTGGTATTAAAGCATTGTTTTAGATCATATTTGAGCATCTGAGACAATGACTAAAATATCCCTTGAATGAATAGCAAGGTTCAACAATGAAAAGTTAAGTTGTGAATCGTTTGGAAAATGTCTAGTTACAAGGAGGAGGTATCATGCGACATAAAATTGAGACAAGTAAGCCAAACATAAGACCAAGAGAGCTGCAGGAAAGATAAATAAACACAGCACAGGAACCGGGAAAATGGGTAGATAACCCTAAACAGGATCCTCACCAACTATGCAGGGTTTTCAATGGTATGATGTTCCATGGACAATAACATGCAAATGATGAAGAGTTTGGTCTCAAATTCACCCATCAATGTAGTAGTGCTTGTAAATGTTGAAAGCACTACCCTGCCATTAAAGAGTGTCGGAGATTCGAACACTGCTGACTGCTGACCAATTACTGCTTGCTAATGGCATGATTTTCATCTTGCATGTTGAAAGTGTGCAGCTCCGAAATCATACCTTCTGAGAACAAGAATAAGTATACCATGATTCTCAAATCACAAAAATTGCAGGCTCGTGCTAAGACTTAGAAAAGAACCAAAAAGGATGATTCCTAAGAAGGAATACTAGGCAAAGTTCTAAATCAAGTTAAGATTAGGTAAATTAGGTGATTTGGGATGACTGGATATAGGAATGGGATCCTAAGGTCAAGGCGATCCATGGCCCACTCTAGTGCGACTTCATCGATACTTTGTAAACTCAATTCCCAGAGATGTCATAATTACTGCAACAATGAAGTGGAATCACCCAGTCTCACTTGCATGCAGAGTTTTTTAGCCAAGGTAAGATTGAGACACAAAACACAACAAATCTTTTGAGCTAGAAGCCAGGTAAAGACATGTTGAACCGGCTATGCTCCACGTACGGGTGTCTCCCTAATAATCTTTTTTCTGCCTCCCTTTTGCAAGGTGTTGGGAAGAGAGAACCCCTTACTGATTAGGAATGGGGTAACTATGGCTTGATCTTTAATTAAACCAGTAAGTGAAAGCAAACTAGCCATGAAAGGAAAAACTAAAATACACCTTTGTTTTAGTTTAAAATTTTCTAGCAAACAAATGCTTATTGCAAAATAGGGGTTAGTTGTAACAAAGAAGTCTTGAAAGTAACAAATATCTAAAGCAAAACTGAACGTTATTCCTAAGATATAAATTAAAAGAGACAGTAGCACCCAGTTCAATTCTTAATAACAAAAGTCTATGCTAATGAATTTAGCAAAATAGTAACCCAAAATGCATCTGATCGATGTCATACATGCAACACTTAAGGTGGTTATCAATAAGACAGAATAGACTCTAGTTTAATACTAAACCACAGCTATGCATCTGATATAAAATCAGAACTCAAAGCAAACTGATCTTGGGGGACTCATATGAATTCTATTTATGAATGCTTATTTACATAAGATAAGCCTGAAAATATACACTAAAAATCTTACAGAAACATTTAATGTGTCCAACTCTCACCTACCAACTGTCCACCTCCTTTCAAGTTATTTCTACCTACCCTTTGACTAATTCCACTAACCCGCTTGCATATGGATTTCACTAATAAATAACTATAGTTAACTTAATACCAATACTAGATGTCCTCATCATTTCCTCCCCGCTTAGAGAATATTGTCCCCAATTTCTACATGAGAATTGGGAACTTCTCTGGAATAACTAACTTGGAGAACCACTTGACCTGCATTGGTAGAGTTCCTTTCTGGCTGACAAGGTATATAGTGGTTTTCACCTTGTGATTGATGCAGATCCAAATATCAAGCAAAGCATATTTAGCCTATGCTTGTTAAAAACTAAGAATGGTAGCCTTAGGGTGAGTGATAGAAATCTTAAGTGACATGGCTCGTACAACTTGAGCTTTTTTACATTGACAACATCATGGATTACCAAGCTCAGCTGGAAAATCAAGTCGAAACACATTCGGCCCAATTGCTTAGATAATAATGTAAGCTCTTTATCTAATGGGCTTCAACTTGTAATGTTGTTTATGTGAAACCTTGATTTATCCAAGTGAAGCCACACACAATCACCAACTTGGAAAGAATGAGGCACTTGATTTCAATCATGAAGTGTCTTGAATTTGGCTTGAGTTTGTTGTCGAATAACCTGAATTTTTATGGTAAGCTTGGCCAGATTTTGCACAAATGACGAATCTTTGTCTTGCTCTTCTTGTTGGTGGAACATATTTAGAGTTTGACGGGTAACTGGAATCTCATAAGGCACCAAAGGTTGGAATCCATAACAAACTTCAAAACGAGAAATATTGGTAGCCCGATTGTAGCTACGCAATTGAGTATCGCACTACCTACTCTTCTAATGAGAAACGGGGAGAACATGGACTAAATTGAGATTAACAACCTCATTTTGGCCATCAATTTGCAGTTGAAATGAAGTGGAGAAGCACTATTGACAAACTAAAAGCTTCCACAATGATCACCAAAAGTGACTCCAAAAGTGTGAGTCATGATTTGAAATGACAGTCGATCATAGCTCAAAACTGCTCCAGACAAGCATGAAGAACAATTCTGCAACTTGGGGAGCATCAATGGGTTTTGAGCACAGCATTAAGATTACCATTTTGGAAAATCGACCGACAACCACAAAGATGCAGTCATTTGGGCACTGAGTGTTTGGAAAACCACTTGTACTTGGATTCTTCATGCGTTCTTACTTACTCCCTTCTCATCTGGAAGGACATGCACTTTCAAATTGAGTCAGATTGAGATAGATGAGGTCAAGTGCTCTCCCAATCCCATATCCCATATATATAGAGGGGGGAGGGGGTTGAACAAGAATGAGAATGTATTTTCTTCGCTCTCTGCCCTCCCATGCCTTCTGCCTAGTCCATGCTTCCAATATTGATTAAAAGAAGACTATTTTGAGACGCGCAAACGTAAGGGCAGGGCCAGTTACCCAGTTACATTTAAGGCAGGGGCATGGAAATGGATTCTTGTGGTCAAGAAGATACCAGTCATGGCTGATATAATCCAAGCTTTTGATTGGAAGGCACAAATTGGCTGAGAAGAGAGCCCCAACAGAGGTAATCCTTGACTTGCTTCCACATAGAAGGCCAATAAAAGTACCATTGAAGGTACTGTAAGGTCTTCTATATGCCAAGATGTCCACCATTGGAGGCCAAGTAATCTTCCTTTCGCAAAATCTGGGGAGAAGAGCCCATGCAAAGTTGAGGAACTTATACAACCACCCATCCCGTAAATTGAAGTCAAGGAAAGGTGTTTGGTTCACCACTGTTGGTTGCTGCAAAGCTTCAACAATCAGACGAAATTGAGTATTTGTGGAGTAGACCTTTCTATTCATCATATTGTACACATCAGGTATCCAAAATTTTAAGTACTCAAAAAGGAGAACAACTAAGAAGATCTGTCATGTCGTTGGTGACACCCTCTTATACTTTATCACCAAATGAAACTGTTGAATGTGAGATGCCAATTTTATTGAATATTAGAGTGAGAGTTCAAAAATGAAATGATTGATGATCAGTATGCAAACTTACCTCTTTACCAAGACGATAATGGTGCCAGATTGAGGGCTTGGACCAACGCATAAAATTCTGTCATAGGTTGCTATCATTGAGCTTGGCTTGTGACAGTGCTTCAAAATGATATGCCACTAAATGTCCTCCCTACTTAAGTACCCTGCCTATGGCATATTGGGAACTGTCAGTCTCAAATTCAAATGGCTGCTTTAAGTTGGGAAGAGCAAGCAATAGAGGAGAGAATAGAGCCTTTTTTAAAAGAAAAAAATGCTTGTTCCAATTAAAATCTTTCTAACTATTGAGTTGATGAAGAGGGCGGGTAACATGCAAGTAGTTACGAATGCAATTTCTATAGTTCGTAACCCCCAAAAAACTCTTCAATCTAAAATGTTGAATGGAGTCGGCTACACCTGAAGGACCTTTACTTTATCTAAATCCACATGTACCGTGTGCACATTACTAAGAAACCCCTACTTAACTGAGGTTTGACTAAACAAGTTCTTCATCTTCACTTGAAGGAGATGTTGGTGAAGAAGATCCAAAACTAGCTGTACATTGACCAAGTGGTCGTCCCAAAATCTGTTACAAACCAAAATGCATCTGCATAGAAGACAACAAATTTTCCAAGTTAGGGTTGCAAAATCATTGATGATGCTTATGAATTTGGTAGGTGCATCAGTGAGGCCAAAGGGCATGACCAACCACTTGTAGAGTCCAAAAGTGGTATTGAAAGTCGTCTTCCAAACATCACAAAGCTCCACAGACTTGGTGATATCCAAAAGACAAAATCGAGCTGGGTACTTGGCACCCTGAAGTTGATCCAAAAGATCATCAATCCTAGAAAGAGGGTAGTGGTTCTTCACAATGATTTTGTTGAGAGCATGATAATCTATGGTTAATCGCCACTCATTATATTCCTTTTTTGGCAAGACGAGCAAGAGATCCGCAAGAATGTCGAGTTAAGTCTTTCCTTCTTTGAGCAACTACTTGATTTGGCGCTCTTATCTCAACACTCTCAATGACTTTAGTATGATAAGGTGGCCAATTAAGCAACTAAGATCATCGATACATCTGGCTGTAGTGTGGTAAGGTGGCCAATTAAGCAACTAAGATCATCAATCCATTTGGCTGTAGTGTGGTAGGGTGGCCAATTAAGCAACTAAGATCATCAATCCTAGAAAGATGGCAGTGGTTCTACATAATGAGCTTGTTGAGAGCACGGTAATTTGTGACTAATAGCCACTCATTGTGTTCCTTCTTTGGCATAACGAGAGCTAGAGATCCACAAGGAGAAGAATTGGGCAACTCCTTGATTTGGCACTCCATCTCAGCACTCTCAATGGCTATCGACAACTGAGAAGCCAAGGCAAGCTCAATAGAAAGTTGAATGGGCCTCAAAGGAGAATCCTTCAAACTCCTCGAAAACATTAGAATAAGCATCAACAAGAGATTTGATTGCTCAAGTGGAAGCTTGTCAACATTACCCACCTTTGCTTTCCAAATATTACAAAGAACAAAGAAACTTATGCAGATTGACTTGATTATTTGCCATCCAACCCAAGAACAAAAAAGTAATGGGAGTGAATTTATACACTTTCCCATCCTTATGCAAATGGTAGGTCTTGTGGAAACCATCAAAGGCTGCCTTATGTCATAACGATAAGGTGGTCTTAGAGTGCAAGAATCAAGGTGAATGACATCACAATCAATTGTATCCTACAATATCTCAATGGAAAATATGACAGAACATTTGAAAGACATGAGTGTGGAATGTCCCTCCTTGATGCACCCCAAGTGTTATGGGTGTGAAAACATTGTAGTTGGCAACCAAAAATCATCTACCAACTTATGTGAAATCAAGTTCTTCTGGTTGCCCTTGTCAATGATAAAGCTCAACCAATCTATTTTGATTTGACAATTATGAGTGAATAGAGCTTCTCAATTATTGACAAAATACTCAATTCACAATGAGAATGAGCTAAGGGTTGGAAGTTCTGGGATCAATTACTTGAATCTTAAAATCTTCATATTGCTAAGTTTGCTCTACACGAAGGCTCTTCACCTTTGTTGATTTGAGGACACAACACCCATCGGTAGAATGTCCTGCCTGCTTGTGTTGGGCACAATACTTATTTTCATTCCCAAATAGAGAAGTTGAAGCCTTATGAGATCCATCTGGTGCAGAATACCGATTCCTTGTTCACTACATGCCTTTAAATGAGCCTCCAGGCTGCAAGTACATGCATCTAACTTGTCCATGTCAATTAAGCCATCAAATTGGGAAATGGATGTCTTGGTGTCCAGCCTAAAAGCTGGTTGGGCAATCCGATTGGTCAAGGGAACAGAACTGGTGGTCCCTTGTTGTCCCATGAGTTGCTGGAACATGCTCATCATCTACTGCATAAGTTAAGAGTTGAAATGCATTTTACTGTTTTGGTTGGTCCTAGAGCTCGAGTGGGCATAGGGACCAAGTTGGGGTTTTGGCTGGAGCTTGGAGTGTTTTGTATTGAAGTGTCCATCAAATAAAATTATAAAAACAAAGGATACAAAGCAAAAGGATTGTTTTTGGGTTAAAAGATTGCAATTAATATATGACAATGTCTAGAAGTGACCCTTAAAAAACCATAACAAACTTTAAAAGATTTTGAAGATTAATTTGTAAGAAAAAGATAACCCTTACCAAAAAACAGTGAAAAAGACCTTACAATAATGACTTAAACACTTTCAATTAAGACCCCTCTATGACATTGCATGCTGGCTAGAAAATAGATTTGATCAAACAACTTCATAATAAACCTCAAATGAATAAAATAACTTTATAGCATGACCCCAACAACTTCATAGATCTTAGGAAAAGAATCAAAAATTGCCCACTTCAAAAAAAAAAAAGCTGCATATGAAGGGGAAAAGACATTATATTTTCAAAGAATGTTCAAGAATATGA
The DNA here is from genome assembly GCA_037957365.1 of Torreya grandis. Taxonomy (NCBI): domain Eukaryota; kingdom Viridiplantae; phylum Streptophyta; class Pinopsida; order Cupressales; family Taxaceae; genus Torreya; species Torreya grandis. The sequence continues at coordinate 5,310,200 of JARHVA010000373.1, read as the reverse complement.
CCTTTATTATATTTTCCCAACTTATAGAAAGACATAATGAGTGGGGGTAAGAAGACTATTAGAAGGAATATGCTTACTTGAATAAAACCCTTCAAAACTTTAGGAGCTTATCGTTATTATCTCCTTTCCTCTTACCAACAGAAATGATAGAAGAGGTCACTTTCATTCACAACATATTGTAGATTTGCGGGTGTAAATCCAACATGCAAGATGAAGAAGATAAACATGATGACTACAGCCAATTGCCTATATTTGCAGCAGTCAAATACCCACAAGGAAATTTTTGAAGCAGGCACAGGTTTTCTCCAATAGCAGTCTGGAACGCCTCTTGGAAGGGCAAAAACAGAAAACAAGGGACCAGGCCTACAAGAACGAACCTCTGCACTAGAGATTTGGGAATTCACAGACAGCTGCTGCGAAAAGCATAGTAGCGGAAATTGCCCAAAACCCATGATGGTCAATGGTCAATTACTTGTTATTTTTTGAAAAAATTGCCAAAACTTGTGATTTATAGAATAACCTGTGGCGAGCTTTTCATAAATAGCCTTTTTTCCTATGCATCCCAATTTTGGGGGATTTTGGCCTCATTTTGACAATGATCCAGAAAATTACAGACCACAGGTAGACCAAAACATTTACATATCAAAGATTCGAAGCCACATTTAGTGTTCGAACAATTAGGACACATCCCCCTCCACTAGGGCATGACAATTTGCATTGTTTTGCACATTCCTTCTACACAGAAGCCGCACAATCGAGGTCAATTTTTTGGTTAAATTTTATCACTAGTTTAAACCATAATCTTTGGGTTTTAAACTTTACAATTAAACCCTACGTTACCGGATACACCCCCACCCCCGGGATACGTCTGGGTGCCGTATCCAGGGGTTTCCTGCAAATTTTTTTTTTTTTTTTTTTTTTTTTTTTTTTTTTTCCAATTTTGCTTAATAAAAAGTCAAACACAGACTTCAAAAAACAAAACAAAGTATGAAAACCTCTCTGCAGTTTCAATGGCTGGCTGTGTTTGACTGTTTTCAAAACGTGAGCCTCAGTTGATTCATCTGTATCTTCTTTATTAGGGCTGTATACAACAGCTGTGAAGGTTGCCAGAGCAAGTCAGCAAGTCTTCCAGTTATTGGATCGCATTTCAGCCTTGCCAAAATAATGTAAATAAATGTTTGTAAGATGAGGGAGAGGTTGAAATCAATTATGTCCTGTTTTGCTTATCCTTTATGTCCCAAAAATATGGGACATAAAAAGTCAAACACTTTTTATTTTGCTTAATAAAAAGTCAAACACGGACTTCAAAAAACAAAACAAAGTATGAAAACCTCTCTGCAGTTTCAATGGCTGGCTGTGTTTGACTGTTTTCAAAACATGAGCCTCAGTTGATTCATCTCTATCTTCCTTATTAGGGCTGTATACAACAGCTGTGAAGGTTGCCAGAACAAGTCAGCAAGTCTTCCAGTTATTGGATCGCGTTTCAGCCTTGCCAAAATAAAGTAAATAAATGTATGTAACATGATCAAGATGAGGCAGAGGTTGAAATCAATTATGTCATGTTTTGCTTATCCTTTGTGTAATGTCCCCTTCTAGTACCAGAACAAAAGCTCTGATACCACTGTAATGTCCCCTTCTGGTACCAGAACAAAAGCTCTGATACCACTGTAATAACCTCAACCAATAGGGAATATAGAAAGACAAAAGCTCTGAACAAAGATACAATTTTGCAGAATAAATTCAAATAACAAATAAACCACAGTACATCTCTTAACTGCCAAATCACTAATCTTATTATTCGTTCAGATGATTACAATAGATATCTTCTGTCATGCATATAAAATAATATTCAAATACGGTCTTAAAAACCTGAGTATTCCGCAAACTGAGAATAAACCCTGAATCTGGTACGTCTCGCCCTGCTGTGTCAAAAACACAGTCGCCGACGTCAGTGATACTGCCGTCGTCGATCGACTGGAGTCGTTAACCTACCGACGTCGATGATAGGTCGGCCGATGTCGGTCGCTGTGGATCTCTCCCTGCCGATGTCGGTCTCTGTGCGAATCTGTACGGATCTGTACGGACTTCGTACGGCCGCCAATAAAGTACACCCTGTTTGTTGGACCCCTGATCTCAAGATATATGGCTCTAATACAGAAAATCTCTATCTATATAATTTATTGAATAAAAACTTATGAAATAAATACCTGAATTATTGTGATAACTTCTGTGTGAAGTTATCTCTCAAAATACCTGAAATACTGTGATAACTTCTATATGAAGCTATCCCTCGAACTTGTAAACCCTGTGATAACTTCTGTATGAATTATCTCTCAAATTGGCAATAGATCAGCTGATATCTCACAACCTCTAAATCGCACACACTGAAGAGTGGACGTTCTCCAATGCAAAATGGAATCCTGGAACCCTTGGCTCAGGTATCCGCCCCTCCTGAAATTGCTTGTCCCCAAGCAATCTCGGAACAACAAACCAATCAATCCACCTGGGTCCCAAATGTAGTCATGATCTATACTGATGACAATCAACGCAAGCTCCAGCAATATCCTCTGAAATATAACCAAGAGGAATCCAAAATCAAACTAGCGAATGCAACTCAACCAATCTCTAAAATCACAACTGCCCTGTATGTGTCGATACTGCAGGTTGTGTAACTTGCAACTGCCAATTCCACCTACAAAAGATGATGCCAATCCATCCCATAACTGATCCCTCTGTAAAGGTGGCACAACAAACTATACCACACTGTCATCTGTGTGAGAAGAATCAATCTGGAGACCCGACTCCACTGGTATCCCAAACTCATCAGGACCAAGTACTCCCAAATCCTGAACATGTGTGTCAGCCCCAACAACATGTTCCTCAGCAACAACTGCAAGAACGTACTCACCACTAACACTCAGTGTACTGACCTCTGAGTATACCTCCACACTCTGAATGCCAGCATCAGACTCATCCTCATCTAACTCTAAAGAAGTTGCTGCTGAAACTACCTCATCATCACAATCTCCAGCTCCCTCGTCCTCTGCAACTAACTGAGAGTCCAAATCCCCATAACTAAGCTCATCCACATGTCTCTCAGAATCTGAGTGAGCCACCTTCATTGCCTCTACCTTAGGTTCTGAAGCCTCTGCCTCTGACTCCTCAGAACTATCCCGCTGTTCAGAATCTTCTGATTTCGAATCCTCACAATATGCCCATATTACCCGATTTGCCTTGCCTTTAGGCCTCAAAAGACAATCGTGATTGGCATCATATGGACCTTTGCAGTATAAGCAAAGCTTTTTTCTGCGTAGACCGTTAAGAGCCTCTCGATCCAAAGGTGGTGCTATTGGGTTGGCCTTTGAATCATTATTAACAAACGTAGGCCGTGTAGGCCTATCAACTGTCCTGGAATGGGTCAGCCGTAGTCTCTGATTAACAGTAGCACCCCTGTTATCCCCTTGCTCCCCATTCTGTCGAACAGGTGTGTTCATCCTCTCTACCATAGTAGTGAGTGCCTGTAGTGCCTGAATCATCTGTTGCTGGCCTGTAGCCATAACCCGAAAGAATTCTTTGGTGCCCTGATTACTTGAAGTAATCATGGTTACTTAGCTGATTCAATGACCATGCTATCCAAACTACCCAACAGGATGGCAGGAATTTAGCCCTAATCTACCCAACAGGATGGCAGGATTTTGGCTCTGATACCACTGTAATATCCCCTTCAAATAGAGAATATAAAAAGACAAAAGCTCTGAACAAAGATACAATTTTGCAAAATAAATTCAAATAAACCACAGTAAATCTCTTAATTGCCAAATCACTAATCTTATTATTCGTCCAAATAATTACAATAGATATTTTCTGTCATGTATATAAAATAATATTCAAATACGGTCTTAAAAACCTGAGTATTCCGCAAACTGGGAATAAACTCTAAATCTGGTACGTCTCGGCCTGCTGTGTCAAAAACACAGTCGCCGACGTCGGTTATACTGTCGTCGTCGATTGACTGGGGTCGTTAACCTGCCGACGTCGGTGATAGGTCGGCCGATGTCGGTCGCTGTGGATCTCTGCCTGCCGATGTCGGTCTCTGTGCGAATCTGTACGGATCTGTACGGACTTCGTACAGCCGCCAATAAAGTACACTCTGTTTGTTGGACCCCTGATCTCAAGATATATGGCTCTAATACAAAAGATCTCTATCTGTATAATTTATTGAATAAAAACTTATGAAATAAATACCTGAATTACTGTGATAACTTCTGTGTGAAGTTATCTCTCAAAATCCCTGAAATATTGTGATAACTTCTGTATGAAGCTATCCCTCGAACTTGTAAACCCTGTGATAACTTCTGTATGAAGTTATCTCTCAAATTGGCTATAGATCAACGGATATCTCACAACCTCTGAATCGCACACACTGAAGAGTGGACGTTCTCCAATGCAAAATGGAATCCTGGAACCCTTGGCTCAGTCTTCACAGAAGAATTCTTAGCAACAATCAATATCAATAATCAATGAATAATCAATAATGGCCTCCATGAGAAACCCTTATACCCTCAAAAAGATGTGCTTGCCCTAATTAGGGTTTCTTAAATTAGAATTAGGGTTTCTTAATTAAAAATAGGCTAAATAATTAATATTTGATTAAATCAATCAAATATTAATATCTCCCTCAATACATGTCGGATCCTCGAACCGTCTGAAGCTGGTGAATCAGGGAATGATTCTACACATGACCATACCAAAATAAGGGTGCTCCGCTGCGTGTCAGAAGTCCCTAAAGAATAGGAGCTCAGGCAAAACGTGTCCGAAAGAGCCTGAATGAAAGCCAACTGTAGGAATTCTGCTAATCGAAGCCAAGCCAAGCTCCATCATGACCCTCTATCCATCCTATCAGCCTACGAAGGTCACATAATAGGCTAATCATCAAGTCTGAAGATGTCACCTAAAAAGGGGACATGACACTTTCTCCCAAAAATATGGTTCTCCAGGACCCTTTCTGTGTAGTACCTATGGTGAGATCATTTGCACAGGTATAATACAAAAGCTCAACTCGTGAATAAGCTCAAAGAAGAGAACAGGGCATACTCTTAAGTTTGATTTAACACCAGGTCATCTCATTGTAATCTTCACCAAACTGCAGAGGGGATTTTCTTGTCTTTATTTTTGTCCATACTCATAAGTTGTAACATTTGCATTATGTACTTGTAATAATAAATAAGACTAATCTAAGTTCGACAATTGAATATTATGATATTTGGCATTGAATTATTAGTATGTTTTGTGGTTATTTAACTTATTATGTTTCTTCTATGCATATTATGTGGTTAATTTTGCTTATATGTCTATATTGTTATATTTTTTATTTTTTTATATATATTTTTATCCAGCCGTATCCAAAACCCCCCAAAAAAAATCGTCGTATCCCCGTACCCATATCCATACCCGTACCCGTATCGGCAACTTAGATTAAACCCAAACCCTTGTAGTTTAATTTTTTATTTGACTAAACCTAACCTTAAAAGTTAATTTAAGGTTGAGGTTAGGGTTAGGGTTAGGGTTAAAGTATTTAATTTTTACTTTGAAACAAATTATAATTATTATTTGTTTTAAATGTTTTTTCAGTTTTCACCATCCCTATCCATATGCATTTCTTATTGTTTCAACTTTCAAATAATAATGCCATGAAATTCACATGGGCCTATTGCAAACTTGTGCCCAACTCGCCCAAGCTGAAATGTAACTTTTGTGAGCATGAGTGCAGTGGAGGCATTAATCATTTTTGTAATGTCTCTTTTAGGGCAGAATTAGAATAATTTGGGTTTTCCAGCAAACCCTTATACTGGAAATATTAAATCCTGATATTTATAGAAACTCTAGTCATAGATTGCAGACTTCTGAAAACAAATTATTCATGCATAAAAATACTTATTTCTGCTCATAGAGACCCTCATAAAAATTATAGAATATTCAAAATATTTATTTAAATCAAAACTGTGATTTTTACATCTACTTCAGGTCTGTAAATATTACAACATATTATTCAAGTGATGAGGAAAAGATTTGGACTTTCACCAACCGGATATGCTGGAATGGCTAATCCAAACCCTAGAAACAACTCGCCCCAAAGGAGAATTGCTACGCTGACCCCAAGGAACCTGATTTGTTGCTGATCGCTGCTCAAAATGCAGCCCTAACACTGTGTTCCCCCTTCCAAGACCCTCCAAAGTGGGTCGCTCAACTACCACAACTGATAAATCTGAGTCGCTGCACTTTCTTGATGACCTTGAAGCTGAAAAATGATTTTGAAGTCCAACGTGGTCTGTGAATGAGAACATCCAATGAGTATGAAGGGTTTATATCCTTCAATACCAAAGCGAGGGTTTCCATCCTCCAAGCTAATTGCTTAAGCAAACGTGCTTTTACAATAATAAATTTGATTGCATGATCATATATGCCTTCCAGCCTCTCAAAATTAGATCTCCACTTCTTTTATATCCCTTTTCCCTCCATCTTCTCCCCAAGGTAGTGTTCGAATTGAGGAGGGAAAATATTTCAAAAGCGTTCACTTAAAACTAATTAAGGGCTGACTTTCAGATAAATTAGAAAGTCCCCCCCTTCTTATTTTAAAAAGCACATAATTAAAGTTGCTGACATATTACTTTTTTTAGCAACTTGAATTAAAAGACAAGTTTCCCTTCAAACCTTCCCTTAGCCAATGGAGAAACCACAAAGGTTGGCTAAGGGTCTCCAATCCTCATTAAGCCCAAACAAGGGACTCCACAATTTCAAATGGCATTTGACAAAGTTGCTAGGGTGTGATGTGGCGATTTGTAAAAAAATACATGATGGTGCAACCCACCAAGCATTATTGGCTCTTAAGGCATTTGGAAAAAGAAAAGTTAAATGGGAAAAGACTATTATTGGATCATCCAGAAGGTCCTCCAATGACATTGACCAAGATGAGGAATAACATCCACATTATGTTGTGCAACGGCAACATCATACTAATATATCAACACCTTGTTCTTGCAAAAAAACCTAATACTGTTGGGCGTAATGTGGATGTCATTTTCACTTCCTGTGGCACACCTAAATCTCATCCAACTTTGGAGAGCATGAGATGGAAGAAAAATGTACAAGCATACACTAGAAAGGAAATAGTCATTGCTAGTACTACTCGAGCATCCCATTCAACACTGCAAGGTCCCCCTATTCACAAGCAATGATTGTTTTAATTACCGTTGCAAGCCCTAGCTTTAAAGCCCCATCATACGAAGCCTAAGGGTTTATATATTAAAATAAGTGGCGCAAGATGTGACTGATGTGCTTCTTGAGAATCACTGTGTGGGTAAAGACAAGTTGTAATATTATGTCCAATGGGTGGGCAGATAGAAAGAAACCTACCTTAATTAATTTTGGTGTGGCATTTAAGAGTGGTAGCGTCTTCATCAAATCTGTGGATGCATTTAACAAAGTAAAATCAGCACATACCATTTTTTTCTGTTATACGAGGTTGTAAATAAGGTTAGGCCACAATATGTGGTGTAGTTTATTACAGATAATGGTGCTAATTTTGTGGCTATGTGAAGACTTGTGCCAGAGAAACACCCTACCTTGTTTTGGAGCCCATGCATTGCATATTGCCTTGATTTAACCCTGGAAAATACTGCCAAACTGCCATGGTTTAAACCTATAGTAGAGAAGCAAAAATATATCACAAAATACATATACAATCACACTAGGGTTCACAACATGATAAATAATTTTATTGACGAGGAGGATCTTGTTTGCCCAGGTGTGACAAGATTTACCACCCAATTTCTTGCATTGCAAAATATTTGTACCCAAAAGATGAAACTGAAACATCCAACTTTTCTAATCACGTGAATGGCATAACCATTTCAGCGCTTGTGTTTGATAAGTCATTTTGGATGGTTGCATATGAGACTATGCAAATTTCAGAGCCACTAGTCAAAGTGTTGAGAATGGTTGATGGGGAAAAGCTCACATGGGTTATCTTTACAAGGCCATGGATAGGGCAAAGGAAGTAATACGATCCAAATTAGAGAATGATGAGGACAAGTACATGTTGACGTGGGAAAATACACAGGTGATAGAGGGCATATTCAAATGCATTGCAACATTTTTCCCTACTGCAAAATAGCGATGATCAGCTATAGTAGAGTCACTAATGTATTAACAAGGGAAGGGCTTTTTTCTTAATGTATGTGTTGTCAATTTGACGAAGACTTTGAAACCATGTATTAAATTTGATGTGTTGTTTATTGAAATTTGATATTGCCTTCAATGAATTCAGTTTTTTAAACGTCGTTAAAATACATTGTTTATTTATAATACATTTTGGTTTGCAAACAAAAGAATGTTAGGGCAATAATGGAATTACTCTGGCAAGGAAGCTAAATCGCTTCAGTGGATGGCAATGCAGATTTTTAACCAACTTACAATTCACCTGCTTGCGAGCGTTCTTGCAATGTGTGTGAACACATACACTCCAAGAAATACAACCCCCTGACCCAAAAGCTAATGAATGATTTAGTGTTCATGCACCACAAACTTCAACTTCGTCTTACAATTTGAGGTTAGAAGTTAGTTATAAATTAGTCATTTATAATTTTAATGACTTTATTGCAATCAATTTGAATTTTTTGGATACATATTGAAACTTTTGCCTTGATAATATCAAGGTGTGCCAAAGATGATCAAGCAATTGATCTTTGATAAGACTGATCTTGAAATAGAATGGATTGCAATTGATGAAGAGCCAATTTTATCAGAGGAGGATTTGGCTGTCTTGGAGGACGCATTGGATGACCGCAATAAAATGCAGGAAAACTAGGAAATTGGAGCTTTAACTTTGAATTCAATAGCCTCACAGTGTTTTGATTTGTATTAATGTCATAAGTTTTTGGCCTGTAAATGAGTAAGACTCGTTGAGAATCTAGGCTTACGACAATATTTACAAAAAATTGTTATTGAACATTGAACCAATTGATTTTTTGTGTGTTATGTTTGTTTTTATCTCTAGGCATTGTATTTGGCATGAAATAACAAAAACAACTTTTTTGAACAAATATTTTATTGTTTTTTAAGTTTTTCAGGTCTTTCCCATTTAAGCCAAAATAATTGAATTATGTTTACACTTTTAGTTTGCCATGTTGAAATATCCCTTTTCAAAATAAATCTGAATTCTGAATTTTTTATTTAACAATTTTGGAATTTTATTCAAAGACCGTTGAATCACAAGGCAAATTAATATAGGAATTCACTTAAAATAACCCTTATTGATACCTGAAGAGTTCAAATTGCAAGAATAGGTCTAAATACTAATTATGTTTCTGAATTTCCACAAATCTTGCCCTAGTGCAGGTCTGTACTTTATTTCTGGGCTGGTACAGCAGTTTAATGGTGGCTGCAAATTCCCTTGTGCTGGAACAATATGCATGCAATGATATATGTGACACCTGCAGCTGGAACTGTAAATACCCTGCGAATTGCAATGTAACTCCCAAGTAGAGCTACCTCAAAAACCAAAGGGTTTTCGTCTTTTTGCAAAAAAGGGGGGAATCCAAGATTCGTTCATTAATTTGATAAGTGAATAGTCCACAATGAATGAAAATCACTGCCCCTCGTCCTTTTAATAATTATCTTTTCCACCCTAAAAAGCAATGTTTTATCTTCTATTTTGAAGTTCAAATTCTTTATTTAATAAATCCATCTTTATCATTGATTTTGGCCCAATTAATAATCATTGCTTTATGGCCCACGTTAATAACAATGATTACATGTCTTTTTTCCATAATATTAAAAAAAATTACTTTTGGACACTTGAAACATTAATATTAAATTATTCTTTTCTTTTTCCCTCTTGGCCTTTTAATTAATTAACTTTGGCCCCACTCAATTAATAATAATGACTAAGTGTCCCCTTTTAAGTTGTAATTATAAAGTGACGTTGGGGAACATCTTAAACCATTATTATTGAATTATTTTTCTTTATTTGAAAAAGGGGACATGACAGTCCGCCCTTCCCAAAAATTGTTTGCCCTCAAGCAATACTTGAACTGTTCTGCAAATACTAGGATCCCAAACCAATCGTTCTGTCTCTTCCATTCCTCCTTGTGATGTAGCTAGATTCTGCTACACTACTCTAATATTCATTTGAACTTCTCCTTTCAATGCCTTAGAGACATTTTCATCTACTCTACTATACTGAAGAGTCAGAAATTTGTCATTAACTAGAAAATTCTCTTCAAATTCTTGCAAAACAACCACTGATTGTTCTAGCATATTTTTTGTGAATCCCATGCATGGACCAAACCTTGTTGATGTTGAATGCTTTGTTGTTGCTGTCACTGACCTGTGGCTTGCAGCTGAGATATTTGACCCCTTTGTGGCTTGTTAATGGCTATGAACTAAGTTTCTATCAAATAGTTCATGCCTCTTTGCTTGGGAGCATAATGGGGTTTTACTGCTCTAGAGAGGTGTTTCGTGGATACCCTTAGAAATTATTGGAACATCTTTTACAATTTTGCATTCAACAAGCGATGTTTGTTCCTCCTTGACTTCATTATGACAATTTTTGTTGACAATCAATTTTAGAATGCAATGAAATATCCTTTTCTGATAAAAGATCCTTACCTTCAACTTGTATGGCAGGTTCCTCTATGGGCTGCTCACTAACCGCTTTCAGATCTGAATTCTCTTGCGTTATAATTTCTTCCTTGGAATTCTTTTGAGGGTTTCACTTTCCCTCTTTCTTCTTCAATCTTTTATTTCTATTCTCTATGTATATCTCCAAGAATTCTTCAAAGGTGTTGTAGGATGTGTATATATCAGAGTTATCATATTCATCAAAGGCCAAAAGTTTGACCTCATATCTATCACACTGCTCTTCCAACCATGCCTCCTGGATATGATCTTTCTTTCGCATTCTTCTAAATGAATCTAGGGCTTCATAGCTGATAGCAAATTGATTCAAACGCTGGTTCTTAAAATCTTGCTTCTTTGTCTGTGCTTGTCTTATTTTTTTGTTGAATTCTTCAAAACAATCCCTAGCTTTTTGCTACTCTTTTTATATTCGCATCAACACCTCTTGGATAGGATTTATGTCTTCTTCCTTGGGTAAAAATTTAGGTAGCCGTCGCCAATCCATGTTCTCAATTCTGATAATCTTTCAAAGACAAAATCAAAGCAAGTGTTGAAACTCTAACATGCAACCACCACTAAACCAAGATATACAACTGAAAATGCTTCCACTGAATCTCGACTCTTACATGCAAATGTTGATCCTAACATGCAACTGAATATATGATCTCAACTTTGACATGCAAGCGTTGATCATTAACATGCAATTAAAAATCTAGTATCAACTCTGGCATGTAAATGTTATTCATTAACATGTACTGTGAAAATATACAAGGGTTAGCTTTCCAATACGCTAGCAGGAAGATGGGCTCTGATACCATTGAAGTGTCCCTACCAAAGAAATTTGTCCAAAACTTGCAATGTTTCTGATTTCTTAACTGACAAACATTTCGTCAAACAATTTACAGAAAGTGCACCACACAATATTTTTTGAATAAACTGTGCAGTATTCGCTACAACTACGATTTATAATCTTGTATTGAATTCATAGGCCTTATATCATGCAATTTATCATATGGACATTTCGTCAAACACTTTGTATACAATCAGTTATAAAGTAAATTCTGAATGCAAGCGTTCAAAATAGCTGAAACTATAATTCTATATCATATAATCATTACAATACTCAAAGAACTCATAAAGACATTTTGTCAAACAATTGGCACCTTCATATTGAGCTGAAAATGATTACGATAAATAATAGAAATTGTTGTTCTAGAAAATCATAAGTACATACATGCAAAATATTTGATTTCTAACCTCCACAATGGACTGAAAGTGTTTGCACAAGTGCTGGGCTGATATGAGGATATGCGCAGCAATACCAAACCCTTATCCAATTCCAAAAAACTTTTCAAACAGCGATATGAACAGCAAGGACGAATATGTAGATGTGTGACCAACTTCAATTCACTAGAAAATGCTCCAAATAGGGCTGCGGCTACACTTTGCTAGGCTGCAATTTACTTCAATGAAGGCTTTTAAAGCCTTTATCCACACAAAGTCCCAACAGCAATATATGTTGGAAGCACCTAGCAATGGTAGGGTTTAAAACCCTCGCAAAACTTAAAAATAATTGCTTGCAAATTCCCAAATAAATTTAACTTCAGCATAAATCCCAACTGAAAATATATTCTTCCTTTAGCACAAAATATCAAACCAAAACATTTAGCTCACTTGTTAATCTTGGATGAATCCACCTTTAAATCCATTTCTACACAAACTATGACCCTGAATGAATCACACCGTGTCGACTAGGGAGGATCTTTCACCACCGAAACCAATCTTATCTTAGGGTTTCGTCGAAGGTGAAAGAGATGAACCACATTCAGCGTCACAAAGAAAATAAGATTTCATAAAATATTCAACATATCCAACAATGAGCTCCAACACCTTTTATAGCTTTTTGAAGGGAATTATGCAATTTAAAAATATAATAATTCACTTTTTACCTTCACAAAGACCCTTTTAAAATAATAATATTTCACATGCAAAAGCCCCTTATTTAAGGGTCCAATATTTTAGAACATTTAAATCGTCTTTCCAACGAGCTATTACACTAAGTTATCCTTTTAATTATTTTTCAACATTAGACAACATTAATGAAATATTAATTAATAACTCAATAACTCACCCAATTTGTGGAAAGCACTGGAATGGCATCAAAATCAAAACTCTGATCACACCAAGATGATACTAGAGATGCAGGATGATGATCGGAGCTAACTGGGTGACTCACTAAAAATAGACTGCTTCTCCAAGAAGTTTGAAGAAGCTACCAAAAGTCAAAATTCACTTCTTGAAGTGACACACTGATCCATACTACTTATTGAGCTCATTGCCACAAAAAGATACCAAGAAAAACTGAACATGTGCTCTCCAAGATCTTTGGAGTCCCCTTACCAATACCAATTAGCCTACGGGAACTCAGGAAATAGGCTAACGATCACCAAATTGACTAGGCCTGAGAAGGGAACATTACACATGTAAATGGATTTTTACTATTGCTATAAGAACAAAGCCATGAGCAGTAAGTTTAGTGTAGGAGACCCCACGAAAACAAGAAGCACACTAAATCTACACAAGACCAGATGCTGTACTAAAATGGGCTGTTGTTGGGATTGTAGCTGCTCTAACACTGCTATCACAAACAACTCTCCTAAAACATACCAAATCTGCACACAATTAGAACTAATATTGATATGAGCTGCTGTTGGGTCATGTGTGGCAGAACAGAAATCATGAAACTTAAATCAGAAAATAAATCAACAATTGGCAGCAAAATATTTGCATCAGCAAATTGACAGGAAATTTTACAGTAAAAAAATTGACAGCAAAATTTTTACAGTAGAATTTTCACATCACAGATCTAGATGGCAAGAGATATGGGCGCCAAACACACAATAACTTGTATTAGAGGCTGAAGGTCAGAGCCAATACCCAGAATGAAAGAAAAGACTACCCAAAATAGCCCACAATGCAAAGGAGGCTTGATCGCCAGGCTTTGATATGAATTAATAATATTTCTACTTCTGAATGCTTATTTACATAATATAAGCATATACATATATAGGCTACAAATATTACAAAGACATTTAATGTTTCCAACTCCACCTACCAACTTCCAACTGTCCCCCTCTTTATTTATTTCTATTTACTCTTCGAATAATTCCACTATCTTACTTGCATATGAATTTAATCATTTAAGTGATAAATAACCACATTTAACTTGTTAACCATATTAGATGTCCTTGTCAGTAACAAAAGGAATCCCTTCTACTACCTGTGAAGGTCATACCTGATCAATACGCACACATAGATCAAATGTTGGAGACCTACATATCAATGTGGATCAAGTAGTCAATGCTATGTATGCAATTAAAGCTATGAAAACTTCTTCTATAGGTACCATAGAAATGAAACAAGTAGCCCCCCGATAAAATATCGTCAATCATGCCACTAGAACTACTTGCACGTGAAGATCTATTAACTACTGAGTCGAATGTTGTGTTAGATCTGCAATAAACATACGCACACTCGAAAAATCTTCCGCTTCTTTCAACTATTCCTACAAATCTTGAAACTATTCCTACAAGTCTCGAAACTATTCCTATCAGGGAAACCCTAACCAATCTACAAGGGTGCAGTCTAAAACACTTAAATTGTAGGCAATTGAGGCTACAACATCGAACAAGAGGCAAAAGGAGCTACTACTCTATCACAATTGAAGTATAAATAGCAAGAAAGGTAACTCTTAACCCTCCTTCAGAGAGATCTAATAGGTGATTAACTCTAGGGAACAAGTAAAACTGAAGGGGTGACATGGCACTCGAGCCAAGTTGTCCTTTTAGTTGTCACCCTGTGGCCCAAAGAAAATGCTGGTGTAAAGGGAAAAAAGATGGCCTGCAAGGAGAATATGCGGGCATGCAGGGAGAAAACACCGACCTACAAGGAGAATGCACTGGTCATTAAGAGAAAACGTTGGCCAACAAAGTAACCAGCCGGTGGAGCACTATAATTTGCAACCAAAAAAAGTCAACACTCAAAACAGTTGGGCAGTCAAGGAGCAGCTGCTCAAAATAGGTCAAAATTTGTCTGATAGTTAAAATAACTCAGTTGGGGACCATCAAGATGCAAAGGGGAGGTGTTTCAAAAATTGTATAGTCACAAAAATAAATACCCTCTAGTAAAAATTATGACACTCGAGGAAACAAGTCAAAAAGAAGTGAAAGGGATGAACAAAAGAGGAATGAGAAACAAGGGATATGTGACAAAATCAACAATGTTTTTGGAACCAATCATCGTCACCAAATGCCTTGCAGTTTTGCGACATGGAAATTAATTCCAGGTGCATACAAAAAACACTTCTGTAAACATTGAACAACACCTTTAAGGTAAAAACCAAAATGGATACTCCAACATACAATGGGATCACAAAAACTGAGAATTTGATAATTAGACAGTACAATAAGAGATTGATTTCCTCATCCAGATTTTCACAGGTCCATACAAAATAGCATTTGCTAAGTTGAAAACATGAGGATAAGCCCTGCTTTGGTGGGAAAGCTTCTATGATTAATAGCAACAAGAAGATTTACTTCTCATCTACATGGGATGAATTCAAGCAAGTGATATAAAAACTTTTGTTCAGCATGGTTTATGCAAGAACAACAACTATATTGGCAATACAACCAATAGAAATCAAAGCAATGGTTGAAAGTTTTCAAACGTGACTAGTCTTTAGTCTTGAACTGCATGGGTGGGTTGTAAATATCTATATAGGAATTAAACAAGTTCAAGATAAGGACATTGAGCGGTGCATAACTCAAGGCCAAAAGGGTCAAAATGAAAGCAAACAGAGCACTTCTGCAACCAAAATCTAAAGACTCCAAGGAGACAACATTCCTTAAATCTCTTCCAAAATTCGAACAAGGCAAAGGGGGTAAGAGACCAACCCAATAAACCCGATAGTTAAAGCAACGGAGGATATTTAAAGCACTTTTCTCATATTGCAAATGTCCAAGACATATGAGAGTACGAATATTGTATACATCACCCAAAAAGAGACAGACAACATGCCAGCTCAAGCTCTCCATCAAGTTTTGGTCAAGAGGCAAGGTGGAGCACTTACTACCATTATGACCCAAGTTCCAAACCCAATAAGCATGCTCCTTAATATAGAGTGAATGGCTCATTGTGGGGTCAAAACACAATTAGAAGATGGACTCAACTTATCAGACCCCAAGCATGCTCTTGGAGGCACCAACAAGTCTCAAACAGATTGGTTGATCTCAAGCAAAACTTGCCATGGACCTGAGTGGAGCCATATGAAAGGCAAACAAGATCTACGCAAACCCTAACAATTCAAGGAGATCACAAAGCAATCGTAGATTGATCACAAGTAGACATGAATGGGCCCCATGTGGAGGTAAACCCTACGTGGAACCTAACATACCCTTGCTTGGATCCCTATCAGATCTCTTAAAAAATCCAAGGTTTAAACAAAGGCAAACCTAAAAAGACTCAAGGGTACACCTAATAGGCAGCTAAGTGAGCCCAAGGAGGACCTTAGGCATGCCCGAGGTCAATACCAAGAAAGCGGACAAAGTATGGCTTAAGGTAGAGGCATTTGCAAATTGTCAGAGGAAAACCAAAGACAAGTGGACCCCAAGGTACACACCAAGCAAATAGCCTAGACAAGACCAAAGATAGAAATCAGGAAAGAGGTTTACGTGGCGGCCCAAAGGTAGAAACCAAGCAAGTAGCTGAAGTGGCTAGTGCCCAAGGCCAACACCAAAGGCAACTAGTCTAGGCAAACCCATGGCAAACATGAGGCATGAAAGCCAAATGAGCTCAAAATATAGGCAATCGCTCTTATAAGGTAATGGGAAAAATTTTGAAAAAAAAAAAAGAGGATGTCCCTACTTTAGAAAAAGGGGGTTAATTTTCCTATCAAAAAATAAGGAAATGCATGCTCAAGTCAAAACATTCCATATTCCACAAGCTTTGGCCTTGAAGGCATATGAGACGGAGAAATTGTATGTAATCATGATCCATATCAAGAAATCCTTGGAAAAGCCATTATTTTTTGAATTGAAAAGCACCTTATATTAATCATACAAAGTAATAAATCACTGATCTTACAAAAAAAGTGAATGGAGTACCATCACATTCCATATGAAGACTTCATATTGATCTTGTGGATCAATAGAGGAGTTCAAATGAATCTAAATTACTAAAATTCTAATATACTAGTATAAGTTAAATAAAGCTACTTAATAGGCTCCTTAAATATAAGCTTTTCAATCGTATCGCTAACCTTATGAAAAAAAGTGAATTGAATGGCATCACACTCAAATAGGAAAACTTCATATCGATCCGATAAAGTAGTTCAAATTTATTTAAATAACTAAAATTCTAATTAATTAGAATAAGTTTAATAAAGCTACATAACAGGTTTTTTGTAAATATAAACTTTTCAATCAAAAAAATATAGAGCAACATAATATAAGGCCCATCAAGCATCAAAAGCATCCGAAGGAAAGAGGTTTATGTGGCAAGACCATTATGCAACCGGAGCAATCAAAGCATCCGGTGGCAATAGAGGCTCATCTAACTTATCACCCTAACCATTACTGTTGGCCATTTTTTGGCCTACATACCAAAATTTTGCCTAAGTGTGAGAGGGTGGGCATTCAAGCAAGACTTCGGGTTTTACACAGTAGAAGACTCCGGGTTTTTGGAAGGAGAAGTCTTCAAGTTTTACAAGAGACACAACTTATTTCACTTTATGAGTAATCAGCAGTTGAAACCCCTCCGCAGAAGTAATCCGAGTTGGAAAACCTGAATTACTCTTGACAGTGCAGATCGGGTTTTGAGAAGTGCTTTGCTTGTGAAAGTTTTATCAGCAGAAGTAATCCGGGTTGGAAAACCCGAATTACTCTTGACAGTGCAAATCGGATTTTGAGAAGTGCTTTGCTTATGAAAGTTTTATCAGTAGAAGTAATTCAGGTTTAAAAACCCGAATTACTCAGGATAGTGCATTTCGGGTTTCTCAAGGTGAATTACTTATCTCTTTTTATAAGTAACAAGCAGTGAAGACTCCGAAGTTGTAGACATTGAAGAACAAACAAATAGACTCGGACAAAAACCCCGAAAGAATTCCTTTGGAAAAGTTCAAAGGACAAATTAAAAAATCTGAAGGGCAATGTACCCTTCAGAAAGGGCGTTTCCCAAAACCCTGGGTGCCCTCCAAAAAGCCCAGGTGCCTTAAGATATAAGTTCGAAGGAAATTGAAAGACATAAAACCCAAAGAAATGAGAAGCAAGGCAAAGAAAGAAAAGGAAGATATCCTTCGGACAAAAAAGTCCAAAGGAATTCCTTCAGACTTTTTGTCCGAAGGGATACTTCAGGAAAATTGCAAGCAAGGAAATAAGACTAACAAAAGTCCGAGGAAAGACCAAAGAAGAAGAGTCAACAGAAAATTTCGATAGGGAATAAGTCATAGGGGCAAGGAAAAAGTCTGCAAGGAGTCAAAGAGAAGTCAAAAGGAAAAGATCCGAAGGATCCAAAGAACAAATCCGCAGACATAAAGCTAGTAAATAGGAATTCCGAAGGAATACAAAACCACGGAGAAGACCAAGGAATTTAGGCCCGCAAGAAAATCCGACGGAAATTAAAGCCAGGATAAGACAGAATATCCGAGGAAAACATGAGACAGATATAAAACCAAAGGAATTAAAGCCAAGGGCAAGAAACAGAAGTCCGCAGGATAAAGTCCGAAGGAAATTGCAAACAAGAATTCTGAAAAAAATAAGCCAAGCAGAATATCCGAAAGAATTAGGCTAAGGGGTTGAAACAAGGATAATAGACCAAATATAGATAAGATTATCAGAAAATAGAATGCTGCCAAAAATAGAAAACACAGATACAGTAAAGACACAGACAAACACAGAGAACATAATCCACGAGAAAAGATGACCGAAGAATCAAAACATAGATGTTAGACGCAAAAACCCGACGGAAATACAAGATGAACATGCACATGAACAATGGCATAAGGGAAGATTCGTGGAAAAGACAAATACAGACGGTGAACATGCCTAAATAATCCGAGAATACAAGAGCATGCAACAGCCATGAACAAGAATAGACACGTCCAGATTTGACCGTTCTAACATGTCACCTTCAGTTCTTAAACAGAGGCTCACTTTGCATGAGGACTCGAGTAGTGGAACAGTGGAAAGCTTAAACAAAAAAATTTCCATGCACGCACTCTTGTTTGTCTCAAAGCTTGAAACGTTCCAACGGTTCAAACGTAATTCTTAATTTGGCATTTGCATTGATTTCATGCAAAGGGGAGACTTTCAAACATTCCAGTAGTTCGAGTGGATTTGACTACTCTTGTTTTGGAGTTGATTGGTTTTCAAGTCAAGACATCTATTCGTAGATTGCATCCAAAGCTTGTCTTTTATTTCTTCTTTTTCAACACAGGGAATTTTTATGCAAGACAAAATAGACTTTTGTAAACGCTGAGTTGGTTTGAGTTTAATCCCTCTCTATTTTTCAATGCCAATCTTTTGGCTTTTTGTAATTTTCTATATTGATGGCTTTTCAACCTTGTAAAAAAGGATCCCTCTTTTGGCAAGAAAACTTCTGCCAAAGTTTGTGCTGTAACATTTTTCAGAATCAATAACAGGATTGTGTTTTTTCAATTTCCAGCCGCTGGTATAGTGTATTATTGTTATAGATTTGCCTAAGTGATAGATTTTCTTTCTTCCTTGTCAAATCTGGATTCGTACCTAGTTACTAGCTGATCATTTATGTAGGTCACGTTCTGTGTTTGAACGTCTTTTGTTGAGTTTATAGTGGATATTAGTGGTCGTTTAGTGCCTTTCATCAAGCCTATTTTTCCATTTTTCTCAAATTTAGATAATTAGATTAAACCTTTTTGTGAAATACTTATGTGTATTGATCAATTGGAGTTGAAGTTATGCCTCTTCCTTGTCTGAATCAGTGTTCTCAGAAACTTGATTTGAGTGGATCAAGCAAATTAGGTGTATCACCATTTTAGCTAGGATTTCCTTTCAAGTTCTTTATCCCATTTTCCCTAGGGAGTTTGTAGCGTAGAAGTTCCGATCCTCATAAATACATCTTACAGGGACCAGCCTTCTCTGGAGGTTCTCATCATTGACACCCACTCGTGAGAAGATCCCATTGTTTCAACTGGAGCGAAGATTAGTCATTTCAACACGTCTTCGATTCAAGGTGCAACTCCAGGTTGACAACAATTACCACTAGAAGGATTTGTCATATCAAGTATTGGTTCCCACCCATCGTTGTTGGTTGCTTTGTCTTTGTCTTCATATTTTTCTTCCTATTTAGACGTTGAGATTGCTAGGGCCAGTCAAGAAAAATTTCCTTGTTGCTGAGCCATCAACCTATTGGTATCAGGGAATGTGTACCCAAACCCACTGCCACCTTTGCTGTAACGGCTAGGCGAAGGATGTCGAGAACATGGTGAGAAACTTCAACACTATCTTCTTGAGCGGCACTTACCATGACCCCCATGTCCACAGCCTTGTGAGGGAGACCACCAATGGAAGGAATCCAGAGGGTCTCGGTGTAGACACTAAAATCTAGTGTTAGACACTTGGTAATGTCAATCTTGACCTACCTTCACATTACATGACTTGTGAGTACACATATGGCTCTTATACATTGTTCTTTTCTTTTTGCATGCTTATTATGGTTCCAACCTTCCCAATTTGCTATCACTCACCTATAGGAAAGTCCCTAGTCTATACCTAACATGTTCATTATTATACTGAGACTATCTCTAGATCATCAGATTAGTATTCATGTCTCTCGGACAAGTCCGGCACACTTAGACACCTGTGGAATTTTGCAAGTATCCAACTCTAACATACTCATCCCCACACCAAGGAACAGTCATTTTTCAAATTCAAATCATCTTTATGGGTCGGCCCATACATTACACATGTCAATTGCGTGAGAAAGTATCCAAAGAGTCTCATATACTCAGTAAGTATAAGCCTATTTTATCATCTAGCATTGTCAAGCAAGCCTATTCTAAAACTTGCACATTCAAAGGAACTGCCCTAAACTTCCCAATTCAGCAATCAGTCACAAAGCGCAGATCCTAGCCAAAGACTAAAGCACTCAAGCCAAGCCAAAGTTTTCTTTTTCCAAGGGTCGAAAGCTAGATCATAGATTGCATTCATTAAAGAAGCACAATTACACACATACATCTAACATGGAGAACTACATGTGGTTTGACTTCCCTTTTCGAAGTATTGAATATGTAGGCAACGCTCAACCATTAATTGGGGAGTGGTTGAGGTTAACTCAACCCTGCAGGCCTAAACTTAGCGTCAAAAGTGGACCTAGGGTTTCAAAGAGGAGAGGTTTCTAGTTGCATACACATAGAATACTTGATATTGCACAGGTAGACATTTCAAACAAACATAATGACCTGTACCAAACAATGAGGCGCAACCTCACAAGACAGAATTGGAAATCTCAGAAGCTTGTGCCAAATGTTAGCATCCAAAGACTGACGATTTCGTCCAAGCGCATCCAAACACCCAGTTCCTACTCAGTGTGAATCTTGATCCGTTTTTCAGCCATTCAACCACTTGCATTCAACATCAGACTTGCATAGAACAGAAACACGCTAAGTATCCAAAACCCTCAGGTCATTTCTAAGTATAGCAAGTACAATTGTTTAATCACATTCTACATTCTACATTCAGATTCACGTATTATTGCTATACTTCATATAATCTAAATAGTTCAAAGTTTTATACTTGTTTAGGCTCACATAATCAATAGAATGTAATATGCCCAACCAACTACACACAGAGCACAACCCCAAAGGTCCAAAGGAACTACAAATGCTTCACCTCAAGATGGACTTTCTCTGCTTGCACTTGGATCTAAAGCATGACACTAGAAATGACTAATACTTTGTTAGCAACAGAAAAATAACCATTTGTAAAAACATGGTTAAAGATGGCATTATTCCTTTCTTTCCATTGCTGAAAAAGAATTTCACGGCAAAAAATATGCCAAATTTGATTATATTGTGCAGGGAGCATGGCCAAATCCCCCAAAAACACTGTTTTCCATAAGTGATCAAATTCTAATTGGTAATGAGCTCCAGATCACCGGTTTTTGGGATGAACTTTATGTTGCCTTGGTTGATGATCCTACCCAGAGAGTTGGAATGAACCACTTCAAAGTAAACTTGATACAAAAGTCAAGACCCACAATATCGCAAGGTGTTTGATAAAACTCACAAGGGAAACCATAAATGTTGGGAGCCTCATCCTTGGCCATTTGTGAAACCACCTCATCGAGGTCCTTGATTAAGAGGAGACGATCACAAACAACCCTTTGAGCATCAAACACTTTGTAAGGATTACAAAATGTCAAGAAGTCTAATGAGATGTTCGTTGGCCTCACGAGACCAAATGAGAGTGCAGAACTCTTTGGAAACTCAGTCTCCAACATTCAATGAATGCGTACAGGTCCAAACTTCAGCACCACAAGCTCTCCATGGCTCTTCGACCTTAAGTTGGGCCTCCATTTGACCACTTGCTTTTGAAGGTCCTAATTAAAAGGGGAAAACTCCAAAACCTGTGAAGCTCTAAGGAATTCACAATGTGACATCTTGTGAGCCCTCTACCTGAAGATTATAGTTTGTTTGCCCTAAACACCAAGGAAAACGGTGGTTTGTGAGATAGCATCCGACCACCAACGAATTCACCAAGCTCCCCAAAAGGACGTAGCACCAAGATCCAAATGTGCTTGGATATGGTTTAGCATTTGTTGAAGGTTAGACGCGTGGTATTAAGGTAAAGTTGGGACTTAATTGTTTTTATTTGAGGCATAAAGTAGTCAATACAAAAATAGATAGGGAGATGATCAAAAAGAACTAGCAAAGAGAAGAGGTCTTGTTCAACTAACAACGCTATATCTAATCTTTTTAACACCCTATTGTTTCCTTGTTTGTCGTTGGACCAAGTAAACCAAGCCGGGCTAGAGAAGTGATGTTGGCAGTGGTCGGAAACAAACAACCCAAGCTTGTGACACATGTAAAACCATGCCTCTCTTGGACCTACACACCACCGCATAGGACAAACCCCCTCTATCCTCCATGGACCCAACCATGTTGAATTTGCCACAAAATATAGTTGGAGTTAGACGATAAGTCAACAATCCACTGTCGGAACACCACCCGCTCAATGGCATCATTAGAGGCATAAATGTTGGCAATACCAAAGGAGCAACCATCGAAATTGAAAAGAGTCCGCAACATTGGATGAGTGGGGCCAAACCCCCAATGACAATATGTTGTGCCAAATCAAGCAAAAGTAATGTGACTACTCTACCACAACTAGTTTCATAGTTGGACACATGGCACAATGCTCCCGACCAACGTTACCGATTTGTGGCTTTTGGGCTGCGTTGGGCACCCAGGTTCGAACCTGGTTCGGGTGCGGGGTCCGATTCATTGCCCCAACGCCCAGGGTTAGCCCATAGGCACCCAGGTGCATTGGGGGTTCTTCCTTACCAATTCGTGGCTTTTGGGCTGCGTTGGGCACCCAAGTTCGAACCCGGTTCGGGTGCGGGGTCCGATTCTTTGCCCCAAAGCCCAAGTTTGCCCTTGGGCACCCGAGTGCATTGGGGCTTCTTCCCAAAGGCGAACCCTGGGCATAAGGGCAGCGAACCCGCAGTCCCCGGCAAGCAAAAGCTGCCAAAAAATATTTTTTTTTATTTTTTTTCCTTTTTTGCCAAACCCAATGCAATTAAATAATTAAAAACACCTTCCTCAACCCTAAGAGCCAAAAGCGAAGCATACTTCAACACAAATGAGAAAAACAAAGTGACAAAAGGAAAAACACTTGGCTCTTATTTTTCTAATTTTTTCATTACATACTTCAACTCCATTGCTATTGTAGGTTTGAATCTTCATCAAGCATCATTCTAGTCATTTGCCTACGGTGATTGAGGAGCCATTTACTGTCAAGGTAAGTTTTATATTGTTTTATTTTATTTTTTTTATCATTTTTTAAATTTTTACTAGTTTTTAGCTGTTGCCCTGAGTTTGTTTTGATTTTTTTTTTTTTTTAAATTTGTGTTTGTTTTTTTAACTTGTAGTTATATATACTATTACTACAATGTCTCGTAGCTCTTCCTCCACCGGCCAAAAGCAACACAAAATGGACTTGACACACTCACCATTGTGGAATATAAAACACTAATAGACCAAGTTTCAGGTGGTGGGGCCTATATTTGGAAATGCAATATTTGTGATTCTCAGTTCACAAGCTCATACTTTAGGGTGAAAGCACATTATGTCACATTCCTAAATGCGGAATCAAATTTTGCATGGGGAAGACTAACTCTCCATTGCCACATTCAAAAATCCTTGAATTCATCAAGGAACAAGAAGATGTGGATGCCGCACATGCGATGAGACTCAGTCACCCTCTAGCAAAAAAAGGCAAGGGGTCAGGGAAGCCACCTGTTTTCCCAAGTTCTACTGGGGATTCTCTGGTTGTGCCCATTGGAAGACATCCATTTTTAGGAGCACCCCCTATGCAAAAAGAGGCTTCTCTTCCAAACAAAATAACAAGAGGACCATTGGATAGGTCTTTTCAAAATGAGAGCAGGGAGATTGCAAATTAGAAAATTGCACGATGCATATATGCAAATGGATTGTCTTTCAATGTGGTTCGATCACCATATTGGCAAGAAATGGTGAGAGCAATCAATGAGGCCCCAAAAGGTTACAAAGGCCCGGGGTTTGAAAAAGTCCACACCACTTTATTGGCAAAAGAGAGAAAAACTGTTAAAGATTTTTTGAAGCCAATCAAAGATTCATGTGCTGAAACAAGGGTTTCCATCATTTCTGATGGATGGAAAGATGCAAGAAGCAGGCCTTTGATCAATGTGCTTGCAATGTGTCCTAAAGGGGCAATGTTTTTGAAGGCCATTGATTGTGAGGGGTGTGTGAAGGATGCGGAGTTCATTGCCAACATCCTCATCGAATCCATTGAGGTGGTTGGCCCCGAAAATGTTGAAATTCAAGTTGTAACGGATAATGCCAAAAATTGCAAGGCCGCAGAGATGTTGGTGGAGGCGAGATATGGACACATTTTTTGGACAGCTTGTGCTATCCACTCAATCAACCTCGTGTTGTAAAAGATGGGGAAGCAAATTGACTGGATCAAACAAGTGTATGATGAAGCTGAGCAAATTCAAATATTTGTCACCAACCATCAACACTCTCAAGCCATTTTCAGATCCTTCTCGACATTGGACTTGTTGAAGGTATTTTTATTTTTGCTTTAAAATTATAACTTTTTTATTTTTTAATCTAGTACTTGTATAACTATATTTTTAATTTCTTAATAGGTTGCTCCGACTAGATTTGCATCTCACACAATCGTCTTGAGACAACTTGTGAGAGTGCGACAAGCACTTAGCAATATGGTCATCAACAAGTTGTGGGGTGTATGGAGGGAAGCGAGTAAAAAGCGGCACCAAAGAGTGAAAATTTTGATCCTAAATAATGATTGGTGGGCCCGTGTAGATTTATTTATTCACTAAGCCCATCATGAGTATGATCCATTTTGCTGACATGGATTAGCCATGTTTGGGAGAAATATATGATGGCATAGACTCAATGATTGAGAAAATAAAATTCATCATTAATGAAAAAGAGCAAGATCCTGAGGAGAAATTTTTCAAACAAGTGCATTCTATCCTTGTTGAACGGTGGAACAAAATGACCACCTCACTACATCTCCTTGCCTTTGCATTGACTCCTCATTTATATAGCACGGAGATCCTTTTTTTGCCAAGGAGGGTGCCACCATATAGGGATGTCGAAGTGGTTGAAGGGTACAAATTGGCAATGTCTAGGATATTTCTTGATCCCAAAATAGAAGACGTGGTTACAAGCGAGTTTGGGGCTTTCATTACTTCCCAAAGTCATAGTCTCAGTGATCTTCAAGACAAATACAAGGATGGTCCTTTGTGGTGGTACCTTCATGGCCAAGGATCACCGAACCTCCAACCTCTTGCAATCAAGATCTTGTCACCGGTAAGTTTTGTATTTTTTAAGTTTTTAAATTTATTATTTAAGTTTTTAAGTTTTTCTTTTTCTTTTAAAAATTTTAAATTTATGTTTAGATTTGAATATAGGTTGCAAATTCATCTTCTTGTGAGCGGAATTGGAGCACATATAGCTTCATTCACTCACAAAAGTGCAACAAGCTTGCACCTATAAAGGCCGAGGAGTTGGTCTACATACACTCTAATTTGCATCTTCTATCACACAAGAACCCAGAGTACAAGGAGGGGGCGTCAAAGCATTGGGATATAGATCCAGAAGTTGTTCACTTGGATGCTTGCATATCCCGCTTCTCATTAGATGACATCGGCAATCCTTCGGCTTCGACGACACAAAACGTAGCTAGCGGGAGTGGCAGTGCAGATAGTCCATGTGGTTCTACTTCTAATGAATCACAACATCATGATAATGTTGATGCTCTCGACGAAGAGCAATATGATTATGAAAATTGACTTTTAAGGTTTGAACTTTGATGTATCTTGTAATTAATTACAGCCATAGGATAATTATTGATATTTGAATCTTGATATTTGATATTCATATTTTAATATATATGATTTATCATTTTTGTTTAATGGCTATACTTATCATTTATCAGTATCAACTTATCATTTATGATTTAGTTTAGTGGTTAATGACAATGGCACTAATTTCCTATGTATCAGGCTAGACTTTCTATATTTTTTATTTTTCATATATTTTTTGTACGGACAAACCCAAGGAATAAAAATCGTCGTACCGGCGAATTGGGTTCTTCGAACCCGCACCAGAACCAAAAACGAATGGTAACATTGCTCCCAACCAAACAATTTTGGTAGCAAAATGAAGTAAGAACCTTGCAATCTTAGCTTCTTCCAAACACAACTCCATATTAGCAAAACACTGATAACTGTACCTAACCATATAATTACAGCCACAAGATAATTATAGATATTTGAATCTTGATATTTGATATTCATATTTTAATATATATGATTTATCATTTTTGTTTAATGGCTATACTTATCATTTGTCATTATCAACTTATCATTTATGATTTATCTCTATCCGTTTAGTGGTTAATGACAATGGCACTAATTTCCTATGTATCGGGCTAGACTTTCTATATTTTTTATTTTTTATATATTTTTTGTACGGACAATCCCAAGGAAAAAAATCGTCGTACCGGCGAATTGGGTTCTTCGAACCCGCACCAAAACCAAAAACCAACCGGTAACATTGCTCCCAACCAAATAGTTTTGGTAGCAAAATGAAGTAAAAACCTTGCAATCTTAACTTCTTACAAACACAACTCCATATTAGCAAAACACTGACAACAGTACCTAACCATATACTTACGGGACAGGGCAATGAGACCACAAACATTCTAAGAATAAACCATCATGGAGAAATATCAAGGTTCATGTTTGTCCCATTTTCCAAGCCATCTAGAGTGGAGAAGTTGTTGGCCAAGTATGATTGTTGGTCAAGTATGATTGTTGGTTGTTCCACATAGAGTTACCAAATTGAAAAGATCGTTCTTTCTCTTGCACATACTCGCCATTCTTGAGAGGTGGCAAGGGACTACTTGAGTGACGCATAACCATTTTGCGTCCTAATGTCACTGTGTTATCTATTGTTCCCATTTCTTTCGCCTATGAAGGAGGTTGTGATAGTTGAGGAACCAAAATGTTGTCGAAGCTTATGGGATGCGTGTGAGAGGCAGCAAGAACCGATTGTTTACCGGCCACAATCCAACTCCCTGTGGATTTATACACAGTGTTGGTCATCTTTACCGCTCCTCAAGCTTGTTGGTTATCTTTCTTAATGGTGATAGTGGTCCACCCAACAAAAAACAAGTCAATATTTTTACTCACCCCCTGCAAGGTTTTGATTGTGAATATAGTCAAGAATTAGCTATGAGAGGGCACTCGGATATCTCATGGTTTGTGGCTTGACATCTGAAGCATGTGTTGGGCAAGTTAATATACAAAACACGTATATGCGTTGGTCACCTATTTAGATACCAATAGTTTCTTTGAGATCCTTTGAGAGGCCTAACTTGACACAAATGTCCTTTTGTGGCTTACCAGCATAAAACTTGCTCTGTGCATGGCAAACAAATAATCTTGGAGAGAGTTAAGAACTGGAATTGAAATATGGTGGCCACAACACTCACTGGGACAAGAGCACATCAGTCAAAAAAAGCAGCAAACAAGAGCACCCAAAAAGTGACAAATTCTTTAAGAAAAGAAAAAAAACGAAGATTAGAACCAACAAATGATGACTCTAAGATTAGAACCAAACCCAAGATTTTGAAAAAATGACATAATGAAGCAAACTATTGAAAGCTCCTCTTGCTTCTTGACAACATTTCCACTCAATCTAGTAACTGCTCCATAAACATTAACCTAGCAATCTTCAAATCAACAAGATTTCTTAGCATTGACCCAATATCTATTCAAAAATATACAAGAAAAGACTTCAATGATACTAGATAAACTCCTAATAAAGTCTTCAAATATATCCAAAAAATTGGCTACTAAAAAAAAATCCACCTAGACACAAACCACAACAGCTCGAAAAACCAATTACAATGTCAGTATAGATTTGGCATTTCCTATTGCCTCTAATCTTTCCTACATGGTGGACTTGCTAAACCCTGACAAAACATCACAAATATTCATTAATTTTCAATGGACAAACAAGGTTTCAAATGGAGTTTGTCTCATTCACCCATCAATGTACAGCCTAAGTTTAATTCCCACGGGCTCATAATACCAACGCATAAAACATAGCCCTAAAATTATAGGTGGATCTAATAGCAACATGCATCATGGTCTCTATCAACTTGGTAGGCTTAAATTTGCTTAATTTTGTCTTGTGATTGCAATCTAGATGCTTAGACTTAACAATATATGGCATATGAGTGCAACAAGTAATCTTAAACGCAATAAGTTTTCTCATATAACTACAATGCACAAATTTTGAGGTAAAAATAACCACAAACAGAAAATATCTGAGGGGCTGTTTTAAGTCATCGCCAATTGTATATTGTCTACTAATCTATCAAAAAAATTGTATCGCGAAGTAGTCACTGTCTATTAATTTATTAAAACTATGATTACTAGGAAACGGAAAAGAATACAAAAACAAAAACAAAATAAACACCAATTCTAAAGGAACACACTAGGGACCAAACGGCACATAAAAATTCCATACAAAAGATATAACAAATCATATATACTATATAGGCAAAACAATAAACATAATTTGCAATTTTGTGCAGAAAAATATTTTTTTTTAAAACTTGGTTACAGATGGAAATGAGCAGGAAATGGTTGGAAACGCCCTGAAAACTATCTAGAAACATCAGTGAGTATTCAGAAACAACCTTCCTAATTCCGAGAAGTTTCCGAATACCCCCCATATTTATGATAATTTCCGAAGGGCTTCTAAGGCATTTCCATTTTAGAGATGGCAAAACGGAGAAAGGAGGACCCCTTTGACTTTCATGTTGCATTGGTTATATATATAACGTAACATGAAGTTTTAGAAACTTTGGGACATGCCCTTGGACGTTTGGAAATTTCAGACGACATAAGGGGGGATTCGACTAAAAAATATACACAGTTTAGTTTTTATAATAACTAAACACGAATAAATAAAGAATTCAACACAAAAAAATCATGATGTATTAAAAATATTATATACAATACCAATGAGTTCTACTTCTAACTTTTCAATCTATCATTTGACATTAATTGATAATTCAAAATGGAACAAAAATTAAAATACAAGTCATCATATCACATTTGAAAATGGACGTTCATGATACAAAAAGTTGAACATTAAAACATTTAGCTGTATGACAAGTCTGAAGATTAACCTCATATATCATATGTCTAATTCATAGTCACCAGGAAACTCCAGCATAGGGATGAGTACTACATCCCATTACCTGTACCCACATCTATTGGTGACTATATTTATATATAATATAGTCAAACCGTTACTCATTTGCTAGTGTACCCTGATTTGAATGGCATCATCATCCTTTTGGTAGTGCTCATAGCCCCATGTCTTCAGGTGACTGTGGTCTGATTTCATAAATCATATAAGAAATTTAAAACCCAAGACATTAAAATATTAAATAGTTCTTCTATGGGGACTAAATCTGAAGTGCGAATAAGCAAAAGTCCTACAAATAACAAATAACCAAAAAACATGGAGCAAGCTCGAGTCACGATTCATGTTTGTGTTATTGCTACTGCTTTGAAGGACTACAATATTACTTTAAGGGTCAACATCATATATGCCAATACTATCATCACACATTGGATCTTTTGGCTAATCAAAGATGCTCAAGGGCACTTTTGGAATTCATGTTTGTGCTATTGCTACTGCTATGAAGGACTCCAATATTACCTCAAGGCTCAGCATCATATATGAGTCAGCACTTTTGGGATCTTTTGGCTGGTCAAAAATGCTCAAGGGCACCACAACTAATCCCTTCTAAAGTTCTAAATCCTCATCATCAACTCATGTGGCGTCCTCCTCATCAACTCATGTGGCATCCTTAGGATCAACCTCCCAATGCATGGCAGGTGGTTGTAAATACTCAAATACCCTATATCTTTTAATGCTTAAGATGCAAGCCATTATGAAATCTAATCAGCTTCTTCATTGTCCTAGAGGTAAGTCTAATTCTCTTGGCAGAATGAATGACACTACAAAAGAGCCAGTGTTATGCGGGGACGCATTCCTAGAGTTTGGTGACATCTCATATGTTTTAGGGACTTGCGGAATTGAAGACGTCACCAAAATATATATATATATTTAGATTTTTTTTCATTTTTCTCACGCCCTTACTTTAAAATGTAACTCCCAAAAAAACACTATTATTTTTACAAAAACATTGGACCGTAATCCCGAAAGTACCCTTAAAAACATTAAATAAAGTTTAAACCCCTAAATTTCATTGAATAAAATTATAATATTTGAATATTAATTTTTATATATTATTTTATTAGCCGTTCTCACGCCCTCCCCAAAATTTGGGAAAGTTTTCTCTGTCCTAGAAACCCTATCAGCCCATCCCCTTATCCCTCTATCCTTGAGACTTAGGTAACTTTGATGAGAACAACTCCTCTCAACCACATAGACACTAGCAATCTAAGAGAGGAACCAATGATTTTTTTTCACCTGCATCCTCCACCACCCAATCAAGTTCATTTGTGCAAAACCTTCATGGTCTTCAGCAATGCGAGGTTTGATTTAAGGACCACTGATTTTGCAAAGTAAAGAAACTAATCTTTAAGCTTCATGGTCTCCCATTAATATACATCTTTTCAAACACATCACCAAAAGTTAAAATGTTGATTTACCTACTCATGGCCAATGGGAGCCAATCTCCTTACCCTTCATCTATATAACATTTTAGGTTTAATACATAGGCTTTGTGTACATTCATGCAGTCCCACCTACAATGAATAATGGGTCTAATCCTCTCATGAAAGAGTTGTAGTCTCATATATCTCTAACAAATCTTAGATCCCTCACCTGTTTCAACATACTATCATGTCTTTAATAAAATTCTAAGAGAAAAGGGATGTGTTTGCATAATGGATCACCTAAGACAATAAATGACACTACTTATCAACAATTTTTCTACCAATCACACCATTCAACGAATGAACCTTTACCTTTTTCCATCATTACACTTGAACTCTCTCCAATTGAACCACCCAATTAAATTGCTTGGATAAAGCAAAGCCACAACAATGGATCGTGGAAATACAAATATCAAGAACAAAGCAACAACGGTGAATCACAATAATAAGATCATAACAGAACCAATCCACACAAATGATTGATAGCAATAAAAAAAACTGGACATATATGATTGGGCCACTTCGAGGGGGCAACCTCCACAACCTTGCAATAAAAACAAAATTTGTAACACGATACTCCAAAACTAACCACTATCTCCTATATATAACCTACTTAAACTATGAATACTCCATAGGCCGACACTACTGCTAATATGAAGACATTGAAATCATTATATGACTAAGAAAAAAGGTTATGCTAGCCACAAGTCAGCCACACATATCCCAATACATGCTAGCAGTTAAAGGCATAGCGTGCCCCTCTCCTTCAAACTATCATTGTCCTCAATGTTGATAATTGTTGGATGCTTCTACAAGAATGCTTCATTCTCCCATGTCGTATCCTCCTTGCCCAAATTCTTCCACTTGATCAATTACTTTGTAATCACCCTCACCCGCAACCTCTTTATACGTGTCTAGAGGATTTCCTTAGGTTCCAAAATGATTATGCACTCCTCATCAAGCTCTGATAACTTTATCAAGGTTGAAACTCTTTGTCCAATGACCTTCTTCAAGCAAGACACATGAAAGACCATATGTATTTTCATTGAATGAGGTAACTATGATTTGTATGCTACACTGCCTATTTTCTACAAGACTTAATAAGGCCCATATTACTTAGGTGAAAACTTGTTATCCTTCTTTTGTTGTTTCAAGGGCTTGCTTATATGGCTATAGTCGCACAAAAACCCAATCACCTATTTCAAAAGGTCTTTCAATGCGGTGTTGATCAGTTTGCTACTGAATCGATTTTGTGCCATTGCCAAGTTCTCTTTGAGACTAGAGAGTACCTCCTGCTAGTGTTGAATGTGTTCAACTACCTGGACCTTTGGTTGAATCCTAGACATTGAGGTGATTGATGGTGGATGGTACCTATACAATGCCAAAAATGGAGACATTTTAGATGGGGTATAGAAGTGTTATACCACCATTCTGCTAGAGGCAACCAATGAACCCATCTCTACTATTTATTCTAAGCAAAACATTGCAGATAACACTCCAAGCACTTATTTACCACCTCAATCTGTCCATCAGATTGGGGGTGATTTGACGAACTACGGCCCAGCTAAGTACCCAAGCATGAGAATAACTCAATCAAAAAATTACTCATAAATATAGGATTATGAGCACTAACAATGATCTTTGGGTCCCATGCAGCTTTTGAATTGAATATTTGTCAGTGTTCTTTCCTCTACCTGGCATGCCATGATAATAGAATCAAATATAGTAAGTGAATTAAACATGTGTACCTCATGTTGGAGGTGATCCTTGAGTCCCCTAAGAAAAAGGTCATTCAAGTTCTCCTCTATGATCATCTCCACTCGCAAAAATAGATTCTAAAATGTTGAATATAATCCTTTGACCAATCTTGTTTGTCGTAGTTTTGCTAATTGGCTAAAATAGTTCTCCATCACACTGTTGCTATAGTGCATCTACAATTCCTCGTTAAAACTTAACTAGGTGAAACCAAGAATCTTCGTCTTTTAAGGACACAACCATCTATACGAAATGAATTGCTTGGGTTCAAAATATAAGGATGCCATTGTGACATTTTTCCACATAGGATCTAATGTACATCAAAAAAAATGTTCATTTGTTTGTTCCAAGTGACTGGGTCCTTCCCATCGAACTTATGCATTTCCACTTTTGGCATCACATTTCAAGCTCCCGCGTTGGAACCAACTAAGCGTTGAGGTTGTGCCATATTTGTTAGGAATAGTTATTTACATGAGTGGTTGTACTATGGTAAATAGTACTACAGATATATTACGTTAGAATATAATTTGTTATTATATTCTAAATATGTTGTTTGTTGTATATATTGTTGGTAATAGCAATATAATACCTACGAGCTATTATAGGAGATTGTGAAATATTCTTGGGAGATATTCCAGGTAGTAGGTTTCCTAGATTATAGGATATGTTCTATATATTTGTATAGTGATGTTTGACAATATAATAAAAAATATTCAGAGTATGAAATAATATAGAACAAAATATTATTGTGACTAAAATTCTCTCTATGTACTGATTTGTGTTCGGCTCTATTGATCAATTCATGAGATAAATCTTGGTGTAGTCTCCTCCTATACTTAACATTGGTATCAAAGCAGGTTGTTTGTGAGTAATAGATAGCCATGAGAGTCCAAGAAAAAAAGTGATCAACATATGTGTTAAGATCAAAATGATGCATTGACATTAAAAAGTCAGCATCCATCTTGGTGTTTGGCATCAAATATTTCTGCTCAGCTCCTCGAGATCCTTAATGAGATCATAGTCACTTGGATTCTCCTTGTTATTCTATATGGTTCTTGAAAATTATAACATCTTGTCCCTGTTTCGAATATTCCTCTGAGGATTTGTATGCAGCCCTAATCTGTTCATGCATGTTAAAAATTCTTGCATGTATCTATAGTCAGATAATAGCATGCTTTAGATCCGTGTCCTTGCCAAAAATCAACATCTACAGATCCTCATTCATTTATGGGATCAAGTCTTCACTCGGCAACTCAATTCTACGAGTGATTATTTTCCAAAAAAAACGGTTGTGCTTAGCCTTGTGGAACGTGTCCCCATATCTGCGGCCTTTCTCATTAAAAAAAAAGGACTCAAATCGTATGTCTTTATTCTCACAACACAACAAATCTCAGCATTGAATACTTTGCCGCCACTATTCACTTCTTGCATTGAAAAATTCAACCTGCTTGATGTCTTCATGCATTGCCACGAATTTGGACGCAGCCCAGTTCTCTCTATCATATCCAATCAAAAATAAAAGCCATCCATCTGCATCATCCATGCATACGGCAACCAGTCCGTGCATAGTTGGGCAAACTACAAAGTCGTTCTGAAATTGATAATTAGAGTGGTATTTTACTGCCAAATTAGTTTGATTTGTGTCAATTAAAATTATATTATCTTGTTTAGGTTTGATATATTAAAAGTATAAAGGTTAGTCGTGTCATTCAAAAGTCAAATTATGGATAGGTGGTGTTAATGCATTTGATGAGCTCAAAGTTTTTTATTGTGTCAGTATATTTTTATTCTGTTTGTCTTTGTCATAAAATCAATTATTTGTGAAAGACTTGTAAGTCAAGGTCGTGCTTCTCCATAAGTATGTTTTTGTTCTAAGCCTACGATCTAGCCTTTAGTATTTCTAGTTTATAGGTATTCAATTTTCTTAAAGGGTCTTTGTCAAGTCATGTTAAAAAAAATTAGATTTTAATTTTACCGATACTTGTGTATAGCTTTTTTTGTTATGTTGTTAAAAGAGTCATATCAAAAATCAAATGTGTCGGTCTAAGTCTAATTATTTTGTTAATATTGTCAAAATATTAAAAAATGAGTCAAATGTTAAGACTCAGTCAAAATTGTCAAAAATCAAAATTGTACATGGATGCATTATCGAGGTAACCGATGTCCATTTTGCAAAAGATATGTCAAGAGTGTGGGGGGGAGGAATTCTCTTCACTAATCTAGCTATTTGAGCTACATATTAGAGGATGGAGGATACATAGAAGAAAGAGGTCTTTCAGCGACCTCTCGTCAGTCGCCAACGACGAAACCATACCAATGATGTGATAACATTTTGTGTGGTGTGTTATTTTCAGTTTTTCAATGTAGTGTGGTAGTTACATTTGTTTTTCAGCATGTGTGAAAAATAAGAACAATTGTACATGTTAACTTGTGAATAATATTCTCATGTAACTCCTTTTGTATATTTACATTGGAGAATGTTGATCTAAAAAGCATTGTAGCAATCATGATGAAAGGATAGTGGTAAACCTGAGATAAACCATTCTGTAAGGTTAGTGGTGAACCTGAGGAAACCATTCTATAAGGTTAGTGGTGAACCTAAGAAAACCATTTTGTAAGGTTATTGGTGAACCTGTGAAAACCATTTTTCAAGGTTATTGGTGAACCTGGAAAACCATTTGCAAATGAGTGTGAAGGAAGAGATGTGTGATGGCACATGTATGCAGAGAAGACCATGAGCACACGGAGGTGGCACGCTACAATCAGAAAACGAGCTATATTGTACCATGTAAAAAGTATGGGGAGAATGTTAGGAATAATTATTTACATGAGTGGTTGTACTATAGTAAATAGTACTACAGATATATTACGTTAGAATATAATTTGTTATTATATTCTAAATATGTTGTTTGTTGTATACATTGATGGTAACAACAATATAATATCTATGAGCTATTATAGGAGATTGTGAGATATTCTTGGGAGATATTACGGGTAGTAAGTTTCCTAGATTATAGGATATTTTCTCTTATATATCTGTATAGTGATGTTTGACAATGTAATAAGTAATATTCAGAGAGTATGAAATAATATAGAGCAGAATATTATTGTGATTAAAATTCTCTCTGTGTATTGATTTGTGTTTGGCTCTATTGATCAATTCATGAGTTAAATCTTGGTGTAGTCTCCTCCTATACCTAACAATATCTGGATTTGGATTAGGTTGGATGGTTGGGCTATGTGTTGCTAAAATATGGTTGGTTTTGCGGAATTTGTTGCAAGGCCATAAGTTGATCAAATCATTTGCCCAAGTTGCTCTAATCATTGAATGATTTTATCCAGATCTCCTTGATTGGCCATTTTAGATTGTATGTTTTGCACATTGTAATCAAGTTGGCTCACTCTATGATCTATCGAGGAAAACCCTATAACATAAACTTCACTAATTCTTGTTTCCGACTCCATCTTTTCTTTGTCGAGTTTTTTCAGTAGTGACAAAACCCTTGCCTCAGCCCCTAGTGTGTGGCCCTACCATGCAAAGACTTTAGGCATTAGCATTCATGTTTCAAAAAGCATGATTCAGGGTTGACTAGGGGTCCAAATTATATCATTGCAATTAGACAAATCCAACAAATGCCATATTGCATTATTGTAAAAAATCTCAAAAGTTAGGATTGACAGAGGCTTATTTAGTTGGGATTGTCTCACCGAGATGAATCCAATGCCTGCTATGTAATGCAAGGGTACAAAAACCATCCAAACTTGTTTTAGTTACAAAACGTGAATCTCCCTAGTGCAAACAAAAACCTTATATTCCTTCTAGATCAGAAGTTATGTTTTTTGACCCGCTAACAAAACATACATTGATCAAATGCGTCGCAAAAACTTGCCCGAATTGAAGCTCTCATACCACTTGTAATGAAATTACTTAATGGATAAAGCAAAATTACAAAAATGGATCATAGAAATATAAACATAAAAAACAAAGAAACAACAATGACTTGTACTATTAAAATAAGAATAGAACAAATCCACACAAATGATTGATAGTGAAACAAAATACTGAAAATATATGACTAGGCCACTTTGAGAGGGCAACCTCCACAACCTTGCAATGAGAACAAAATTCGTAATATGATACTTCAATACTAATCACTACCTCCTATATAAAACCTACTTAGAATATAGATACTCCATAAGCCAACACTACTACCAATATGAGGATATCAAAATTATCATATGACTAAGTAAAAGGTTATGCTTGCCACAAGTCGACCACACATATCCCAATACACATTAGCAGCTAAGGACGTAGCACCCTAGGCCAATAAATGACACTACTTGTGAACAATTTTCCGACCAAATATACCATTCAGTGAATGAACCCGTTACCTTTTTCCATCATTAGACTTGAACTCTCTCCAACTAAACCACCCATCGATCACAACCATTATTGTTGTCTCACCATTTGGTTGTTGCACCTATGGCGTCCTCTTCGGTGAAAAGAAATAAGTGCCATGTTTTCTATTTTAAACTTTTGCGAAGCTCTTTTTTATTACTAATTTTAATCTTGCAAAGTCCCTATCCGTAAGGGACACGTATCATTCAATTTTGGGGGTGTGTTATAGTGCATCCTCCAATGGGCCATGGTTTGGGGATAAGGCAAGGCAATGTTGTCATCATGATAGTCCGGGTTTAAACTCCACCCCCACATATTCCTCATGTTATCATGTAGAAATGTGGGCCAAATGCTAGACAAGGCTGGATGAATGTCCCAGAAAAAAAAATTGCAGAATAATTGTGTCAATACATGGCTACTTTGTTGGGAGAAAACAAACCACACCCCAAACCACAAAGGGGACAGTAGCTCAAGTGGTAGAGCATCCTAACATGTTGAGCTTAGTCAATGGAAACTCCTAGTTTTGAGCCCTAGCTGGTCATACTATAATAATTACGTTGATAGGCATTCCATAATGGCAACAAGAGAGTGTAGTGGAGTGAGTTGCTCATAATCATATTCAACCTTAAATTTAAGGTCCACCTAATTCTCACAAGGCAATTTCAACATTAAATTTGGCATTTGTTTGACTATCACTTAGAAGTTTTTCTTTTTGCTTGTCACGTCGATAGGCGTTCTACAATCACAGCAAGGGAGCATAATGACTGAGTTGTTCATAATTATGTTCAATCTTAAATTTGATGTCCATTAAACCATATCACTTAGTTTTTTTCTTTTTGCTTTAAGAAGTCAGTCGAAAAATCATAATATTTTGGCCATATGGTTGAGTTTGGAGCCCTTTGTTTTTCCTGGAAAGACTTTTTCGAGTCCCATGCAGTGGTACTATTTTTCACCACTTGGTAAGAAATTGGTCGAAAAGGTAGTAGAGTTATTAATCAATGCGGGATGTATAAAATTCAAGATAAAAACCTTGAAATTGATACTCAAGGCATATATCAAATAGAGATGTATTTAAGATATCAGTCATAATATTATCCTAAAACTTGAGTGTGAGGGTGAGAATGTTTAGTATTTAACAGTTATGTCAAATTAACTAAAAACTTTATGAAAAAAAAAAAAATCAACAGAATGATGTGCAACGGTGAGAGGGTTGAGGTTGACCACGTTGAAATTCAGTTTCAAAATCCCCACGCTGCAGTAGTAAGGGGGTGCTGTTGGGGGATTGCTGTAGGGGTCCTATGCTGGGGGATCGCTGATTATTTTTAAGGGTGTGTTGCTGAGAAATTATAGGCATGTTTTTTTCTTATCAGTGGTCCCATGTTTTTTTAAATTTTGTGTAATATACGCTGCTCAGAAAAATTAGGAGCATTTTATCCAGAAAAAATTGTTTAAAAAAAGAGAATAAATTTGATTGAATAAATGACGTACAATTAGCAACCAAAAAACAGGAACAAGGATGCAAATCTTCAGCCACCTACTGCTTCCCACCCCTCAAGAGCTTCTTCCTAAACAGTAGGTACTCCTTATTTTAAGGTGCATATGTTTTGTATGCTCTGCCCAAAATATAGGGCAGTAGACAACAGCATGGAACCCCTCTGTGTTGAGCGTCCAAGACTCCAACGCTAAGAAAACTAGTGCTAGTGTGGCGGCCAGATGACAAAGGGCAATGATGACTTGCCATCATCCTAACCTTCCTCCCGGAGAATTCTCCGCTGTTCTTTTGTAGGCCAACTTCTGGTCGTCTTCTCTAATTATGTAGGATAATGCAAATCTTAAGTAAGGACTCTAATAGTTACACCAATCGGGCTCTTTATTTTTCTAAAGATACAGAAATGAATGGCGAAAACAGAAATAATGTTCCTACCTGCAGTGAAATCTTGGTGAATAAGATTAGAACCCAACCGTCAAATTCCGTAAGAGTGTCAAGCGGCAACTGCCCCGTTTCAATATCCTTCAACAGATAAAACACATCATGCAACACCTCGATTCCGTCCAGATCCAGCGTGGCATCCACGTAGGCGACGTGCCTGGCAGCCAAGCGTCCACCCTCGGAACTAACCGACCCAATTTTCCGGCCCCTGTAGCCAATCCCCACCTTCAGATTATCATATTCCAAGCCGAAATAGTCCCTATTTTTTACCTTGAGTGTCATTCCCATGCTGATGTTCATAAACAGGCGAGGTATAAATGAGCCAGATTCAGTAGAGGTCTGGAAGCTGATGTTGTTTAGATTTAAGCGGACAACTTGGATGTGCGGCTGAGAGGGCCAGAAGATAAAAAGGGCGACAGAGATGAGGAGGGCCGCGAAGATGCAGAGAGTGCCGTAGCCGAGGAAGCGGCGCCGCCGCCTGGCAGGGTCATATGGAGCCGGGGGCAGAACCACGTAGTACGAAGGGTCTGCCGGGTAGCCGTACGCGTAAGTTGATTCACTTGTGGGCGTAGATGGCCTTGCTCTCTGCGTGTTTGAGCGCCCCATTTTTTCACCCCGTTGCAGTTTGTGTTTGAATTTGAGTCTATTTAACTGAGTAAAGGTGGACTCTAACGACCTACCTGCCTGCCATTCGGCCGTCTCGGAACTTTTCTCACGAGATTTGAGAGGGCTCGCAGCCTGCCGGGTAGACGACTCTTGTGGATGATTCCCGGTGTCGCTTCAATGCTGCCGCTAATTTTCGACCCTAGCGTATATAAGCGGGAAGGGAAATTGGTGTACCCATATATTCATTATGGAATAATAACTATCAATTCCCTTTTATTATGTAGTACCCAGAGTCATGGTGTTGTATGTTCAAGGTTGGAGTAGTTATAATAAATATTGAAGAAGGTTTCTTGTGATTTTTATAATATATTTTATTAAATTTTATATTATTTATAAAGAAAGTAAAATTTGTTTTTGTTTTTTTTTTTTTTTTTAAAGATAATTTCAATTAACATAATTATAAGCAATATATTGTATATTTGTTTATTATGAAAATTGCATCGCAAAATATTTGTACCATATAACGTTTAAAAGATTGACTATTAAATT
Source organism: Torreya grandis (assembly GCA_037957365.1). Classification (NCBI taxonomy): domain Eukaryota; kingdom Viridiplantae; phylum Streptophyta; class Pinopsida; order Cupressales; family Taxaceae; genus Torreya; species Torreya grandis. Next base: position 5,269,749 of record JARHVA010000373.1, on the reverse strand, counting down.
ATTTTTATGTTATTAAATGTATTGTATTGAATAGACTTTTACCACAACCATTAGCAAATAGTGATGTTATATAAAGACCATGATTTTTCATTTTGTTGGGTGAATATTTTGTCGACCAGCTAACTGGTGAGCAAAATAGTTCCTATCACCACAGCATAAGGAGATTGGTCGTCCAGGTGTACAGTTTTATTACATCAACAGGGGACAAATCTCTCCTCTCATCAAGGGGAGGTTCCCTATTAAATATGCAGCGCTATATACTATATATATAAGCAGAAAGTAAGACACAAGGGTAGGGTATCACCATCCATCTCTCTTTTTTCATAGATGATGCTCACAGATCAAAGGAGAAATCATGGGTGATTGGTGAAAGTACTTCTCTTCTTTTAGAAGTAACATTCAGCCAAGAGCCAGATCCCTTCCTGGATAGTAGAAATCCTGGTGAAATGACAGAAGGCGCTTCTCTTCTTTCAGAAGTGCTTGTTCTTGCAAACAACAGGAATCTTTTTGGTAAATAACTAGTAACCAAAGGTGCAGAGTAACCAGCAGCCTAAAATGTAGCGCAAAGTCTCCACCTCGACTGTCCAAGAGTGAAATATGAAGAACAATGGGGGCACAAAGTCGTCCCAAGGTCCTTTACACAGAAACAAAAAATGAACACACACTGAAGACAACTATGACAGCACAAAGTATGAAAGTAGTTGGCTTCATGACACCTTCCTTATCACTTCCACTAGCTCTGCTTGTTAAATTGCATAAACAAGAATACATTTAGAAAATAGACATAAGAACAATCTCCTAGAATGATACAAGTTATAACAGCACAAAGTCTGAAAGTAACTTGCTTTCTGATTCAAACAAAGAAATATGATAAACAATTCTGAGCTCAAAGTCTCAGTGATGCCTTTCAGTTTGAGCAGAGTTTTACTTCTGGTAACGGGAAGATCTCCCTAAAACAATAAAAGAGATTACAATATATAGCCACCAAGCAAGGCTTCGCGCTCTTTCCCATGGGATGGCCGATGTTGTATTCAACGCCTTCAATGCGCCTTCAGTTCTGTCTGGAGGGACCATGCTGGGAACAGTACATTGCCATAACTATGGTGTGACCATTCCTCTAATATGTCTCTTCTTAGTATGGACTGTTTGGTCTTTTTCTCTGATCTCTGTTTAGTTGTCTAATTTGTCTTTACTTCATGGAAGAAAAATAGGCTGTGTCCTTGATTTGGTGCGCTTAGAAGTCTACTTGATCCACTGTTTCACCTACTGGAAATAACTCTTTTGAAGATATTTCTGGTCCTTTGGTCTCATTCCTCTCTCCCCTGTAGCAATTTGAGTTTTTGGGCTCTGTTTTCAGCTAGTCGCTTAGTTCTTCCCTTTGGCATTTTGGCCTTTAAATGCATTCGAGTCAGTCATCCTCCTTAGCAATTCCTTCGTGTCTTTCCCGCTTGCTTTGGCCACTTTTCGCTGATCTCAACAAGTGATACGTGGCATTTTCCGCTTTTGATAGTCCTGCGGAAGATGACTCGTGCCAGCATCCGCTTACTTTATCAACTCACCCAAGACCCACCACAGTCTTTACAAAACGAAAGGGAGAGACCTTAGATGTTGACACTTGGCGGCTTCCGTCGAGCTTTTCAAGGAACACGTGGCATGTTCTACGTAATCTAGCAATCACACGGACGATGACACTTGGAGCGCTCCGCTCTCGAGCTTTTTTTTTCAGGCATTCCTTTGGTCAGGCTTATTTCCTTCAGACAAAAGTCTGAAGGAATTCCTTCGGGCTTTGCCTTAGTCATTTTCCCATGGAAAATACTTCTAAAAGAATTCTAACGGCTCTTTCACTTAATAATTTCCTTCTGAAAAAAAGTCTGAAGGAAATGTTCTATGTCGGCTTTTGAACAAATCTGAAGGAATTCTATCTTTTCGGTCAGTCGCTTGGTTCTTCCAAGTTTTGCGCTTTATTTGAATTTCAACGAATATTCCCTTACTTTAAATTTGAGGTCCGCGGGGCTATCAATGGTCGTTAGCCGCTTGAACCATGTTGAACCTTGAACCTTTCAACCCGTTGAAAGTACATTGATTCGTTGGTTCATCAATTTATTTTGCCTCTTTTGTTCCATTACTTCCTGGTTCAATCGCTTTCCCGCTCCTTGATTGAACCATCCGTTGAACCACCTGTTTGTTGCTTCTTTCCTTGACTGAGGTTGCCTTTGAACCTTTGAACCCATGAACCATTGAACTTTGAACTCTTTCAGTTCAAGGTTCAATCAGTTCATTGGTTCATCCTTTGTCTATCACTTGTTCTTTCTAAGCTCTTTGATCTTTAGTTCATTGGTTGAACCTTTGAACCTGTGAACTCATTGAACCTTTTGGTTCAAGGTTCAATGGTTCAATCGGTTCATTCTTTTTATTTGGCCAAGTCCTTTTGATCTTTTTGAACCAAACGCGTTGAACCATTTGGTTGTTGAACCATTGAACCCGTTGAACCTTTGAACCAAAGTGGTTCAATGGTTCAACGGTTCAATGGTTCAAGCCTTCTTCTCTTTGATAATTATTTTGAAGCGGTTGAACTTTGAACCTTGACAAATGCGCTTACTCTTGCTGATGACGTTGAACCTTTGAACCCATTGAACCCGTTGAACCAAAATGGTTCAAGGTTCAACGTTTCAATGGTTCAATCCTTGCTTAGATGCTTGCCGATGGACATTTTTTATTGAACCAAGTCATTAAACCAACCTTGAAATCGCCTAAGTGTTGAGAGCTTGCTTCTTTCCTACAGAGTCTGTAGAAATCAACCTGTGAAGCCCGTAGAACTTGGCCTGTAGAGTCCATAGATTTTTTTCATGTAGAGTCCGTAGATTTAAGCCTGCAGAATCTGTAGATTTCTGAGAAGCTTGAAAAATGAGGAATTTGAATGCTCAGAACAAATTTCTGAGAAGGGAAGAGATTATTTTGGTCTGTTGAACCAAAATAGTTCACATGTTGTCCCAAAAATAAGAAATATGTTTTTAGGGACAACAACTAGCTCCAGTTGGGGAACTTGCTTCAGATGAGAACTTGGAACAGTTGAGAGAAGTAGAAACCAGAATCTCTAGTGCCTTGAAGTATGCCATTGGGCTATGGAGTCATGCTACCCAAAAAGAAAGGCTTCAAAAATGAAAATGAACAACACAAAGCAAAAACAAAGACTTATACAAGTATACATATGTATAGGTGAACCTATTTGATACTTCAAGAATTGAAGTGATTCAGAGGCTGCCCATTGTGAGACAATGAAGATGGCATTTTGTCTTGATAAACCATCAAGAAACCATTTTTGTTAGGTTGTGGAGCTAAAAGCTTCACCAGGATGCGAACATGAGAAGTTAGGGAGGTTGCAGAGTGTTTGCTGAGTGTTGTAGTCACCGGCGTCGGTCAGGACAACCGACGTCGGTAGAGTATAGACAAAAGGCAACCGATGTCGGTCTTAGATTGGCCGGCGTCGGTACCCCCAAGCAGACAAGGACCGACGTCGATCACCTGTGGTTTGAGCTGCGAGTATATTACGGGCAGTTGGTTGACGAACCAAGTGTTTGCATGTTTAGAGCTAATTTTAGACTGAGAGCAGTGGATCTAATTATTGTATTAGATATCTAATTATTGTTTGGATGAGATCTATATAATAGACTCATGGTTGTATTGTAAAAGTGTGCTAGAAAGCCATAGAGCTTTTAGAGAGAGCTAGTGTAGCTCCTCCTAGTTCCAAAGGGGTGCTGAGTATGTATGATCAGGGAGAGTTGCAGGGTCTGCAAGGTCTAGGAGCTGATCCACCGGGGTACTGGTTGAAGAATCATAAGGACTTGGTGAGGCAAGGACAAGGGTTCTTCAGGGGTGTAGAGATATCTACATGGTGAGTAAGGTCTAGTGATTTGCAGGTAACAGCAGAGAGCAGGAGATCTACTTGGAGTACGGTTGTGTACTTCACGTACTGACAGCGTGTTACTGACTGGTTGGAGAGGTAAACATCAATTCTGTATTGGAGTTGATTGTTGTGACCGAGAGGGAGAGGGAAGAAGGTCTTGAGGTGTGGCGAACCTTTGAGGTGGAGGAAGAAGTGGCATCTTCCTTATTGTATATTCTTCTGAGTGATTATTAATACAATTGTGTATTGTCTCTCAATTCCTGTGTTGTTTCATATTTTTAGTTACTTATTGATTCTGATATAATTCCGTGTTTAGTTGCTAATACAAGAAGTAATCATATGTGCTCTAATTGGCAGAGCAAGATCCTGACTAAGTAGGCATCGAAGCATGTTTATTGTTCCAGGTTCCTGTCAAGTGGTATCAGAGCTTTTGGTTGGGTTACTAACAGGTGGTTTCAGATATAGTAGTGTTTGTTGATTACAGGTTACTCACAGGGGTTTTTGATTGAGTGAGAGTATAGCAATGGCAGAAGAAAGTAAGCTACGAATGGAGAAACTGAATAGCACGAATGGTTTGATTGATGGAAAGAAAGAGCAGGTAAATAAAGATTGTTGGTTGGTTGCAGATCAATAGGGAGGAGTAGATGTTGCAGGGGATGTTGCACAGAATGTTCTGGATAAAGTGGAATCTTGGTTCACAGATTCTTTTGCCTCTTTCCATGTAGCTTGAAATAGAGCATCTTTTCATGAGTATGTCTTTGGAGATTTTAGAGAGATTTCTTTAGGAGCTGGAGAGCCTTGTCAGATGATTGACGAAGAGGAAGTGACACTAAAATTCAAGACGGATGACACACAGTGGTTGAAGGAAGTCATGCATGTACCAGTCTTGGAGATGAGTCTAATTTCTTCAGAAAATTTGGGTGATGGGAGATGTATTGTAACTCTCACAGCGGATACACTTAAATTAGATGGTGGTAAGAAAGTAGGTATCCTTTATCTATCTACTTATATTGTTGATTCACCTTCTGTTGCAGAGATGTGGCTTCATAGGCTTAGTCACATATGTAGAAGGAGAATGCAAGTTTTGAAGCAGAAGTCAGATGTCTTTGACAAGCTAAAGAACTGGAAAGCCTTGGTGTTCATGGAGGAGATGACAGACAGAGATCAGGTGAGAAAACTGAGTTATTCTGAGTAGAGCTATGTTGATTTGAACAGGATTTTGATCCATGGAGAGCTCGCGGGTAAAAAGTTATCACTCACAAACAAACACAGGTACTGACGTCGATCAGACAGTAACCGACATCGGCAATAGGAAGACCGACGTCGGTCATGAAGAAACCAACGTTGGCAGAAAGGATATCGGTGTCGGCCAGAGAGACGACGTCGACAGTTAGGGTCAGTGTAGGGAACCGACATCGGTCAGAAGCAGACTGGGAGATGGCCGAGATTGGTCACTGAAACGGATAGTGGGCCGACAACAAGCTGTCAACAAGTCTCAAATGCTCATATGGAGGTCAGAAAGGGTAAGTGAACCTCATATTTGTTGTTCACCTTCTTTATATTGCTTACTGATGGTCAAGAACCAGGAAGATGTGAAGAGGCAATGCAGGTAGAATTCAGATACAGTGGGAGCTTGGCATGGATGAGGAGTGTGAGTCTTTGGAGAAGAACCAAACAGGTATTTGTTGGTAGAGTTGTCAGCTGGAAGAAAGCACTGAGAGATGGACGGATTCCCATAGTTAAAAAAGAGAGTGGATGGATACAAGAGACAGAAGGCCAAGGCATATGGTCTTGAAGAAGCTGCAAGACAGTGGTACAGGTTTTGATAGGGGGATGACTAAGCATGGCTTCAGTCAATGTCAGTGTAACTATTGTGATTTTGTTCTTACCAGGTGGATGATGAGTCCCGACATTATCCAATTACTGTATGTGGATGGTTTGCTAGCAGGTTTTGTACATATAGGGATTTGTTGAGCTAAAAGGTAAGGTTAGTTCAGAGGTATGTCAGGGGGAATTTGGAGCAGCAAAATTCTTTGGCATGAGAGACATGGAGATTTGGTCTCTAGTGGGAGCTGATGTGAATCAGGTGTTGGCGAGGTTCATTACGCAGGATGAAGAATCAGAAAGCACACCAATGGCTGGACAGTTCAAACTTAGCTTGAAACAGGGTTTGAAATCACATGAGGTCTAGTGTAGGCCTAAATTTTTCCAAGCAGTGGGAGTTGTCAGAGAGTTTGGAGCCAATTCGGGGAAGGTAGATTCTCAGGTATCTGAGAGGGATCAGTAGCAGGTTAACATGTTATGCAGGGTCAAGGACTTCACTACATGGATATGTAGGTTCGGACGTGGCAGGTTACTTGGATGACAGGAAAGGCATCACAGGGTGTGTGATGGTTGGTCTTCAGGGTTAAGCTTGAAGAGGGATACAAGCCAAAAAATAGATTAGACGGGCTACATATACAGGTACATGTGCAGTTGTTTATCTCCAAGTGGGAGATTGTTAGGTTGTGGAGCTAAAAGCTTCACCAGGATGTGAACATGAGAAGTTAGGGAGGTTGCAGAGTGTTTGCTGAGTGTTGCAGTCACCGGCATCGGTCAGGACAACCGACATCGACAGAGTACAGACAGAAGGCAACCGACGTCGGTCTTAGATCGGCCGGCGTCGGCACCCCCAGGCAGACAAGGACCGACGTCGGTCACCTGTGGTTCGAGCTGCGAGTATATTACAGGCAGTTGGTTGACGAACCAAGTGTTTGCATGTTTAGAGCTAATTTTAGACTGAGAGCAGCGGATCTAATTATTGTATTAGATGTCTAATTATTGTTTTGATGAGATATATATAATAGACTCATGGTTGTATTGTAAAAGTGTGTTAGAAAGCCATAGAGCTTTTAGAGAGAGCTAGTGTAGCTCATCCTAGTTCCAAAGGGGTGCTGAGTGTGTATGATCAGGGAGAGTTGCAGGGTCTACAAGGTATAGGAGCTGATCCACCGGGGTACTGGTTGAAGAATCATAAGGACTTGGTGAGGCAAGGACAAGGGTTCTTCAGGGGTGTAGAGATATCTACATGGTGAGTAAGGTCTAGTGATTTGCAGAGAGCAGGAGATCTACTTGGAGTACGGTTGTGTACTTGACATACTGACAGCGTGTTACTGATTGGTTGGAGAGGTGAACATCAATTCTGTATTGGAGTTGATTGTTGTGATCGAGAGGGAGAGGGAAGAAGGTCTTGAGGTGTGGCGAACCTTTGAGGTGGAGGAAGAAGTGGCATCTTCCTTATTGTATATTCTTCTGAGTGATTATTAATACAATTGTGTATTGTCTCTCAATTCCTGTGTTGTTTCATATTTCTAGTTACTAATTGATTCTGGTATAATTCTGTGTTTAGTTGCTAATACAAGAAGTAATCATATGTGCTCTAATTGGCAGAGCAAGATCCTGACTAAGTAGGCATCGGAGCATGTTTATTGTTTCAGGTTCCTGTCAATTTTGTCCCCAGAATCGGTGATGGGCGAATGTAACTCTCCACCAGGAAACCAATTTTTTGTGTCCTCTCTTTGGTTTTCTCCTCTTGCCCCACAGTAAGACTTGACTTTTAATCCGAAAACCATGAATCTTTGCTCTTTTGGCAAAGAGTTCATTTTCCTGATTTTGATGCGCAATAGCATGGTCCATTACCATAATTGGTTGCTCTTTTGTTTCAGCCCAACACATGATTTGATTGTTCCCATTCAACACTTGCCAATGATTGGCACTATCAGGCATACTTGGTGTTGTTCTATCTGAACCAATTCCTATATCATCACCTACAGGATTTTTGTCTGCTAGAACATACATGTCTTCAGTAGACAGAAAATAATTACCCCTATCTGAAGACTCAAACAGAATTTGAGCTTCAGGCCTTGATGTTTGAGTGACAACGTATTTTGCCTCCTTCTCAAGAAGTAACCTCTGTATTACACCTTTCACAGGGATTCTTGCCTTAGACAAGTCCATGCTTAATTCCCCTCCAACATCCTTGCAAAAGTTCCATCCAAGAAGGATGCCATATGATGCTAGGACGTCGGCTACCAAGACAATCATCTTGATTCTTTTGTTTGGGAACGCTACAAACACAAATTGGGCGTCTTTAATTTGTCTCAGCATAGGTACTTGCTTGTTCTCCATGAAGAAGCATCTACCAAAAGTCTTGGTCAGTGTGAGGTCAAGGGATTCAACCACTTTAGCAGGCATGACATTGTCTGAAGCTCCAGAATCAATGATGCAATTTTTTAGCTGATGTCTATTTATTAGCAATGAGACATAGAAAGGTTCAGTCCTACCAAGAGCAGCAAGAGGGGTAATGACAAGATTGTTCCTGGTGGGTGCATTCTTGGGGGGATCATATGTCACTTTGGAAATTGTTTGTTCAACAGGGACGTTCTATTTTTTAACACATTGAACCAGTTTATCTAATTGCTCAGGATGGGACTGAAGAAATTCAAATTAAGACATTTGAATTTTGGTTTTCTTTATATGGTCTATGATATCAAATGTTGGAAATGAACTAGGTACAGAGGATGGGAGTTCATGCTTTTGAGTTTTGAGAGGCGAAGAACTTAACTACGAATTTGAAGTTGAAGGTGCATAAATGTTTGGGGTACTTACCTTTCTAGTAGTTACCAAGTCCTTTAAATGGAAGGGCAAAGTGGTCCCATGCTTAGCAATTGAAACTGTCAGTTGAGGTTGCCCCTCTGTCTTCTCTTTATCATCTTGTTGAGCTAATTAATTCTTGGATCGGGTGAATACAGCATGACCCCCCAGTTGCATTACCTTCCCTTCTAGGTTCATCCTGATAGTTCAAGAAACCAATATGGGAGTCGCCAACTAATTCTTCTTCTTCCTTAGTGAAGAGATTAGTGTCATCTTCAGGATTTAACTTAGGCTGGAATGAGAAATCTGATTCAGCTTCAAGATATCCAACTACTGAGTTATTTGGAGGTGCTTCAAGGGCGAGGTTCCTCTGCGAGGGAAGAAGACGATTTGGATGCCCTTGATTCTTGGTAGCATTGCCTTGGTATCCCTGATTCTAAAATGTCCTCCTTGGCATATCCCGATTAGGAGGAGCAAACATAACTTAGGCCATTTGTCTTCTGAGGACCAACAATTCATTTGTTAGCTTTTGCACCATTGGATCAGTGGTGGCTGAAGGAGAGTACTCAAAAGAAGGAGAAGATTTACCTCTATTTGGATCTCTTCTTATCTTTCCAACAAAACTAAGGTCATCTTCTACCTCAGTAGCCAAGTCCTAAGCATCAACAAGGTCTATGTGTCTAGCCCGTCTCAGCAAGAAACTCACTTCAGGCAGCTGCGAGTTGAAGAAGAAACACTTGAGATTCTGAGGTGTTGACTGGGTGACCATGGGAATCCTATGCCTCAGCTTGTCAAACTTGGCAATGAAGTCCCTCATAGGTTCATGGGGATCCTTCTTCATATGTGTGAGTTGGGCCACTAAGACATGCACATCTTCTGCAGGCTTGAACCTGGCTTTGAACTTAGATTTTAGGGTATTCCAGTCTGTCATTGATCGAGCTTGCAGATGGTAAAACTACTATGTAGCATCACCTTGTAGGGTCTCCACAAAAAGCCTGACTGCCACATTTTTAAATTCCACCCTTATCACACCACAGGATATGTTGAAGGCTGCAATGTGTTCATTAGGGTGAACTCTCCCATCTCTAAAGAATTTGGGGAAGTTCTTTCTTGAGCGGCGTGAAAGTTCATGCAGAGGTGGAGTCAAGTTGTGTGGGCCAAAAGAGTTACCCCATGGGCCTCGAACTGCCATGATTTAATTATGAAAAATAGGGATAACAAATATGGATGGAGTGGCCAGATTACAAAACAAAAATGAAAAAGAATTAGCCCTGCTTCAGCATGAGGCTTGAGGCTTCAAACTGTGCACTCTTTTCTAGCAGCTCTGGTTTTGCAGACCAGATAAAATAATGGAGATGGAGAAAAATGGTAAGGCTATAATGATAATGGGTAAGACACAGAACGGAGTCGCTAGATTCTATATAATGGATAAGGGAAGGAACTGGTTCAATTTGAAACTTGAGGCTTCAGACTTCATGTTCATCCCCAGTGGAGTCGCCAAAAATTGTTGGGTGAATATTTTGTCGACCAGCTAAATGGTGAGCAAAATAGTTCCTATAACCATAGCATAAGGAGATTGGTCATCCAAGTGTGCAGTTTTACTACATCAACAGGGGACAAATCTCTCCTCTCATCAAGGGGAGGTTCCCTATTAAATATGCAGCACTATATACTATATATATAAGTAGAAAGTAAGACACAGGGGTAGGGTATCACCATCCATCTCTCTTTTTTTAGAAATGATGCTCACATATCAAAGAATAAATCCTGGGTGATTGGTGAAGGTACTTCTCTTCTTTCAAAAGTAACATTCATCCAAGAGCCAAATCCATTCCTGGATAGTAAAAATCTTGGTGAAATGACAAAAGGCACTTCTCTTCTTTCAGAAGTGCTTATTCTTGCAAACAACAAGAATTTTTCAATAAATAACTGGTAACCAAAGGTGCAGAGTAACTAGCAGCCTGAAATGTAGCGCAAAGTCTCCACATTGACTGCGCAAGAGTGAAATATGAAGAACAATGGGAGCATAAAGTCATCCCAAGGTCCTTTACACAGAAACAAAAAATAAACACACACTAAAGACAACTATGATAGCATAAAGTCTTAAAGTAGTTGGCCTCAGGACACCTTCCTTATCACTTCCACTAGCTCTGCTTGTTAAATTGCATAAACAAGAACACATTTAGGAAATAGGCATAAGAACAATCTCTTAGAATGATACAAGTTATAACAACACAAAGTCTGAAAGTAACTTGCTTTCTGATTCAAACAAATAAATATGATAAACAATTCTGAGCTCAAAGTCTTAGTGATGCCTTTCAGTTTGGGTAGAGTTTTGCTTCTGGTAACGGGAAGATCTCCCTAAAACAATAAAAGAGATTACAATATATAGCCACCAAGCAAGGCTTGGCACTCTTTCCCATGGGACGGTCCATGCTGCAGTCAACACCTTCAATGCGCCTTCAGTTATGTCTGGAGAGACCATGCTGGGAATAATGCATTGCCATAACTATGCCGTGTCCATTCCTCTAATATGTCTCTTCTTAGTATAAATTGTTTGGTCCTTTTCCCTGATGTTTGCGCAGCTGTCCAATTTGTCTTTATTTCATGGAAGAAAAATAGGCCACGTCTTTGATTTGGTGCGCTCAGAAGTCTACTTGATCCACTATTTCACCTATTGGAAATAACTCTTTTGAAGATATTTTTGGTCCTTTGTTCTCATTCCTCTCTCCCCTGTAGCAATTTGAGTCTTATGGCTCTCTTTTCAGCCAGTCGCTTGGTTCTTCCCTTTGGCATTTTGGCCTTTAAATGCATTCGAGTCCGTCATCCTCCTTAGCAATTCCTCCGTGTCTTTCTCGCTTGCTTTGGCCACTTTTCGCTGATCTAAACAAGTGAGACGTGGTATTTTTTGCTTTTGAGAGTCCTGCGAAAGATGACATGTGGCAACATCCGCTTATTTTATCAACTCACCCGGGACCCACCGCAGTCTTTACGAAATGAAAGGGAGAGACCGTGGATGTTGACACTTGGCAGCTTCCATCGAGATTTTCAAGGGACACATGGCATGTTATGCGTAATCTAGCAATCACACGGACGATGACACTTGGAGCGCTCTGCCCTCGGGCTTTTTCCTTTCGGGCATTCCTTTGATCGGGCTTATTTGCTTCAGACAAAAGTCCTAAGGAATTCCTTTGGGCTTTGCCTTAGTCATTTTCACACAGAAAATACTTTCGAAAGAATTCTAACGGCTCTTTCACTTAATAATTTTCGTTGAACAAAAAGTTCAAAGGAAATTTTCCCTGTCGGCCTTTGAACAAATTCGAAAGAATTCTATCTTTTCGGTTAGTCGCTTAGTTCTTCCAAGTTCTGCGCTTTATTTGAATTTCAACGGATATTCCCTTACTTTAAATTTGACGTCCATGAGGCTATCAATGGTCTTTATCCATTTGAACCATGTTGAACCTTAAACCTTTGAACCCGCTAAAAGTACATTGGTCCATTGGTTCATCAGTTCATTCTGCCTCTTTTATTCCATCGCTTCTTGGTTCAATCGCTTTCTCGCTCCTTGGTTGAACCATCCGTTGAACCACTTGTTTGTTGCTTCTTTCCTTGACTGAGGCCACCTTTAAACCTTTGAACCCATGAACCATTGAACTTTGAACTCTTTCGGTTCAAGGTTCAATCAGTTCATTGGTTCATCCTTTGTCCGTCACTTGTTCTTTCTAAGCTCTTTGATCTTCATCGTACTGGTTGAACCTTTGAACATGTGAACTCGTTGAACCTTTTGGTTCAAGGTTCAACGGTTCAATCGGTTCGTTCTTTTTATTTGGCCAAGTCCTTTTGATCTTTTTAAACCAAATGCGTTGAACCATTTGGTCGTTGAACCTGTTGAACCATTGAATTCATTAAACCTTTGAACCAAAGTGGTTCAATGGTTCAACGGTTCAATGGTTCAAGCCTTTTCTTTGATAAGAGTTTTGAAGCCGTTGAACCTTGAAGCAGTTGAACTTTGAACATTGACAAATGTGCTTACTCTTGCTGATGACATTGAACCTTTGAACCCATTGAACCCGTTGAACCAAAATGGTTCAATGGTTCAATCCTTGCTTAGATGCTTGCTGATGGACATTTTTGATTGAACCAAGTCATTGAACCAACCTTGAAATCACCTAAGTTTTGAGAGCTTGCTTCTTTCTTGCAGAGTCCGTAGAAATCAACCTGTGAAGCTCGTAGAACTTGGCCTGCAGAGTCCATAGATTTTCTTCTTGCAGAGTCCGTATATTCAAGCCTGTAGAATCCGTAGATTTATGAGAAGCTTGAAAAATGAGTAATTTGAATGCTCAGAATAAATTTTTGAGAAGGGAAGAGATTATTTTGGTCTGTTGAACCAAAATAGTTCACATGTTGTCCCAAAAATGAGAAATCTATTTTTGGGGACAACAACTGGCTCTAGTTGGGGAACTTCCTTCAGATGAGAACTTGGAACAATTGAGGGGAGTAAAAACCAGAATCTCTAGTGCCTTAAAGTATGTCATTGGGCTATGGAGTCATGCTACCAAAAAAGAAAGGCTCCAAAAATGAAAATGAACAACACAAAGCAGAAACAAAGACTTATACAAATATACATATGTACAGGTGAACCTATCTGATACTTCAAGAATTAAAGTGATTCAGATGCTACCCATTGTGAGACAATGAAGATGGCATTCCATCTTGATAAACCAACAGGAAACCATTTTGTCCCCAGAATCGGTGACGAGTGAATGGAACTCTCCACCAGGAAACCAATTTTATGTGTCCTCCCTTTGGTTTTCTCCTCTTGCCCCACAGCAAGACTTGACTTTTAATCTGAAAACCACAAATATTTTCTCTCTTTGCAAAGAGTTCCTTTTCCTAATTTTGATGTGCAACAACATGGTCCATTACCGTAATTGGTTTCTCTTCTATTTCAGCCCAACACATGATTTGATTGTTCTAATTCAACACTTGCCAATGATTGGCACTATCAGGCATACTTGGTGTTGTTCTGTCTGAACTAATTCCTATATCATCACCTACATGATTTTCATCTGTTGGAACATGCATGTCTTCAGTAGACAGAAAATAATTACTCCTGCCTGAAGACTCAAACAAAATTTGAGCTTCAAGCCTTGATGTCTGAATGACAACGTATTTTCCCTCCTTCTCAGGAAGCAACCTCTGCATTACACCTTTCACAAGGATTCCTGCCTGAGACAAGTCCATGCTTAATTCCCCTCCAACATCCTTGCAGAAGTTTCGCCTAAAAATGATGCCATATGATGCTGGGATGTCGGCTACCAAGACAGTCATCTTGATTCTTTTGTCTGGGAATGCTGCAAATGCAAATTATGCGTCTTTAATTTGTCCCAGCAGAGGTACTTGCTTGTTCTCCATGGAGAAGCATCTACCAAAAGTTTTAGTCAGTGTGAGGTCAAGGGATTCAACCACTTTAGCAGGCATGACATTGTCCGAAGCTCCAGAATCAATGGTGCAATTGTTTAACTGATGTCCATTTATTAGCAACGAGACATAGAAAGGTTTAGTCCTACCAGGAGCAACAAGAGGGGTAATGACAAGATTGTTCTTGGTGGGTGCATTCCTGGGGGGATCATATGTCACTTTGGGAATTGCTTGTTCAATAGGACGTTCTGGTTTTTAACACATTGAACTAGTTTGTCTAATTGCTCAAGATGGGACTGAAGAAATTTAAATTTAGACATTTGAATTTTGGTTTTCTTTATATGGTCAATGATATCAAATGTTGGAAATGAACTAGGTACAGAGGATGGGAGTTCATCCTTTTGAGTTTTGAGAGGGGGAGAACTGGACTGCGAATTTGAAGTTGAAGGTGCAAATTTTTTTTGGGGTACTTACCTTTCTAGCAGTTACCAGGTCCTTTGGTTGGAAGGGCACAGTGGTCCCATGCTTAGCAATTGAAACTGTTGGTTGAGGTTGCCCCTCTGTCTTCTCTTTATCAGCTTGTTGAGTTGATTGATTCTTGGACTGGGTGAATACAACATATGACCCCCCAGTTGCATTACCTTCCCTTCTGGGTTCATCTTGATAGTTCAAGAAACCAATATGGGAGTTGCCAGCTAATTCTTCTTCTTCCTCTGTGAAGATATTAGCGTCATCTTCGGGATTCAACTCAGGCTGGAATGAAAAATCTGATTCACCTTCAAGATATCAAACTGCTGAGTTGTTTGGAGGTGCTTCAAGGGCGAGGTTCCTCTACGAGAGAGGAAGACGATTTGGCTGCCCTTGATTCCGGGCAGCATTGCCTTGGTATGCCTGATTCTGAAATGCCCTTGGCATATCTGATTAGGAGGAGCAAACATAACTTGGGCCATTTGTCTTCTGAGGACCAACGATTCATTTGCTAGCTTCTGCACCATTGGATCAGTGGTGGCTAAAGGGGAGTATTCAGAAGAAGGAGAAGATTTACCTCTGTTTGGATCTCTTCTTATCTTTCCAACCAAGATAAGGTCATATTCTACCTCAGTAGCCAATTCCTAAGCAGTAGCAAGGTCTATGTGTCTAGCCCATCTCAACAAAAAACTCACTTGAGGCAGCTGGAGTTGATGAAGAAACACTTGAGATTCTGAGGTGTCAGTTGGGCGACCATGGAAATCATGTGCCTCAGCTTGTCGAACTGGCAATGAAGTCCCTCATAGGTTCATGGGGCTCCTTCTTCATTTGTGTGAGCTGGGCCAACAAGGCATGCACATCTTCTGTAGGCTTGAACTTGGCTTTTAGGGTATTCCAATCTGTCATTGATCGAACCTGCAGATGGTAGAACCACTCTGCAATAGCACCTTTTAGGGTCTCCACAAAAAGCCTGACTGCCACGTCTTTAAATTCCACCCCTATCACCCCACAGGCTATGCTGAAAGCTACAATGTGTTCATCAGGGTGAACTCTCCCATCTCCAAAGAATTTGGGGAAGTTCTTTCTTAAGCGGCATGGAAGTTCATGCAGAGGTGGAGTCAAGTTGAGTGGGCCAAAAGAGTTACCCCAGGGGCCTCGAACTGCCATGATTTAATTATAAAAATTAGGGATAACAAATCTGGGTGGAGTGGCCAGATTATAGAATAAAAATGAAAAAGAATTGGCCCTGCTTCAGCTTGAGGCTTCAAACTGCACACTATTTTCTAGCAGCTCTGGTTTTGTAGACCAGATAAAATAATGGAGATGGAGGAAAATGGTAAGGCTATAATGATAATGGGTAAGACACAGAACGGAGTCGCCAGATTCTATATAATGGATAAGGGAAGGAACTGCTTCAATCTGAAACTTGAGGCTTCAGACTGTACGTTCATCTCCAGCGGAGTCGCCAAAAACTGTTGGGTGAATATTTTGTCCACCAAATAATTGGTGAGAAAAATAGTTTCTATCACCACAACATAGGGAGATTGGTCATCCAAGTGTGCAATTTTACTACATCAACAGGGAATAAATCTATCCTCTCATCAAGGGGAGGTTCTCTATTAAATATGCAGTGGTATATACTATATATATATATATATAAGTAGAAAGTAAGACACAGGGGTAGGGTATGACCATCCATCTCTCTTTTTTCAGAGATGATGCTCATAGATCAAAGGAAAAATCTTGGGTGATTGGTGAAGGTACTTCTCTTCTTTCAGAAGTAACATTCAGCCAAGAGCCAGGTCCCTTCGTGGATAGTAGAAATCCTGGTGAAATGACAGAAGGTGCTTCTCTTCTTTCAAACGTGCTTGTTTTTGCAAACAACAGAAATATTTTTGGTAAATAATTGGTAATCAAAGGTGCAGAGTATAAAATACAAAGAACATTTTCAAATTAAATATAAAATGCAACTACCTTTTCAAATAGGTAAATTATGAAGGCAATGATAATCGAAGCTAAATTGCATTTCATTTCTTACAGTAAATAAATTTCCTACAAAACTGTGTATAAAAAGTATTTTTTTTTCAAATATATTTGTTCTAAATAATTTATAAAAAAAATACAATTATCTTTTGAAATACGTAAATTGAGAAGGCAAATGTGAAATACGAAGAACAATGGGGGCACAAAGTCGTCTCAAGGTCCTTTACACAGAAACAGAAAATAAACACACACTGAAGACAACTATGACAACATAAAGTCTGAAAGTAGTTGGCTTTAGGACACCTTCCTTATCACTTCCACTAGCTCTGCTTGTTAAATTGCATAAACAAGAATACATTTAGGAAATAGACATAAGAACAATCTCCTAGAATGATACAAGCTATAACAACACAAAGTCTAAAAGTAACTTGCTTTCTGATTCAAACAAAGAAATATGATAAAGAATTCTGAGCTCAAAGTCTCAATGATGCCTTTCAGTTTGGGCAGAGTTTTGCTTCTAGTAACGAGAAGATCTCCCTAAAACAATAAAAGAGATTACAATATATAGCCACCAAGCAAGGCTTGGCGCTCTTTCCCATGGGATGGCCCATGCTGTAGTTAACGCCTTCAATGCGCTTTCAATTCTGTCTAGAGGGACTATGCTGGGAGTAGTGCATTGCCATAACTATGGCATGTCCATTCCTCTAATATGTCTCTTCTTAGTATGGATTGTCTGGTCCTTTTCCCTGATGTCTGCGCAACTGTCTAATTTGCCTTTACTTCATGGAAGAAAAGCAGGCCACGTCCTTGATTTGGTGCGCTCAGAGTTCTACTTGATCCACTGTTTCGCCTACTGGAAATAACTCTTTTGAAGATATTTTTGGTCCTTTGGTCTCGTTCGTCTCTCCCTTGTAGTAATTTGAGTCTTTGGGCTCTCTTTTCAGCCAATCGCTTGGTTCTTCCCTTTGGCATTTTGGCTTTTAAATGCATTCAAGTCCGTCATCCTCCTTAGCAATTCCTTCATGTCTTTCTTGCTTGCTTTGGCCACTTTTCACTGATCTCAGCAAGTGACACGTGGCATTTTTTGTTTTGTTTTTGAGAGTCCTATGAAAGATGACACGTGGCAGCATCTGCTTACTTTATCAACTCACCTGGGACCCACCACAGTCTTTACAAAATGAAAGGGAGAGACCACAGATGTTAACACTTGGCGGCTTCCATCGAGTTTTTCAAGGGACATGTGGCATGTTTCGCATAATCTAGCAATCACACAAATGATGACACTTGGAGCGCTCCGCTCTCAGGGTTTTTCCTTTCGGGCATTCCTTTGGTCGAGCTTATTTCCTTCGGACAAAAGTCTGAAGGAATTCCTTCGGGCTTTGCCTTAGTCATTTTCTCATAGAAAATACTTTCGAAAGAATTCTAATGGCTCTTTCACCTAATAATTTCTTTCAGACAAAAAGTTTGAAGGAAATGTTCCCTGTCAGCCTTTAAACAAATATGAATGAATTCTATCTTTTCGGTCAGTCGCTTGGTTCTTCCAAGTTATGTGTTTTATTTGAATTTCAATGGATATTCCCTTACGTTAAATTTGACGTATGCGGGGTTGTCAATGGTCACTAGCCACTTGAACCATGTTGAACCTTAAACCTTTGAACCTGCTGAAAGTACATTAGTCCATTAGTTCATCAGTTCATTCTGCCTCTTTTATTCCATCGCTTCTTGGTTCAATCGCTTTCCCACTCCTTGGTTGAACCATCCGTTGAACCACCTGTTTGCTACTTCTTTCCTTGACTGAGGCCGCATTTGAACCTTTGAACCCATGAACCATTGAACTTTGAACTCTTTTGGTTCAAGGTTTAATCGGTTCATTGGTTCATCCTTTGTTCGTCACTTGTTCTTTCTAAGCTCTTTGATCTTCATCGCACTGGTTAAACCTTTGAACTTGTGAACTTGTTGAACCTTTTGGTTCAAGGTTCAACGGTTCAATCGGTTCATTCTTTTTATTTGGCCAAGTCCTTTTGATCTTTTTGAACCAAACGTGTTGAACTATTTGGTCATTGAACCTGTTGAACCATTTAACCCATTGAACCTTTGAACCAAAGTGGTTCAATGGTTCAAGCCTTCTTCTCTTTGATAAGTGTTTTGAAGCTGTTGAACCTTGAAGCGGTTGAACTTTGAACCTTGACAAATGCACTTACTCTTGCTGATGACGTTGAACCTTTGAACCCATTGAACCCATTAAACCAAAATGGTTCAAGGTTTAACGGTTCAATGGTTCAATGGTTCAATGGTTCAATCCTTGCTTAGATACTTGTCGATGGACATTTTTGATTGAACCAAGTCATTGAACCAACCTTAAAATCACCTAAGTGTTGACAGCTTGCTTCTTTCCTACAGAGTCTGTAGAAATCAACCTATGAAGCCCATATAACTTGGCCTGCAGAGTCCGTAGATTTTCTTCCTGCATAGTCCATATATTCAAGCCTGCAGAGTCCGTAGATTCAAGCCTGCAGAGTCTGTAGATTTAAGCCTGCAGAGTCCGTAGATTTCTGAGAAGCTTTAAAAATGAGGAATTTGAATGCTCAAAATAAATTTATGAGAAGGGAAGAGATTATTTTGGTCTGTTGAACCAAAATAGTTCACATGTTATCCCAAAAATGAGAAATCTATTTTTGGGGACAACACATTTCATATGAAATAGCATCTTATTCACATTCAAGCTTTGTACATGTATTTGATAGTTTCAATTGTTCAGTTGCAGTAGTTTCAACATTTGTTTTTTTGCATAACAAAGGTTCATAGTGGCCACATGCAGGATTGTTGTCATGAAATAATATTGAATATTCTAGTATTAACGATTATTTGTTAAAGTGTAACTGCTTTCTTTTCTGTGTTAGTGACCATAAGCAAATTGATATGTACATCCATTTAGATTCATTTGGATGCAGAATGTATCACCCCATAGGCTAGTTTCACTTACATTTGTATTGTTCTTTCCAAAAGGCCTCATTCTGCATAAATAGGTTTCATTATCATGTATTCCATGTAAATCGTAAAGCACATCACAATGCATTTTATGTTTGTACAAGCGTATTGCATCTATATTTCCATTGTTTGAGCAGAGTGTGAAATAATTTATCATTTCGTTTCGTAATTTGTTTAATGTGTAACAAAAATTTAGCAAAATTTGAATTGCATCAAAAAGATAGTTACCTACATTGTATTTAAGTGAACTAATTTGGAAAAGGTGGCTATCTTTTAGGGCATCGTTAATGTTGAAAAGTAACATCTTCGGTTGTTGTTCATATGTTTCAACGTCTATTAAGATTTTGTTTGTTCTAATTTCTTGTTTCCCTCTTTTGGTTTCATGGTTTCTCTATTGCATAAAAGTGCAATTGCATTAACAATGGCCAAAACGGAGTTTTCTTTGGCCAAATATCAATATTTTAATCCAACAACAATTGAAACTAAATTGTATTTTTTACTCTACAATAGCTGAACTCTATATAAAGCTTTCTACGTATGAAGAAATCATTCCCTCTAATTCAATGAATCTAAATAGCTAAAAACACAATAAAAAATGCAAGAACCTTAACAAATAGGTGAATTTAATTGTTCCAAACATTTTCAAATTAAATAGAAAATGCAACTACCTTTTCAAATAGGTAAATTATGAAGGCAATGACAATCGAAGCTAAATTGCATTTCATTTCTTACAGTAAATAAATTTCCTACAAAACTGTGTATAAAAAGTATTTTTTTTTCAAATATATTTGTTCTAAATACTTTATAAAAAAAATACAATTATCTTTTGAAATACGTAAATTGAGAAGGCAAATGTGGTGTCTACAATATACAAATCACTTGGAACTAGTTAATATGTTTTTAAAAACAACATATAATATGACATTGAGTAAAGACTACACATGGACCAAATGTGTTTGTCAATTGACATAATAATAAATAGAAGCAAATAAGCAACAACAATAGTTACCAAGTACATGTTCATTAAATACATATAAATCTATCAAGTATTTGGATTGGTCAAGAGATAAACATTCGTAATATGGAAATTTATGTAACAATGATTAATGTTTACAATAGTGTGAAACAAATAGCAAACAACAAAATTTATTTAAGAGTTAAGGTCAAGCTAAAAATTCTATAGGTAATCGTTGCATCCCATTTTTAAATCTTGGTATTTATATAATATCTAAATTTGTATCAAGAACTTTATCCAATATTTATGTACTTGAATACGTGTATTGCAAGCAAATAAATGCCTTTGACTATAATTGTTTTGCATAAATGGTTGGCTTAAACCAATTTATAGTAGATAAAATAAATATTGAGAAAAAATTAACTCTTTAAATTTTTTGACTCTTTGCTTCTTTTTTTGCCTTGGAACTCATATATCATGTTCAAACTATAATAATACCATTTTTTTTTTGCCCTTTTTTGAACAACCAATTTTCCTTGATATTAAAAGCTTTTTTATACACTACAATATAATATTCAAATTGAAGATACAATATTATATATGTGTTGATATATATCAAAATGGTGATACAATAGTATATCACTATCATGTAACAATGTATAACGTTTGATCCACTATCTTACAACAGTAAAATAATATTGTTTTCTTAAATAATGTTACAATTCAAATATTCACTATGCAATTATTAAAATGAATGTCAAGTTATTGTTTTTTGAGTACTATGTACATAAAAACAACAACACAATATATTATTAGTTTTTAGTCTTTAGAAATATATAGTTTCAAAAACATACAAAAATATTATTAGCTCCTAACAAAAATAACAATTGCATTTGATGTCCTTTTAGTACCATAGCTTTTCTAAGTTAAGTGTAGGTATTGTTCTCATTGTTCAAATCCATTTGCACCATTTGTTAGTGTACCCTTGCAAATAGAGTGTTGGTTCTTTCACAAATGCATTCTAGTCGTTTTGCTCTTAGTTCACATAGTCTATTATTTTAAATACTTAAAATAATAAAGTTACATACATATATAGTTTTTTTAATGAATTTTAGGTTATGGTAATATTTTTCAATTGTTAGAGGAATACTTGTTATATGATTTCTTGAATTATTTCTTTTATTTAGTTTATTTTTTCTGTAATAGAATAATAATCATATTTATCAAATGACTAAATTACCAAATTATTAAAAATATAGGAAATGAAAGGACAAATGGTCAATCATCTCGACAACAATATGAACACCATATTAAAAAAAAACACGAAAAAATAAATCATTAAATAAAAAGGTATGTACGAGACCCTTCATTGACAACCCTGAAATTCTTGCATGCATTAAACTATCCACCTTACACTATTTATGCCAATTACAATATTAATATATTATGTTAATAATATATGAAAACCTACCCATTCTCCCTAAGAAATATTATTATATACATTGAAGTTTTTTTTCTAGATTTTGTAAGGTAGTGCGATAGGGTTTCCAAGGTATTCGTCTAATGATGGTACCTACTTGTCCTACAGAATTCCTCAGAAGATAAACTAAATAATTTCCTTCCTAACTTTGGAAGTAATCAATTCCTTATTTTTTATTTATTTCTATTTATATGGTGTTTTGGGAATGTTCAAATAATTGATATAGTTGTGGCAATGTTATGGAGAATATTTTAATTTTTTTTAATTTGGATGATGAGGTGGTGATGATATATTAAAATCACGACTTACTTAAAAGAGGGTTCAAATACAATGATATGACAGTTTTAGATGTGGGAATAACCAAGGTTTGATCTCATAGAAATTATGCTTCAAATGATCTATTACTCATGCCAACAACGACATATGCCATAACACTTGGCTTCTTCACTATACGTCTTTCCCAAATGCATCTCCACCAAGTTTACTCCAAAAATAGAGATAACTATATAAGCTTGGAGGCATGCCCATTTGCCAGCCTAGTGGGATTATATTATATTATTAACTAAAATATTATTAAAGTCATAATGAGTTGTGTCAAAGTCAACGACTTTGTACATTTGCCATGCAAAAAAATGATGTGAGGAGCCACATCCCATCTAGTTAATATTTTAATATAACTATTCGAAAATTTGAGCCTAATTGCAAATATTAAAGCTTGAAAAAGCCACATATTATTCCACATGCCCAACTACGATGTTAAAGCGAAAACTTTTGATTTTACCATAGCCTTACAAAACATTTTGCTCCATTCTTGTTTCAATGCAATCTGATATTTTAACCCTGTATTTAAGGATTCTTGTATATTTTGTTTAAAATAAGCCATCTTTATATTTCTTCCTTCCTTCAATTGGTGGTAATTAAATGTGATAATGAAAATGGGTATGTGGTTACTGTAGGGATGAACACATTGAGAAAGCAAGCAACTAAGCTTAAAGACCAAGTCGCCAAGTAGTAGTGAGTAAGCTTTTATAACTAAATAAGCTTGGAGGCATCCATGTTTGCCAACACGATGGGATAATATTATATTATGAACTAAAATATTATTAAAGTCGGAATGAGTCGTTTTAATAGAGAAAGAGGAGGACAGAGAATCGATGACCCTGTTTTGCTGAAAAATGTTGTGGCCATCTATTTGCAGTTTGGAACAGATTGTTATGAGAGTAATTTCGAATTATCTTTATAGATAAGGTGTTGTATTGTTTGTGGGAATTTTCATTCCTCTTTGTGTTTGCATTTGGGTGTTTGGAACTCCTATCACACTAGTTCATGGTATATTAAGTATCCGGTTATCTTAGATTTCATTGTGCTTCCATTTTTTTATTTTTTATTTTTTATTTTATTTTTGTTTTACCCAGAGGTATTCCCGATCCCAATTGTGATACTGCGATTCCATTTTTTTAATTTTTGTATCAAGTTAGCGATCTATTTTTAGAATCCCAAAAAATTCTATTGCTTTGCCAATTACGTGTCTTGAGTTGTGTGGAAGAAAAACATTGTTGCAAAGCATAAAGCATTGCAAAAGGCTTTCACAAGTTTCAGAGGAAAAAGACTACACAAAACAAAGCCACATTTGTTGACCTACACTTTTGTTTAAATAGTTGTATACAACCAATAAATTATAGAATGTGCAATTTAAATTGACAAATATTGAAAATCTTCAATTTATAAAAAAATACCAAAATTTATTTCAACACGACACATATATATATATTTCGAAGTTTATGGATAACGAGAAAAAATAATTTAAAATCAATAAATTTGATTCCTACATTATAAAATTGTGTTAATTTTCAAGCAACCAAGAAAATTGTATTGGCGGATTTCATTCAAATTATCATGTAAATTAATTCGCTTAAGCGAAACATGTAGTAAATGCAAAGTTCTCTTCTTCATTTTTCCCCCTTCGTCTCCCGGTGTTAAACCCTCCCTCACGTGGATGAGATATTGAAGGGGTGTTTGTTATTAACGTATTTGAAGCGGATAATGTTTTAAACGATTGATAATTTTGATTAAATTTGTAGCTTAATTACTGTTTTTTAAATGAAAATATTTTACGGTTGAATTGTGAAATTTGTAGGATAATATGAGGTATTGATGTGTGAATAATTTATTCAAAAGTGTGAATAGAGTATATGAGTGTCAAATTTAATGTTTATGATTGTTTTTCGTTTTTTTTTCCCATTATATTTAAAGTTGTTATTTTATTAAGATGAGTGTGGTTTAGAAATGATTTAATATAATAAGAAAATATTATTTTGTGATGGAAATAATAAAATAAAAAGGGTTGATTATATTTAATCGGTATTTTACAATATTAATGGTGGGGTAAGGTGTAATACATTGAGTTATTTATTTATATATTTTTATTTTAAATTTGATATTCTTTGATTATTAAATAGGGGAATTTCAGTTTTAAATTTGACATTTATTTGATCATCGCTTAATTTTATTTTATTTTGAAGGTTAATAGAAAAATCATATTATTTAGAGCCCCTTTTTTTTTGGGAAAAAATTTTCAAACCCAACACATTGATGGATGATATTTGACACCAATCAATAGGAAATTATAGGAGAAAGTAATGAATTTATTAATCAATGTTATATATGAAAAATCTAAGATAAAAAGCTTGAGATTGATATCTCTTGACATATCTCATATAGATGTATTGAAGATATTTGTACCAATCTTTAATTTTGAGAGTAAAAGCAACTTTTTT
The DNA here is from genome assembly GCA_037957365.1 of Torreya grandis. Classification (NCBI taxonomy): domain Eukaryota; kingdom Viridiplantae; phylum Streptophyta; class Pinopsida; order Cupressales; family Taxaceae; genus Torreya; species Torreya grandis. The sequence goes on along the minus strand of JARHVA010000373.1, from coordinate 5,245,141 downwards.
ATTTAAAAATAAATAAACATCATTCAAGAGTGTAAATATGGCATTATCTATTTAATGAATAATAATATGATTTTTATATATATATCAGGGCTAAATTTTGGAGAAGCACATCAAACGAAATAACTTGTAAATATAGATTGAGGAACTGATTTATTTTTTTGTATCTAGATGAGTGCAGAGTTATTTATTATTATGTATGTATAAGATAAAATTATGTAAAACAATGTTATCGTAATATTTATAATGAATGTTATTCCAAATTGTAATTATACTTGCATTATGGATGTTTAACCTACATCATTATGAGATATCATATATTTTTTATGACATTATTCATTAATGAATATGGTTGACATGTTTTGTAGTGGTTCTAAAGCTTTATATATACATTACAAAGTATTACCTTATTATGGACACCTAACTTTAGTACAAGACCAATTTTCATTATGTCTTTTCCTCAAATTCTCACACTTGGTCCACTTGTGTATAATCATATATTTTCAGATACTTTTTATCCCATACTAATGTAGACACTTAAATTTGGTATTAAACACTTGGTAGCAATAACTTTGACACATTTTGATATACTTGGACTTTACATACACGTTTGCTTTTTGTGCACACTTTCCTTTGTCCATCTACCAAACTATTATCTTGAGTAGCCTAATTTACTTGATACAAATATTTGAGATCACTCTAGTTTGTGCAAGAACCTTCCATAATCCTAAATAAACTATCTATATATTTCAGATCATTAATTTTTACTCCCAAGATAATATATAGAATAGTTAGATAACTACAATTATCACTAGTGTTTGCTTCTACTAGTAATGCCAAGGAACACTCAATAGTTCTTTTTTGAATTGGGACATCTACATTAGGTCGGCCTAGACATGTTTCATGGGTCAATCATAGTAGGAAATATCAAAGAGATGGCTACAAATACAAACCAATCTTGAGGTGATACTCACTTGGTCACTACTTGGCAATCACATTGAGAAATCAATTAATACTTTCTTGAGACATTATCACAAAAGCATACATATTTGAAACCCCTCAAAGGAGTAGTCCTAGAGAAAAGTTTGAATATACACATAGGTCAAAGTTGCATGGTGTTAAGTATTGAAAGCTAGACATTATGTTACATTCTAACATGATCATGATGGTGCACACAGACACAACTAGGTGGGATAACTGTGTGTAGTTTGAGCCCTCTTTAGAGTATACGAATGTAAGCAACACTTAGTCACTTAGTAGGGAGTGGTTGGGGATATCCTATCCAACTTGCTAACCCACTTTTCAAGGGTCATCTTATGTTGAAAGTATAATTAGGGTTTCAAATGAAGGAGAAGCAAAACATGGATCAATGCACAAGATCGAATGTGAGCTCACACGTAAAAGATATATAAAGGTATGGGTGTAGTAGTCTAAGGCATCATATACCTGCACAGTCAACAAGGATAGTACCGATAGAGTTTAGGCAATACATATCATTATAGAAGTATAAGTTTCATCGACAATGTTCATACAAAGTTTGAGCTCATGTTTCTTAATCTACTATAATGTGAGCAGTTACAAAGCAAATACAAAGTCGTTTAAGGGATAGTGATGAACATTGTGAGTTACATTAAATATAATTAAGGTAAGCACATCTCACGTCCATTAGTTTGTCAATTCTGAATATAGTAACTGCAATATCAATCTACCCTTTTACAATCAAATTTATCAGATTATTGCCCTATTTAACACAATTTAAATATTCATAATTTTATCTTATTTAGATCACATTAATCATAAAATAAGTAAAACATTATGGTGAACTTGATATTTGACTTGAAAGTGACAAACTCTATGTCATTTCTACCTTAGGGTTCCATCTTTCCTTCTTAGGGTGTCAAATTTATCATGCATTATAGTTTGGATTTTAGATCTATTTTCTTATTTCCCCTAAATAGGAACTAATCTATGCATTTTGCCCTAGTTTTCTTAATGTTTTCATGGACATTTTCCACACCATCTAAAAAGGTTAGATCTCTCACACTTGTAAGGTAAAGTGTTAGGTTAGTGGTGCTGCAATTGATCATGATCACATGTCTTTGGTCCAAACATGTGATTGTGTGTAATCTAAAATAAATAAAATTGATGAAATATAAATTCCATCTTATATTGATGCAGATGTTGATAAAAATGCATAGATGTACAGGAACGTGTTAACAAGAATGTTATGTCTGATCTTGAAATGCTTATGAAAATGATAATGAACACAATAATAAATATCATGGTATAATACATCTCAATGAGTTTAATGGTGTAGATCTTGCACAATTTAGACATATAAATTTTGTATTATACACTTCACAATGTCAGTTTTGATCAATCCTTAACACACATGACTTGTGAATACACATATGACTCTTGTTCATTCTCTTTTAGCCATTAATCTACTTATGGGCTTGACCTTCCTAATTTATTGTCATTCACACACAAGATCTCCTTAGTCTATGCCCAAATAGTTTATCATCTTAATTAAATTGTCATCATTCTCTAGATCATTGTTTCCTGTATCCTAGATTGTTCATATTGTTTAATCTTTTTTAATTTGAATGAACTCCAAACTAATAGATATTAAACTATTGAAATTGAAATGTTTAATATAATGATGGGTTTTGCCCAACCAATATAGTTATTGTGAGGAATCGTTGTTAGTCTTTCCATGTCTGGGTTTGTTCAACTGACATGGGTGTTATGAGGGCTGGAGTTGTGTATACCTACCAATCACTTAATTATGTAACCTTTAGTTCTTTATTATTTTTTAATAATATTATTATCTTGAAGTGTTTCAATAGTAATCTTGAATATACAAATATGTTACAATTATCTTGACCATATATTACATCAATTTGGATCAACACATTGTTACTGTTCTTAGTGTGCTGAGTATTGTTACTTTTGTATCTATAATGCTAAGCAATGCAATCCTGCCCTTCGTGATCAGCCTGTTGATCGACATGATGGGAAAGTATGGTTTGAACATGGTTTTAAAGATGAATATTTTCACAGGATTAAAATTATGTGGATCTCCCTATTGGCAGAAGAGGTCTATGGAATAACAAAATTCTAGGAGTTTTAGTTACAATCAACCTACATGATCAAAATTAAATATGTTTTAGAGAGGTTTGTACATCCTTAGGCCCTTTTAGTATCTATAACAATTTAAAAATTATGTAACATAATGTATTTAAATATCATATCTGTATATTCAACATTACTATTAGAACATTTCAAAATAATAATATTATTAAAAATTGTTATTATTTTTTAATAATAATATTATCTTGAAGTGTTCCAATAGTAATGTTGAATATACAGATATGATATTTAAATATATTATGTTACATAATTTTAAAATTTTAAAAAATACTAAAAGGGCCTAAGGATGTACAAACCTCTCTAAAACATATTTAATTTTGATCATGTAGGTTGATTGTAACTAAAACTCCTAGAATTTTGCCATTCCATAGACCTCTTTTGCCAACAGGGAAATCCACATAATTTTAATCTTGTGAAAATATTCATCTTTAAAACCATGTTCAAACCATACTTTCCCACCATGTTGATCAACAGGCTAATCACGAAGGGCAAGATTGCATTGGTTAGCATTATAGATACAAAAGTAATAATACTCGACACACTAAGAATAATAACATATTTAATTAAGATTCCCCTAAGTGCTTTGGGCACATGTGTGTTTGTGTTTTATTTATTTATTGTGTGTATCTTTTGCTTTGTGTGTTTGAGGTAGTCATTATTTGTCTTGTCTAGTTAAATGCTCAATGGTCAAAGGATTCCCTATTTCCCTCAGGCTTCATTTGACTCCTAAGCCCAATAAACTGATAAGGCTAACGATCTAATTAGTATAGCAAACATACTACACCTATGGTTGCTCTATCTCTCTCCCCATAAGCTCCACCCCATAGAGTCGGTAGACGTCCTCAATATTTAGGATGACCTCTAATTTGGGCCCCAACTGGGACACATGTCTCTTAGGTACCCATGTGGTCACCAACACATTCACCAGATCCCTGGAGTAATGTAATGAAGGCATGTGTACCAGTCTCTAAAGTCTTGCACTCTATAGGCAATCTTGGTCCTTCACGAGTAGAGCATTTTCCTCCTTGCTCAACCATGATGGGACTCTCTCTTAGTTTGTCACCTCACATGGTCTCTCTCTCTATGCTTTGGGCACATGTGTGTTCGTGTTTGTTTTCTATGATATTTGTGGATTTTTCATGTCAATTTGTTCCATTATTATTTTTTAATAATAATATTATCTTGAAGTGTTCCAATAGTAATGTTGAATATACAAATATGATATTTAAATACATTATGTTACATAATTTTTAAATTGTTAAAAATACTAAAAGGGCCTAAGGATGTACAAACCTCTCTAAAACATATTTAATTTTGATCATGTAGGTTGATTGTAACTAAAAAATAGCTTATAGAGACTCATGTACTATGTCGTGACCAAATGTTGTAATTGATTGTGTGTTGGGACAAGTTTGTAGGAGGAGGACAACGCTGCACTAGTACCTTATTTGTTGATTATAGCCACATCCTAGTTGTCTGTGCACCTAATTTTTTTATTTGGGTAAGTGCAACTACTTGCAAGGGTTGATTGATAAATTTTGAATTTTGTGTTAATGTGTGGAAGACTTATAAAAGATAAAACCATGACTCTTACACAATAAACAAGATAAAGATCAAATACGAAAGGGGAACAATGGGTAAGGGGAATAGTTGAGTTGGCCTAAAAAAACTCATGTTAATGAACACTATCTACATAGCCCAAATTGACCTCAAGTTGATGTAGTTCTCCCTCCTAGGGTGATTGTGTGATTCATGACTATGCAACTATATGACTATTGCTAGAAGATTAATTGAAATGTTTGACAATAGATGCCCTTAACCTAAAATAAATAATATTCAAACTTGGCTATGACTGTTGGAATGTTGCATAATTAAAATTAGAATGAATAATATTATTTTGCTCAATGTATAGTAAAATTATTGATGTGGGTTTTATGCACATCAGATAACCTTACGAGGTAGCCTCTCATTTTAGTATCAATGAAGAAAGGTTCACTCCAAGGTACAGGTTGCATTCTATTGGGTTTTATAAATAACTTGTTGGTCAAATAGTGGTGAGTGGATAAGTTGTTTACCTCAGATGATTCAGATATGACATAAGTCTAGATCTACTTAAGATGGGTGGATTGATGATGAGTCTAACCTAAGGTGGGTAGGATCAAGAGAAACTTAAAAAAGAAGAAAAATAGGGTAGGAAATAAGGTTTGTGATTCAAGCAAGATGAAACCCTTCTAATCTAAATATTTAACTAGAGGTTGGACAAACAATCAAGAACTAATGCTTTCTTCAAGTTACTGTTAACACACATATAGTCAAACATAGTTAAGTGTCAGGAATCTAGAACAACAAACATGCTCTGACTCCACTGTTAGGACCGAGGAAGCACAATTGATTACCATGTACAAGCAACTTAACATGCGGAATTAACCAGAAGTAACAAGTAACTAGAATTCAGAAATAACACAGAATATGAGAGACAATACGCAATTGTATTAATACTCTTCCAGAAGGAAATACAACAAAGAAGATGCCACAGTCTTCTTCCTTACACACCTCTAGGGCTCACACACCTCTAGGGCATAAATAGTAAATCTCTTCAAGAGCTCACTCTCTCTCTTATGGTCCCAACAATCAACTCAAACACAGAGTTGTTGTTCACCTCCAACCAGTCAGTATCCACTACTGCCAGTACACAAGTACTCCACATACTTCAAGTAGATCTCCCATGAACTTGCAACAACCTGCAACTCAAATGATCTTACTTACCATGTAGAACTTCTCCCTGATCTTGTAACAACCTGCAGATCAACTTGTTCTTACATACCTGGAAGGATCTACCTTGCCTTCCTCTATTTGCTCTTTGATGTGTTGTTGTCACCTTTGATCCTGCTGCCACCTGCAGATCTCCTTTGACCTCGCACACACACACACACCATGTAGATCTCCAAACGTGGCCTTGCACACCTGCCGACCAAGATCATACATACATGAGGAACCCTTCTGATTCTCCAAACCAACACCCACACTTGGCACTGCTGTGGAACTAGGAGGAGCTACCCTTGCTCTCTTCACACACAGAAGGAGCTAATCAAACTCAACTCTAAACTAGCACAAATTAAAATACAACCCATGAGTCTATTATATAGATCTCATGCAAATAATAATTAAACATCCAATTACAGTAATTAGATCTATAGCTCGAGACTAAAATTAGCCTCTTAACATGCAAACACCCGATTCATTAACTAACTGTCTGTGAACTGGCAATTCTGGAACCACACAGGCGACCGACGTCGGTCCTTGTCTGGCTGGAGATGATCGACGTCGGCCGATACCTGACCGATGTCAGTTGCCTTTCTCACTGTATATGATCGACGTCGATTGATCAGACCGACGTCGGTTGCCCTGCAACTCAGCAACCTCTCAACAACCTCCTCCATGTCTGCATCAGTGAAGCTTTTAGCTCCACAACCTAACATTAAGAGTCTAAATAAAAAAGACTATAGTGAACTTTAGTATATATAATCAAAGGTTGTTATGTTTGTGAGATTGTAATAACACATCTACAAAGAAAAATTATGATTATTCCATAAAATCATTCATATTAGCTACTACATAATATGAATAATTGTATAAAAATATTACTTGTGCACAATCAAAAGACTAATATATCAAATTGATGGAACTTCTTAAGAAACTCACAAATCTGGAGAAAAATAAGATTTGCACATCCAGACCAATTATAGAACAATCCTCATAATTTCTTATTAATCTTAATAGCCAAAATTTTCCTCCCTTTGGGATTGGTAGGATATAAATATATATAGGCTTGGGGAGGGGATGCCTCATCCTCCAAGTGAAGTCTAAATTTACATCTCCAATTATATAACTATGTGTCAAAAATCATGCATAGCATGCATGTATGAAAGTGTGTACATAAATAATATTCCTTGACTAAAATATAATATATGTGCCAATAAATTTGAAACTACTAATTTCAACTCAATTTAAAACATGCAAATACATACATATACTTAGGATGGTGTTAATGTGGCACCACTAGAAGAGGGAAATGGTTGCATGACAGTTGTAGAAACTAAAGTTGTTGTTATCACCCCTTGAGGAATCAAAATTGGCCCTATTGAAGTATGCATTACTGCATATCTAGAAAATTAAGGGTGATGATGTGGCAGCACTTGTAGTTGACTATGTGCTCATTACTGATCTAGAAGTTCCCTTTACAGCTTTGAGTTTCTCAAATAATACGTGTGCAACTTCAAAATCTTTATTGATAATATCAAAATTGAGCATGGAATGCTTAAATATTTTGATGGCTTTAGTCATCAACCTTGTATGCTCTGCTTTTGAGCTCTTAAATTATGCTTTAAGGGCTTCAACCTTAGTTATTATATCTTTGGAAAAATTTATTAACTGTAAAATATTGTCATTAATTTTATAAATGGTTCCTTTAATTTCCTTCTTAAATTTATCTGCATCAGCGTTAATAATTGTTTCAAAATTGGGCCTATTTACTACTTTCTTAGTAGAGATTATCAAATTTGTGACCTTCATATCCTTAAGGATCTATAAGACCTAATTTTCTTATCTTGTAAAACTCCCCTTTAAAATTTTCATTTGTGTGTGTTAATTAAAGGAACCATCCCTCTTTGTAATTACATAACTTAAAGCCCATGAAACATCTTGGACAGACATTAGGTTCAAATAATTGAATGCACTATTTATTGTACACTGAACCAGAAAGCTAAGCCTATTTTTTAACTCTTTTAATTAGTGCCAGAGTTTTACCATCTTCACCCTCTCAGTCTAGGATTCACCTCTATAAGCTTGAATAGTATTCAAAATATTATACAGCTTTGTGGTTGCACTTTGGACATTACCCATAATCTCTTGGGGGCATGAATATTTTGTATTTGCAGTAGCCTTTATTGTTCTTCTTTTTGGCTCTTGTACATTTCTCTCGTAACCTCCCAATTGAATCCATGAAAGAATGTAAATCTTTTGTATATTCTATAGGATCACTTGGATTCCTTTGGGATTTTTAGCCAAGGGAAATAGGTTTTCCCTTTGTTCCATCACTACCTCCTCCCTAGTGTTTATGTTCACCCCTTTCCTCTTTCTCACCTTTTGAATTGTGCCACCTTGTTTATCAAAATAGGTGGAAACTGTAGGCAGATCTATAAGGACTAAATTTTTCATGTCATCTCTCCTACCTTGTAGCTCTTTAACCCATTGGGGCATAATGAGTTCCATTTATCTTTTAGATTGGTTGGGGTCTTCAGAGGTAGGAGGTGGAGTAATTATTAGAGGCAGATTTATTATTGGAAATAACATTGAAGCACTTATTTGAATGGGAAATTGGAGGGGAGGTTGAATAATCCTTTATCAACTTGATATTTCCTTCTAAGGAGTGATCTATGCCACATACTTTTTAGGCATGGAGTTTTCAAAAATGTCAATGCGGTTGATTGTATGGATGCAAATCATGGTAATGGCAGCTCCAATTGAGCTAAAGATTTTGGGGGAACTGGTAACCCTTGAGGATTAAATATATAACTAAAACTAAATCTTCAAAATAAACTCTCTTCTTATGAGCCATTATTTGGGTTGACATTGAAAGAATAAAAGAACCAATGGAGCTAAAAAATGGTGACCTGGGAAGAGAATGTGGCAAATTTACAACTTGAGTATTTATAATAGAAATGGATAAAGCAAGAGAAGAAACTACCTTATTAATGTTTTGTCTTTATTCCTTTGTAAGGATCTGTTGGTTTAGTTCCCCAACTAGAATTTCTTTTTCACTCAGGCTTCCCAGGTTTATTGCTTTGGCTCTTTCTAGCTCTACCTCTTCTTTAGTGGGATATTGGGATCTATCTTCACTTAATTCCTACTTTGGTCCCTTCATTATTTCTTCATTTTCTTCTTCATCATCCATGGGTAAGATGAAACCTAGGGATATCACATGTTCATGCTCTTCCTCTTTAAGGGATCTTCCTAGGGTATCAAGACTTAATGATGGTCTTTCCACCACTTGTTGGATTTTGAAGGAGGCTAGGAAGAATCTAGATTTCCTTTGGTAAGAGACTATAGGGGGAATATAAATTGAGGGGGAAGATGAAACCAACGAAGGAACCACACTAGTCATAACTACTATTGTAGATAATGATGAAGGGATGGGAAGTGAAACAATAGTAGTGGAGGTAGTAATGGATGGAGAGGAGATTGGCATAGCAAATAATGCTTGAGGGGAAGGAAGATTAGAGGAAAGAGATGAAAAAGAAATTTATAAAAACTCTAAAGTAATCGAAGTGGAGCCAAAGGTACCTAAGAGAATGTAGTTGTTTGTCCATCTAGAGGAGTTATAGTCCTCATAATTGTAGCATTTATTCCCAAAGTAGTGGTGACTATATGGGTGGAGGATCAATGAAGACTAGGGAGGCCTCTGAGAATCTCCTTCCTGATCAGGGAATTTTCCTCTCTTCAAATGCTTAGCTCTCGCTCTAATAAATTATTCTCTTATTATGTGGGAGAGGGAGGTTGGTCTTGTTCGATTAGGTCTTGAGACTATGGTTGAGGCCACTGATTGTAGACACTCCTTTTTTGCCACTTTCATGTTTAAAAGACACAAGATTAATTCTTTGTAAGAAATAAGCCTAAAAATCATTAAAACTCCCAAAGTCATCCACACATTGGATGTAAATATGTAGAATCACATCAGGGCTTCCCTATTTGGGGTGATACCATGTACACAATGATAAAATCTCACTGATTCATCCCCAGTCAAATTGTAACCTAAAAAATTGATATTTTCAACCAATAATACATGACAATTAATAAAATTTCTAAAAACTGTAAAAAGACTAATCTAGATTCACTTAACTAATCAAATCAAATTAAAAGCTTGAGTGAAAAATCCATGTTGAATTAATGAATATCTAATTTCTAAAAATGAAACTTCAACAAATATTAAGAAGCATGATGTCATGATGATGTCAGCCTCAAAGTCAAAAATTGGAAATATCAACATAAATGAGATAAATATCAATAACGTTGCGCCATGCTTCATAAATGAAATGTCTATCCTAAAACATAAATGCTTTAAACCTCCCAACCCCAACCCAAGCTTAACCACTCATAGGTTAGAGTCAGTTAAAAATTTATAAATAACAAGGTCCTCACTCACTTTCAACCAAGCTTCTCAATCCAAAATTATCATACAAAATTGTTGAGATGAATCTTCATAATCATTTCATGTGCCAAGACAAACCACAAGTGAACAAAGGGAGATGCTACCCATGAATTACTAACATTGTCAAAGATCAATTGTTTACAAAATGAGTACAAACACACTTATATGTTGGTTAGCAAGCAAGGATATCAAGGAAGGTAAAAATGGTTCTTTTATCATCTTCTTGGTTCTTTATTTGTTAGTCATTGCTCACTTGAGTACTCATGCTTAAAATGTTAGTTGTATTTGATTTATTTTTTGCACTAATGATAGAAGCTAACATTTTGTTTAGATTCTTATGCTACATAATGGCATTCCCAGTGGAACCCCAAGGATTGGACGCACCCCACAAATTGTTATAGATCATTTTCCTTCTTCTAATTACTATAACTAGTCTTTTGATGAGATAATTCTCTCTTTTCTTCCATAAAGTCGTCAAAATCTATTCAAGACCAAATTATGAAAATGTTCACTATGTAACTATGAATTTAAAGGCAAAAATAATAAAATCATTGATGGAATATGTGAAATCATCATGAAAAATTATGAAATCATCCATGTTTTGGCACTCCACTACAGAACTACAAATTTAAAACACGGTTTAGCGAACAAGTTTCCTTTTTTTTAGTATTTCTATAGAACTGCAAATTTGAAAGTAAACTATGAAATCACAACTAGTATTTATGAAATAATTTGTTCTATTTTTTGTTTTTCTTACAGGTTTTGAAAATTGCAAAATCAATTAAATTAATAGTCAAATTAGTGTATAAAACCATGAAATTGTTCTTTCCAGAATTATTAAATTATTTGAAAATTGTGAAATCTTTTCCATAGCCTGCTAATTATTTTTATAGATTCTAACCTAAACTACAAAATCACCTTACACAGTTACGAAATCGATAAGAAAAGTTATGAAATAGGTGGGAAAAATTATGAAATTGTTCAACAAAATTGTGAAATCATGTAGCAAATCTATGAAATTGTTCCAAAACCATGAAATCAGCACTGCAAGTCTTTTTGTGTTTTATATTATTTTTTGTGATTTTTTATTGGCTAACAATTTCATACTTTGCCTTCTCTGTGAAATAGTGAAATTATTTTGGAGAGTAAAACTACCATGATTTTCAAGTTAACTTTGCAGGTTGCCTTTACTCTCTTAGTCCAATCAAATTTCTAATAAGTTCTTGCAGGTTTTCTTAAGCAAAGAGAAATGAATTTGTATCCCAAAAAGCATCGATCACCTTTTATTTGGTGTTTTAAGAATCATTCACATTTCAAAATTTGGTGTTTTAAAACCCATTCACATTTCAAAATTGGTGCTTTTAAAATCTTGTTTATTTCGGCATTATTTCATTTTATACAAAGTTTTATGTTTCTTGCTTTAGTAGTTTTTGTATTGGTAAAATTGTGCATATGCTCTCCCCTTTCATAGGGTGACTCATAAACATGATTTTGCCTAGTTTTCTTGCTTGTGAGTCAAACCTAAAGAAAATATCATATGATTTCTCCTCATTCTTTGGAACTTAGATGACTCAAAAATGACCCTTTCTTACTTTCTTTTTTTATTTTATTTAGTGAGTTGGATTTCATAGCCTTCTCACAAGTCCTCTAGGGGTGCATTAACCTGGGGTTTCATCTCCCAGTATCGTGCCAACCCAACTTATTTGATGGGGTATACAAATTAGGTGTGCCATTTGATTGGATAGTGGTTGAGGGTTAACCTAACAAGTTGAATGGATCCACATAGCATGCACATTCTAGACATCACATTCCACTGAGTAATCGATAGATGAAGTGGTTGCAAAAGTTACAAGACCCTTTTATAACAAGATATATGGTTTATCATCCACTTGACAAATAATTTATTGTACCCAAGTATTATTTGATACTTGTGGACCATCTAGAAAGTTAACTTGAAAATTTTAGACTAAGAGACCCCACTTGCCAGAGATTATCTTACTAATGCCAAGTTGCTTTAGCATTCTAAGTTCCATTCCATGTATAAGTTCTTAAGAGATAGAGGGGGGCCTAAACACTCTACCTTCATGTGATTTTATCTATTAGATCAACACTTAATTCCTCTCAAGAACTGGTATATCGACAAAATTTGATGGATACAATGAAAACTTTACATCAGTTATTAAGATAGGAGTGTGTGCTACATGTGCTTTCTTGAGATAAAAACTATTTCACACAAATACATAAGTTTAAAAGCCTCTTAAACCAAATTTAAAATCCACTCTCAAGTTTTAATCTAAGAATAATTAGTTTACACTTGAGTCTTGCCTATCACTTGGGCTTGATTGGTTTACTTTTTATATTTAGATTGTGTTACTTGATTGGATTTCGATTTGATTTAAGATCTTTATCTAAGTACAAGTTCAAGTGATTATTCTAATAAACCTTCATTTCAAATTGTCAAACAAATAGGTTCTTAAGTTGAAGTGCCCAACTTCTTGTTAAAAGTGTGTCATCGTACCATTTGATTTAGTTCACAAGTGTTGATCTAAATTTGCCTTCTAGTTCTAATTACAAACTTTTAAGTTCTAAGTTCAAAGATGAGTTCCAATTCTAGTTCCATTTATGCCAAGGTCGACCCCTTTTATAGTATTAATATCTATTTGGATCTTGAATCAACATTTTAAGACCAAGTTTATGATTCTTGTGCCCATATGTTACACATTACAAGTGCCTCAAAATCAAATGTTCCCAAGGTATTACCCATTGAGAATTGTACATTTGGAACATTTGATCCTCAAATTTGTAGGCATGCCCTCTTAGAAAAGCTTCTATTTACTTGTTTAAATCATTGACATTGATATACCCTTTGATTAGTGAGTTAATCACAAGTAAGACACTTTACCTTGGACCAATTTACACGTGCCTTTTTACCAAAGTCAAGCTAAGTTTTTAAGGTGCCCAAACCGCTTGTCAAAATGAAGATCATAAACTTAACCATGCATAGGTACACACATAATGGGGCCATCTATAACCCCTCATTTGATGAGGAAGTGGTTTATAACCCATATGGATATGACCATTATGTAGAAGATGACGATGATTAACCTGTTTTTGATAAGGTGTCATCCAATATTGAATTTGAACCACATAATCCATTTCTTCCCATTATAACAACTAATACCAAACAAGGTCAATAATACCAATAGTATCTTCCAAGTGTACCAACCCATACTAAACAAGGCCAATAATATCTCCAATATGTACCATTTGAAACTGAACAGAGACTGAATCTAATGCACCTTGCAAACATACTGCCTAATGATGAATAGAGGCAAGATCAAATTTCTAGACAACTATTTGACAACAAAGATGAACATTTTTTTAGGTTGTTATAAATGGGTGTAAATTTTCCTATGGATTTTCCCATTGAAAACTTATAATATTTGGTTAGAGCACCCAAACAAGCACCTCTTGTGTTACTAGATAATCAATCAATTACTAGCCAAGATCCCACTTTTAACCAAGCTTTGGTAGTGTTAAACAAATGTAAAAGTCAACCAGTTGATCTTATGACACAAAGCCAACTTATTATTTCACAAATACAATAGAATAAGCAGGCCTTGGCTACTTTATTCAACTCCTTTAATAGTCTCCAAGTTCAAAATCCTATATTTTTAGAAAGCAATCTTCCAATGGAACAACTATTAGATTTGTCAAACTATTCAATGTGCAAATTGGATCCCTTTGCTAAAAATGCATTAGTTGTAGAAATGTTTAATACACCTCTAGTTGAAACTAACTTAGTAACTAATTCCAATTTGGAGGTCCATGTAAAGTCTACCCAACAAGTGGTGGATAATTCTCAGATGTCTTATTTTAATCCTCACCAAGTACCATTTAAAACACAACAAAATGTTGTTCTATCTTCCCCAAGAGTTCACTCTTATAATGTTATAAGTACCTTATCATAACAAGTTGCTAACACATCTAAGACATAACAACAAATTCTAGGTACTACACCCTATTGAGTGGCAATTAGTACCCCACCTCCATAACAATTATCCACTCCAAAAATTGCCAAACAATCCCCCACCTCAATAGGTGAAAACCAACATTTCATTACAATAAGTGCCAACCAATCCTCTACCAACATTATCTAATCCATAATGCATTCCTATTAGCCAACCAATTATTACTTTGATTCAGTAAGGGGCTTCTTCAAGTCAATAATAGGTTCCTCATGTGCGGTGAGTTCCTACCAATAAATAATAGGTCCCTTTCCAATTCCAATAAGTACCATTAAATGTTCAACAAAACATTCCTCCATTCAACCCTCAGTTCCTTCCAAATCAAAACCATTTTCAACAAGTATCATACCAACAATAAGTACCATACCAAGAATATAACTCTAAACCAAGAGTGACTTTCCTGGTAGAACCAATCATGTTCAACTTTCCCAATAATCTATGTTACCTCCCTTCTATGGTCAAGGTAATCCACCTTTGACCACCCAAAAAAATTTGCCTACTCCATCTCGTTCTAGTCCTACCTTCCAATATTTTTATGAGGTTAAAGATACAATTTTAGCCATTCAAACAAGTAATCAGAGTAAGAAATTCAATCTTGATGATATATGTTCTTATCCATTTGACATGAGCTACCTTCAAGTACCTCTCCTATGTCACTTTGAGATGCCCAAGTTTGATAAATACAAAGGGAAAGGTGATCCAAAGGATCATTTAAATGAGTTTTTCTCCATATGTTAATAGGTTTCTTATAGCGACGTATACTTACTTTGCTTATTTCCTTGTAGTTTGATAGGGCAAGCATTAAAATGGTTCCTGACTCTACCTAAGAATTATATTAACAACATTGATGACTTATTCAATAAATTTATGCAATGTTTATCCTATGATTTTGTCATGTCCCCTTTTCAGTTGACATCTTCAAAGTTGATGGTTAGCCTATTATGCGACCCTCGTAGGCTGATAGGATGGATAGAGGGTCATAATGGAGCTTGTCTTGGCTTCGATTAGCAAAATTTCTATAGTTGGTTTTCATTCAGGCTCTTTCAAACACGTTTGCCTGAGCTCCTATTATTTAGGGACTTCTGACATGTAGTGGAGCACCCTTATTTTGGTATGGTCATGTGCAAAATTACTCCTTGATTCACCAGCTTCAGTTGGTTCGAGGATCGGACATGTATTAAGGGAGATATTAATATTTGATTGATTTAATTAAATATTAATTATTTGGTCTAATTTTAATTAAGAAACCCTAATTCTAATTTAAGAAACCCTAATTAGGGCAAGCATACCTTTTTGAGGGTATAAGGGTTTCTCATGGGAGAGAGTTGGAGGATTATGAGATTATGATTATTGATTTTTGCTAAGAATTCTTCTGAGAAGACTGAGCTAAGGGTTATAGGATTCCATTTGCATTGGAGAACATCCACTCTTCAGTGTGTGCGATTCAGAGGCTGTGAGATATTAGTTGATTTATTGCCAGGTTGAGAGATAACTTCACACAAAAGTTATCACAGGTTATGCTATATTGTATTGGCGACCATACAAAGTCTGTACAAATTCGTGGAAATCCTTACGCATCAATAGAAAGTGCAGAGACCGACATCGGCAGGTAGAGACCGACATCGGCAGACCCCCATACCAACGTCGATGAGTTTACGACACCAGGAAACCCATGGCGGTAGTATAACTAACGTCGGCGACTGTGTTTTTGACACAGCAGGCCGAGATGGACCAGATCCAGGTTTTTATTCCCAATTTGCAGAATACTCAAGTTTTTAAGACCGTATTTTAATATTATTTTATATGCATGACAAAAGACATCTATTGTAATCATCTGGATGAATAATAAGATCATTGATTTTCCAGTTGAGAGATTATACTGTGATTTATTTATCCATTTGAATTTATCCTCAAAATCGTATCTTTATTCATGCAAAATATCAAAAAGGGTAAAATATAGAAAAGCAATTCAAAATATCCAGCTTCAAAATTTGAGGGAAATTGGGGATATTACAGTGGTATCAGAGCTTTTGTCTTTCTATAATCCGTATTGGTTGGGGATATTACAGTGGTATCAGATCTTTGGTATTTCTATAGTCCCTATTGGTTGGGGATATTATAGTGGTATCAGAGCTAAATCTTGCCATCCTAAGGGTTTATAGATCTTATGCAGCCATAAGAGTTAGGACCGCATAGGTATAACACACACAGTAGAGCCTTGCTTGAAGGTACCTAGGTGTTAGAACAACAATTGATCATCATGAGTGACAGACGTGAGGGTAGCCCACCCAGGGGCCACTGACATAATGATGAACAGGATACCAGAGAACTCTTCTATGAGATGATAGGCACTATAGGCACTTACTACTATGGTAGGGAGGATGAACCCACCTGTTAGACAAAATGGGGAACAAGGAGATAACAGGAGTGCTACTGTTAATCAGAGACCATAGCTGACCCATTCCAGGACCGTCGATAGACCTACACGGCCTACGTTTGTTCAGGAGGAACCAGAGGCTCCAGTAGAGGAGGAGGCAGGAGATTCCCTATTTTTAGATGTTCTTATGGTTGCAAATGATGAGTGGGACTTATTAGCTCCTCAGGTTTGGGAGAGGATGTCCTTTGATCATTTTGTTAATCAGAGGAGAGAGCACTACAGATTGGTTAGACAGGACAGGAGGCCTAAAGGTCAACTCAGTGAGCTGAAGAAGGCTACTGGCAAGCTTTCTTTGACTACTTTTGATGGTAGCGGCAAGATGACAGCGCAAGCTTGGGTTCATAAGCTTGACACATTCTTGGCATTAAGGCCAATGACAGAGATAAAGGCCATCAAATACGCCACTTTGCACTTGGATGGAGTAGCACATGATTGGTGGTACCATGGTATGGTAACACTTCAGCATAACCAGGTGATAGAGTACCAGGACTTCATGGATAGGTTGGTTGAGAGGTTTGACAGGAAAGATCCTGAGGTTTACTTTCGAGATCTAGCACAGTTAAAACAAACAGGTAACTTGGAGTCCTTCATTGGTGAGTTTCAGTGGTTGGCAGTCATGGTGCCAAATATTTCAGAGCGTAGATTGGTAGTTCTCTTCATGGAGGGCCTATCCGAACCATTGAGAGGTTGGATCAAAGCCTTTGATCCTCCTACGTTACAAGAAGTTATGAAGAAGGCACAAAGTATGGAGATGGCAGCCCCATCCAGTAAATCTAACTCATGAGGTACTTCTTCATCCAAGGACAATAAGGGCTTCAACGGTAATAGAGAGAGACCGGATTTTAACATAGATAAATTAGGTGTTAAGAATGATTCGAAGGCAAATCCAGTAGCACCACCTTTGGATCGAGAGGCTCTTAATGATCTACGCAAGAAGAAGCTTTGATTCTAATACAAAGGTCCCTATGATGCCAATCACGATTGTCCTTTGAGGCCTAAGGGCAAGGCCAATCGAGTGATGTGGGCTTATTATGAGGATTCGGATTCAGAGGATTCTAAACAGCAGGATAGTTATGAGGGGGCAGAGGCAGAGGCTTCAGAGCCTAAGGCAGAGGCAAAGTTAGAGCTTCACATATAGGAGGCATGCCTATCTAGCATTCAGTTGGATGAATCATTCAAACTCTGTGGAGTTTTGGCAGGACAGAGGGTCATCACCCTTCTTGATATAGGAGCCACACATAATTTTATAGATGCTAGATTTGTGGAAAAGTGTGGACTCACTACCGAAGATTTTGAGGGCATTAGAGTTAAGGTGGCTGACAGTCACACTCTTAGGTGTGAGCGGATGATTAGAGACCTCCCATTGCGCTTGAACAACTATGAGTTCAAGGCTAATTATTGTGTGGTAAACATGGGGAATATAGACTTAGTCTTGGGTATGAAGTGGCTTCATTCATTTGAGGAAGTTACTCTTCGTCTCAAGGACATGGAGGTTCATTTTGATGTTGGTGGGAAGACACATATTCTTAAGGCAATACGAGGCAGAAGCTTCAAACATATGTTTTTTCATTGGATGGAGAGGCTCATACGACATGACATGATAGAGTGCGCTACCGAGTGCACATTGGCACCAACACAGGAGAGACATGTGGACGAGCTTTGTCTTGAGGTGAGTTCAGTTCAAGAGATAACACATGTGGCAGGGACTCAGCTTTCTTTTACAGATGAGTCACATGTTGATGATGATATGAGTATGTCTAGCATTCACACTCTGGATTCAGATATTGTAGCGAGTACAGGAGACAGGTGCGTGCAGTCAATTGGTATTGTTCACATTACTCAAGTGAGGAGTTTACTTGAGTTACCAGTTGATTTTAGTTCATGGATTGGATGTTGGGATCATTATATTGGTACTGGGGATGCTGTGACGCCATTGGATGAGAGTTGTGATAGACATGGCATGGAGTTTGCGTTGATTGACAACAGGGTAGATCATGACTACATTTGGGATCCAGGTGGATTGATTGGTTTATCATTCAGTGATTGCTTGAGGGCAAACAATTTCAGGAGGGGCGGATTATCATGTCCCCTTTTCAGTTGACATCTTTAGAGTTGATGGTTAGCCTATTATACGACCCTCGTAGGCTGATAGGATGTATAGAGGGTCATAATGGAGCTTGGCTTGGCTTCGATTAGCAGAATTTCTACAGTTGGTTTTCATTCAGGCTCTTTCAGACACGTTTGCCTGAGCTCCTATTATTTATGGACTTCTGACATTTAGCGAAGCACCCTTGTTTTGGTATGGTCATGTGCAGAATTACTCCCTGATTCACTAGCTTCAGTCGGTTTGAGGATCAGACATGTATTAAGGGAGATATTAATATTTGATTGATTTAATTAAATATTAATTATTTGGTCTAATTTTAATTAAGAAACCCTAATTCTAATTTAAGAAACCCTAATTAGGGCAAGCATACCTTTTTGAGGGTATAAGGGTTTCTCATGGGAGAGAGTTGGAGGATTATGAGATTATGATTATTGATTTTTGCTAAGAATTCTTCTGAGAAGACTGAGCCAAGGGTTCCAGGATTCCATTTGCATTGGAGAACGTCCACTCTTCAGTGTGTGTGATTTAGAGGCTGTGAGATATCAGCTGATTTATTGCCAGGTTGAGAGATAACTTCACACAAAAGTTATCACAGGTTGTGCTATATTGTATTGGCGGCCGTACGAAGTCCGTACAGATCCATGCAAATCCGTACGCATCAGTGGAAAGCGTAGAGACTGACATCGACAGGTAGAGATCGACAAACACCCATACTGACGTCGGTGAGTTTACGACACTAGGAAACTGATGGCAGTAGTATAACTGACGTCAACGACTGTGTTTTTGACACAGCAGGCCGAGACAGACCAGATCCAAGTTTTTATTCCCAGTTTGTGAAATACTTAGGTTTTTAAGACCATATTTTAATATTCTTTTATATGCATGACATAGGACATCTATTGTAATCATCTAGATGAATAATAAGATCATTGATTTGCCAGTTGAGAGATTATACTGTGATTTATTTATCCATTTGAATTTATCCTCAAAATTTTATCTTTATTCATGCAAAATATCAAAAAGGGTAAAATATAGAAAAATAATTCAAAATATCCAGCTTCAAAATTTGAGGGAAATTGGGGATATTACAGTGGTATCAGAGCTTTTGTCTTTCTATAGTCCCTATTGGTTGGGGATATTACAGTGGTATCAGAGCTTTGGTCTTTTTATAGTCCCTATTGGTTGGGGATATTACAGATTTATAACATGCATTGATTATGGTTGACTTATGTCAAGCTAATAGAAAAGGAGGAGAAATCTTGGCCAATTATCTTCAATGATGGTGCACATTGGCTAGCCAGATTCCACATAATCTCCCTGATAAACAACTAGATGCATTGTTCACAACCAATCTTCAATTTGATGTGGTTCATAATCTCAAACTCAATTGTGCCAACACATTTGAAGAAATAATTGTTAAAGGACTACAAATTGAGCAAACACTCATTGACAAAGGAATTATCAAAATTTACTCTCATAATCAAACCTAAAACAAAGCTCAGGCACAAGCTCTTGCATAAGCACAAGTGAGTACATCTGAGAAGCCTAGACCCTTTAATAGGAACAAAAATGTTGTCGGAGATGGAGTGACCAAATCTAGACATGTGCAAATGGTGCAACCATCGACTATCTAAATAAACCCTCCTACTCAACATCTCACTTTACAAAGGCCACCTCCAAAAATGGGTCATTCTCATCATAAACCTTTTAGCTATCTAGGTTATCCTATTGAGATGGTCTTTCAAAAATAAGTTACATCTAGTATGATAATTTGGCTAGTACCGAGATCTTTTTCATGTAGATCAACCTAAGCCTAATTGGTACAGGGATAATGGTTTTTGTGACTATCACTGGTTAAAGGACATACTATTCATAGATGCGTACAACTTTAGAACCTCATTTAAGACTTGATTGAAAATGGTGAAATAGAGTTGGATAATGTGGCTACAACATCTAATCAAAATATAGGTATATATCATAACCCCTTTCCACAACATAACTCTAATAATCAAAATCAAAACCAACATCGGGATAATAACCACAATCAGAACATGCTATCAATCAATCAGTATCAATGATAGAATCAACAATAAAAAATTTACAATTAGGGTCATGATACCCAAGTCAGCTACAATACCATCCCTTATGACTATAATGTTGTAGGTAATGTTATAAGTGGATGTGTAGCTGCCATTAAGATAAAATCACCTACCAATAGTACCCATAGACCTATTATGTCTACTCTTAGACCTCTACTTCCATTTTATGATAACCCTCCTTTGGTTCATAATAGCCTCAATGTTAATCAATGACCCAGAGTTACCAAACTAGGTTCTTATCAACCTTCATCTAATTACAATAACCCTCCACCAAATCAAGATTGTGTAGTCATAACTCGACATGCCAAGGTTACCATTCAAGGTCCTATACCTTATTATTCCAATCATCCTATTTGAAGTCTTATACAGTAAAAAGTTAAGCCAAATTACCCCGTTAATGATAATCCCTATGATATTATGGAAGAATTACAAAAAATGCTTGTGTATATTTATATTTTAGATCTCTTGCGTACGTCTGACATCTATAAGAACATATTAAATACACTTCTGAGCTAGTCAGAGGTCCCAAGAAATATTACACCTAATAAATTTCAAATTCTTATAAGTCATTTGGCTCATGTCTAACAACTTACCTTTGATTAAATGGACATGTCACCCCTCGGACCTTTGCACAAAAACCCATTGTACATAGAGGCTATAATTACTCATGACAAGATCGAACAAATCCTCATAGACAATGGTTCAAGGCTCAACATTGTAAATTTTAATTTGGTCAAATATTTAGGATACACATCCAAATATATTCAACTAGACACCATTACCATCAAAGCATATGATAGTGAGGAGTGCGAGTCATAAGGTACCATTTATTTATCAATTCTCATTGGGCCCTTAATCCATGATACATTGTGCCATGTTCTGGAGCTCGAATTATCATATAATTTTCTCCTTGGGAATCCTTGGATCCATGAAGTGCATATTGTGCCATCTACCCTACACCAATGCATTAAGTTCTCCAATTTCAAGTTATAAGTCACCATTCCTGGTGACCTATAATAGTACCAGTTTTATAAGCATTTAGAGGTTGAATATGAGAGATATAACTATCACTTTGACCTAGAACCTATTCCTAAAAAGGGGGAAGAGGTAATTGATCGACCACTAGAATCTAATTATGTGTATTTTGGCACACTTGTTTCCATTTCATCTACCCCACATGTAGAAATTGCCAATCACTTCATTGTTTAAAATAACAGCCTTGGGGAATATAAACTTGGCAATGCATTTCATATAGCCAAATTTCCTAAAATGCCAAAAGCATATGGTAGGACTCAAAAACAAATTCCTAAAATGGAATGGCACAAGAAGAATAATTCTCCTCAGACAAGACCATTGGTTTTTATCAAAGCTACTTCTTAAGAACAAGAACAAATTAAAGTTGATGATGATTACTTGTTATACAGTGATGACTTTACTACTTATTATCAAAGTAACAGGTATTTTATCCCTAACTAAATAATGGAGCACTAATATTACAAATACAAAGGCTTGGGGGCAATGCAATAATGAATTATTAAGCTAGTATCACTTGCCAAGCATAAGGGAACTTGAGGCATTGGATACAAACTGCCTAGGGGTGACCCGTTAGATCTCTTAATTGACTTTGATTTATCATCTAAAGATGACAATGTTGATAATGACACATAGTCTTACTATAAAATTTATGATGAATTGGCAAAAATAAACCTATTTGACCCTAACACTATCTATACCATTACTGTTGTGCCATCACATTCCCCTCTTTTCCTCCATTGTCCTCAATTAATCAACTGGGACCAAAGAGATGCATATGTACCATTAGATAATTTCTAAAATGATGAGGTAATATATGAATTCATGGGCCTTAGAAATAATGTGTGGCTTGGTGATCATAAATAGGGATTACCATTACACTAGACCCCGTTACCTATTTTGGAGAGTAGGTGAACTTCTTTGGTCAAAAATAAAAATAAAATCAAACATTGAGGTTCTAAAGTGAAAACCTCTTCGAGGTGATTTTGGACCATGTTAAAAAGAAAAATAAAGACAAGTCCCATGGTGAAAACCTATTTCAAGCATCATTGATGGGGAAGTTCACCCTCTCTCAAATGAAGCCCAAACCTCTTCCAATTCCAAAACTTCTTGCCATCATGAAATCAATTCATAACAACAACAAACATTTGATGAAATTATTGAAGATTATCTAGATGCCTTTATTAAATGGCCTTTGATAGATTTTGGGGATTCAAAATATTCTTGTTTGGGAGAATTAGACTAGCCAGTAAACCCACCAGATGAAGATGAAGATAATTGTACCACTCTAATAACTATTTAAGAAGATGGTTTCACATTGCTTATGGAAGACACCATCAAAGTTAATATTGGAATAGTTGATGATCCCAAATGGATCAAACTTGGAGCATCCATAATTGAGGATGAATTTGAAGTCATTAATACTCTCATTCAAGAATTTGTAGACATTTTTACATGGTGTTACTCATATATACCAAGCTTAGACCCCATCCTGGTTGTGCATCACTTTGTACACCCTAATGCCAAACTGATCAAATAGAAACTGAGAAAAATGCATCATCATATAACAATATTGGTCAAGAAATAACTAGAAAAATTATTGGAGGCAAGATGTAATCATCTTATTGATTATTCATAGTACATATCCAACATAGTCCCAGTTAGCAAAAAACTGCCAAGAATCCACCTATGTACCAATTTTAGAGACATCAATAAGGCATGTCCTAAGGATGACTTTCCTATGCATAATATTGATATGATTATAGATTCCATAATTGGGTACGAGATATTATCTCTTATGGATGATTTCTCTAGATATAACCAAATTAAGATTGTACCTAAGGACCAACACAAAACAATGTTCACCACTCCATAAGGAATGTGTTGTTATTAGGTAATGCCTTTCAGCCTCAAGAATGCTGGTGCCACATACTATCATGCAATTAATATCATTTTTCATGACATGATGCATGGTATAGTTGAGGATTATGTTGACAATATCCTAGGAAAACCTAAGAGTAGAATAGGACATCCAGAGGTGTTGCATAGAATATTTGAATGCCTCTATGAATACAAAGTAAGACTTAAACCTAAAAAAATCATTTTTGGCATTAATTCAGGAAAATTACTAGGATTTATCATCTCTTGAAGGGCCATTAAAGTTGATATAGACAAAGTCACCATTACTGAAATGCCTCCACCTTCCAATTTAAAATAACTCCATAGCTTGTAGGGCATGGTCAAATCTATGAGGCAATTCTTATCTCAATTAGCAGATTGGTGCCATCCTTTCACTCATCTTCTGAAGAAAGTGACCACCTTTTTGTGGAATGCATATTTTCAAAAAGGCCTTTGAGAAGTTAAAAGATTATTTGGCTAGTCTACTTATTCTAGTTCCACCTACACCTATAAAGCCATTGATTCTCTACATTTTAATAACTAAACATGCCTTAGGGGCACTCTTGACACAACATAATGACCAAAGGAAAGAAAGAGCAACATACTACTTGAGTTGAACATTGGTCACATATAAACACAATTACATATCTATTGAAAATGTTTGTTTAGCAATGGTGTTTGCCACCAAAAATTATGACACTACATGCTTAACAACAAGACCATCATCATTGCTAAAGTGGATCCTCTCATGTGCCTACTTTCTAAGGTAACATTAATAGGTCGCATGGCCAAATAGATAATGCTCTTCAGTTAATTTGAGATTGAGTACATGCATCAAAAGGCCATTAAGGGGCAAGTTCTTGCTAATCAATTTGTAGAAGCACCCCTGTCAGATACCAAACCACTCTTGTTCAATTTTCCTGACGAGTCCATCATGAATTTTGACGACACTTATTCTAAATTAAAACACTAGACACTCTATTTTGATGGTTCATGTACTTCTTGAGGATATGGAGCCGACATTTTTTTCATAACATCATAAGGGGATCTTATTCCCAAAGCATTCCATATAAGTTTCACTTATACTAATAACATCACATAATATGAAGCACTTGTCATAGGACTTCATCTAGCATAACAATGGAACACCAAGCATCTAAATATTCATGGAGATTCTAAATTGATTATTAATCAGATAATAGAGTAGTATTAGACAAAAGATGATAAACTCATTCCATACAAGAAAATGGTAGATAATCTCATATAGAACATTGATCACATTTAGTTTGAGTAGATTCTAAGGGCCAACAATAGGACTACTGATGCAATGGAAACTATTGGTTCATTAGTATTAATTGCAAATCACATTCTTAATCACCATTTTTTTGTTGATCATCTATTGAGGCCAGCTCATGAATGTCCATCATCTAAAGTGGCATGCGACATTGTTGGTCCTAGTACACCTTGGTAGACCAAAATATATGCCTACCTCCCTGATAACATTATCCCTCGTAACCTTTCTCATAAAAAACAATGATCCTTCATTCAAAGTACCTATCATTATACCATACTTGGTGCCACACTCTATCATAGAGCATATGATGAAACTTTGCTTCATTGTTTAGCTTCGATAGGGTTTAAATTAACACTTAATGAAGTATATAAAGGAATTTATTGGGGCCCACACTAGCAGAGCAGTCCTTGATAAGAAACTCCTACGTTCTGGGTATTAATGGCTCATTATGAAAGTTGATGCTTGTGCCTATGTAAAGAAGTCTGTGCCATGTCAAAAATATGCCAATCTTATTCATGGTCCACCTCAAGAATTGTAGTCATTCACAATTCCATGGCCATTTTCCACATGGGGACTCAACCTCATAGGAAATATCAATCCAACTTCTTATGTCAGTCACAAACATATCCTTACCATAACTGAATACTTTTCTAAGTGGGTTAAATCAATTCCCCTTACATTATAAGTAGATAGCCAAGTTAATCCTAAACCACCTCATTTTCCACTTTGGCATCCTTCTAATCTCATTTTTGACAATGGTATCTCCTTTAAATCTAAGGACGTTAAAGCCCTCTATGCTAAGTACCAAATTACATAACACTTTACCACTACCCTTTTCACTCAAAGCAATTGCTAAGCTAAAGAATATAACAAAACCCTGATCCAATTTCTTAAAAAGATAGTTAATGGTATTGGCCATGATTAGAATTTGTTATTTTTCCCGACCCTCTAATCCTATTGTGCCAATCGTTGAACTCCCGTAGGATCCACACTATATTCCCTATTTAAAATACTGAAGTCATTTTGCCTATCAAGGTTGAGTTTCCCTCCCTACACATTTCATTAAAAAGTTTCATTGATGAGGAAGAATATAGAGTCTTTCAACTGTAAAAATTGGAGCTACTTGATGAAAAGCAGGTAGCAACTTTGAACAATCTCTAGGCATATCAAAACAAGTTACACCACAACTATAACAAGTGTATCAAACATAAAGACTTTGAGCTTGATGACCTTATTTTGAAAGAGTTCCAAAAGAATACCAATGTCACCTATGAAAATAAAGTAAATTTTAAAGCTAATTGGATTAGACCCTTCATCATCACAACTAATTATGGATTCAAAGCATACAAATTAGCTATACCAGAAGGAGAAAAATTGGATGAACCTATGAGTATTACCCACCTCATACATTTATTTCTTGATCATCCTGAACATT
Source organism: Torreya grandis (assembly GCA_037957365.1). NCBI lineage: Eukaryota > Viridiplantae > Streptophyta > Pinopsida > Cupressales > Taxaceae > Torreya > Torreya grandis. The sequence goes on along the minus strand of JARHVA010000373.1, from coordinate 5,218,453 downwards.
GTCTATGAGGACCCCTAATTGGGGGCATGACCATTGAACACTTTCATTTCATTCCTATTTTCTACCTGTACCAGTTCCTATTTGATCTTATTCCCTTATTCTAGTACCAATCTTGACCTTGATTCTGATTCACAAGTATTACAGACAATCTTAAATGCCAGATTCAGAGAAAGTTTCTAGCAAAATATTCAAATTTGGTCATCATCAACACATCTTTGAAAGAAGTATCTCAACACACGCATACATGATTTCCTTGATTTATGGTTCTTCAAAAATACGTATTTTTTATTCCTTGGTTATCTTATATTGATTTATACCAATTCTTGTACCCATTCATGTACTAACTATGCCATCCTGTGCCATTTATGTTTCCACTATACTGTTGATTCATAATAATTTTCATTAGGGTGGAACTAAATTGACCTGAGGTTCATTTGGTGCTCAATTTCTAAGGTCATCTCAGTCACCACTTTCCCATACTCTCACCATTTGCAAGTAAATTAAGCAACACTCTCCCCATTTTACGAGTTAACCCATTATGTATCTCGTAATCCTCTATTGAGTTGAGATGCCAAAAACCCTAAAAATTGAAAACCCCAAAACAACCTAAAAATTAAAAAAGTTCAAAAAAAGTTTTAAATCTCTCTGAGATATATTAAGCCACATAATTTATGTTTGCTTTATCATTATATACGTTAGCACCTTTACCTTTGTTTTAGGTAGCATGGTTTATCATCTTTATCAGGTGAAAAACTCTTACCTAATCATGACCATTTCCATTTGAATTTTCCATTTTTTGATAGTTTTCACTCCTATTTCTAGGAGAACTACATCAACATGAGGTTCACATTGACTATGTAGGTAGTGCTTAGATGTATGGGGAATCCCGAGTCAGTTTAACCACTCTTATGGCCATGTCACTGTTCCTAATTTTTTTTGAATGCTCTAATCATTTTGTGAGTTTACCCATCATATTGTTCGTCTAGTATTCACTTTCTTACTTGTCATCATTTTTATTCTATCCCATATCCTTGGGAGAACTACATTTGACCTAATTTTTATGTTGGATTTGATGTCCATGGGACTATGTAGGCAGAGTCCACTTGACTAGTGCATTTAGAGTTAGCTCAATCACCCTACCTTCCTATTCTTCTATTTTTCCACCCTCCTATTTTAGGTTACCCTCTTGCCTTGATGAAACTTCCAAGCATACCACCTTAGGATCACACATGCAAATGCTTGACTAATTACTTATTCACTTTTTATTGGTTTGTTTACCAAGCTTTATTTATATTTGATTATTATTGGTGCATTCCTTTGGTCTAAGCAACTGGATGTTTTATGTTGCTTTTCTTTCAGTTTGTGTTTGATTGATTGTTTATTCATTTACTTTCTCTTGTTATTGCCTTAACTCAGTCCATTGTGCTAACTAGGGCATCATCATGGTGTTCCTTGTCATACAATCGCACTTGAGTCCATCCCTTGACATTCGTCAACATTACCATCATGGTATTTATCATTAGTACTTTTTTGACCATTGTCTATTGGATTGGGGGTCAGTCCTTATGCACATTATATTTGGGTCAGCATGGAGTTTTATACCATGGTGCATACTATTTTGTGTTATATAAAAAATCCAAATATGGGTGTCTACTCAACAATGTTGCAACACAAATTCTCCCTATCCATGCAATCCCTAATGATTGACCCACCATTACTAATTTATATGCTCCTAATGAGACATCTAAGCATATACAAAAATTTATAGTAAAATTATACTAAATCAATCACATCATTAATCAAGCATTATTCTTCATCTCTATTTTCTCTGTCTGGACCATTTTTATGATGAAACTTTTGCCCTATTGGAGAAAATCTATTTGTATCAATCAACACTTATATCTTCCTTACTGGGGCAAAATCAATTAGTCATTGATAAAAATCCACCCTGCTGGGGAAAATTATAATCCACCTGGACTTCCCTAATCGAGGCGTATAACTTCACTCTGCTCCACTGGGGCAAATTCTTCTAATTCTAAGCCCACAATTTTTGCCCTATTCTGGGGCAAGTCAAAGCGTGTTGATTATTTATAGATGTATCCTTCCCACTTCCCTCACTTTTTTGAGAGTTCATTAATATCTTTCATCCTTGCATGTCCTCTCGAGCAGGCATTATGGGCCATCTATTATTTCTTCATCTAAATTTTCAAACTTCTTCTTCACAACTTTTCAATCTTTGAAAAGATGTTACTATGCATGTGTCTTGTAATGCCTTATCAAATAGGGGCAAAATCTAGACTCTCTTTTTTGGCCACTTCTGTGTCTAAATGGACATCAGATTGATTTCTTTTAAATAATGCAAATTAATCCTAAAAATCACTAAAATACCCAAATTCATTTGCACATTGGATGTAAATGCCCATAATCACATAAGGGTTTCCCAATTTGGGTTAATAACCTATATACAGTGATAACCTCTTGTTGATTCATCGTCAGTCATGTTGTGACCTAGTAAATTGATTTTTTCAACTAACAGTGCATGGTAATTAATCAAAATTTAAAAAGTTGCAAAAAGACTAATAAGGATTCACTTAACCAATCAAATCAAATAAAATACTTAAGTGAAAAATCCATGTTGATTAATGAATATCTAATTTATAAAAATAAAATTTCAACAAATATTAAGAGGCATGATGTCATCAGCGTCAAAGTCAAAAAATTGGAAATATCAACATAAATGAGATAAATATCAAGAATGTTGAGCCATGTTTCATAAATGCAACCTCTATCCCAAAATGTAATTGCTTTCAACCTCCCAACCCTAACCCAAGATTAACCACACATAGGTTGGAGTCAATTTGAAAGCTATAAATAACAAGGCCTTCATTTAATTTCCACCAAGCTTCTTAAGCCAAACTTAACATACAAAATTATTGAGATAAATATTCATAATCATTTCATGTGCCAAGCCAAACCACAAGTGAACAAGGGAGATGTTGCCTATGAAACATTAGCATTGCCAAATGTCAATGTTTCACAAACCAAGCACACATGTGCTTATATGCCAATTAGCAATCAAGGCTCTTTGGGAAGGCAAAAATGGTTATTTTGTCTTCTTTTTGGTTCTTTATTTATTAGTCATTTGCTCACTCGAGTAGGCTTAAAATGTTAGTTGTATTTAATTTTTTTATGCACTAATGATGGAATCTAACATCATCTTTGGATTCCTATGCTACACTGATGACCCGAAGCCTTTTTAGCTTCTTTTACCATTACTTGTGCTCGCTCTTTAGTGATCCAGGTCATATTGGATGTCTTGGAAAATTATCATTGACATTGACTATCTCTCATGTAAATCTAGACATCAAAATCATCTAGAGCATTCATAAAGATAACATGTTCATATTATTGGTGATCATATTTGATGGTCACCTATTTTCTCTCCTTGAACAACTGAAGATAGTTCCTAACTTTTCCCTCGAGGTCCTATTCTTTGAATTGGGTGAGGGTCCTAACCTTCCCCACTTGGTTGAGGTGTGCTCTCACTAAAAACTAAAGCTGCTCAATCTTAGGGGAGTATTTTGGTAATATGCTTGGTGTTTGAGGTTGAGTTCCTTGTCTATACTATTATATAATTAGTGGGAAATCTCTTGTTTTGATACCTTGTTAGGGATGTGGCATGGTAAAAGCAAATGGGGTGTTCTTGTTCCCTTAATTCTAATTATAGTACAATCTGGGTAGTATCAATAATCTTCCACTTTGGAGATACTCCTCAAATTTTTCGATATCATTGGGCATCTGAGTGCCATAAATAGCTTGGCAGACTTGAGGATAAACATCCTCACAAATTTTGGTAATTTCATTTCTAAATCTATAAACAAACAAGAAAAATAGTCTTCATAGATTATGTTACCTAAGTATTATGAAAATGGCTCCCATAGTTCCCCATGAGCTTTGTGGACCATCCCATTGATTACATCTAATAAATAGAACATCATGTATAAATTGCCATTGATTGAATTTTGTTCATGTTTGAACATTTATGCCTTCAATCTAACACTGATAATCTCCCTTGAGGCTACAATTTTATCAAAAGTCAAGAGAATATCCAATAATGGGACCCATTCCACGTATATGTAATTGATGTTGACAAATCCATACAACTTATTCAGAAGGACCATAGTTACCTGATACCATGCCTTAATTTGATTATGTTGTTAGAGGAAATGCCTCCATTGGGGTTCAATCTCTCTCCTTTTAACAACCACTATTTCAATTTCCCCTCCACATTGTTGTGTTACAACCATACATTAGTCAAGACCCGATTATAGGCAACTTTGGGCTATAGAAGCCTAAAGTACTTCTCAAATGCCCATCTTGAAATAGATGAAACTACATTCTTCCCTTTCCTAAGATGCAAGCAATCCCCAAAGAAAGTTCCATTCCACAACAAACCATGAAGTAAATTGATGTAGGGGTATTACCTTTGATTTTGTAGCCACATTATGGAGCCCCATGGTATTAATCAATAGTAATCCATCAATGTATTACTTATCCTCTTGGGATAGATGATCTCGTGAATATGACACTATAGATTCCATTGCATCCTAGATGGCTAAATAGTAGGGAAACTTGAAGTCTAGGGAACTTTTATCAAATATAGTGTCTCTATATTCTATGCTATCAGACATGGAGTATGTAGAAGGGGCTTGGCTGCAAGATGATATTGGAGAAGCCATTTTAGCAATTTGGGACTATGTATCTCCTTCACAAATTATCTAAAAGCTCTTGTGGATTTATTTAAAATATTAGGTCCTTTGGTCACCTGAGGGCTCATAATTCTAATGTTTAATTTGTATATTAATGGTGAAGTGACTTGTCTTTTCTTGGATCGTGCATATTATTACCTTTTAAGTTGCCCTTATTCAAATTTTCATGAATTTTGCCATAAAAGAAGTTCACCCACTTATCACCTTTTGTGTGTGATTTTTAAAAATAATTGAACCTTTAAACTTGAACCTTTCTCGGAGTTCAAGAGTTTAATAAGTTCAACGGTTCAATAGGTTCAATGGTTCAATATTTCTAAAAGTGAACTATTTGTCCCTTTGTGTATTTCAATTATGACTTTGAACCTTTCGGTTGAACTTGAACCCTTTTTCAGAGTTCAAAAGTTCAATATTCGATGTTTAGTAAAGAGTTATGTTTACTCAGTTCCCTTATATAAATTAATGTATCGTTGAACCTACCATTTGAACCTATCATTTTAACCTAACGTTTGAACCTACATAACAGAGTTCAAAAGTTCAACGGTTCAATGTTTCAAAGTTCAAAGTTTCTAAAAAGATCATATGACTATTGGTCATTCTATGTAGTTCATCTCGTATCATTGAAACCTGAAGTTGAACAACATTTTTAAAAGTTCAATGGTTCAATGGTTCAATGACTATACTCTCATCTCACCTTGAGGCTTTCTCTATGTTAAAATTAGCAAGAGATTTAGAGGAGAATATATCCGAAACTCATTATAAAGCAATTTTTTTTGAATTTTCATGAGGTTACAAATAATCATTACTCATCAAAATTGCACATAAAAAAATGCTTGCCATTAATGCATATGTCAGAATGTGTGTCTTATCAAGCATGTTTATCACGTATTGTTTCAATTTAATCATTTGATCTAGTTAATATCTATATCAAAAGAGAATAATTCAAATTTAGCAAATGAGCATACTGGGTGATACAAAAGAGAACATCACAGGTGGTATAAGATATTTGATTGCTTGAATTCACATTGATTTTAGATAAATTTAAAGGTGAGTTTTACTCTTACTATAAGTTTTTTTATTTACTTGGTTGGAAAGAAGGATCGTTTTGAGTTTACGACATTATTTAAGGAGTTTAAAATATTTTATTTTCATTATATCCTCCAACTTGTAACCATGAAATTTGCATGTCTCAATTACAAGCATGGTCTTGGTCTCATATGTTCTCTTCCTAAAATTGGGGACACTTCTCTGGTCTAATATGACTTGGAAGATTTTAAAGAAAGGGCTAGAAATCATGTGTCAAATCCTATGATGTAGAAGATAATAGAAAGTTGCTTGGTTGAGGTTGTGGCCTTTCCTATGGCTATCTAATGCCCTGAATTAGTCCTTGAATGCATGAATAAATATTAACCTTAGAACTAGTGCATCAGGACTTCAGATGGCAATGTTTTACTGCATATCAATAGACAAACCCTAATGTCTGCAATGAGAATTCCTCCCAAAGAACCATACTCTGACCTCAGTGTTACTTCTTCATATGGTTATTTTTCATTGAAGAAAACAATTTACAAGAGTGTGATTGCTAGGAATTGGCTTTTAAAATTCCAAAAAGGGGGTTCAAGACTGCCCAAACCATTAACAAGAAATCATATGATTCCAGAAGTACAAGATATTATAGTATTACTACATAGACTAAAAGGCAATGCTCATGCATATTATTGGGAAGATTGGATGTACTTATTCATACAGGTGATCCTCCAAAGAGAGAAATATTTAGATTGGGTGGAAATTGTAGCAGAATGTTTGCATCTAGGTTTAAGTAATTATCTGGGAAATAAAGAATTTTATATGTTTTCATACCTCTTCTATTTCCTGGCATCTACAAAACAATGGGTAGGATTACCACATGCACCCTTGGATGAAGATAATAAAATTTATGACTATTACTCACAGTTGCAAATGTATAATTGTAATGAAGATTACAGGAGAGTCAATGATGTTTTTACTGTGAGAATGACTTTTAAATTATCAAACAACATCAATAAAAGGTTGTCTGATGAAACTATGCAACTAATCAACATTTATGGTAATTTCTTCACTCAATTTTCCAAGTTCACTTATATCAGAGTTGGAGGTTTTGATGGTGAATGTTTAAGGTTATCTAAGTATGTTTTTGACTGATTTATGTTAATAGAAATTTGCAGACAATTAACACATGTAGATAAAAAATTCCTAATAAAAAATAAATTTGGTATATCTTTTCCTATTGAACTTGGACGTTATTCATGCAAGTCAACTTTTGATGCTTTGAATTTAGAATTGGATCTTAATAAATTCAATTTTCAATACTTCACAGCGAGATCACAATTTGACAGTAAAGGTTTTGCCATAAATAACTTGGATCTTGGGACAAGGTTTTCACATATCCCTCAATTAGAGGATTATTGGGAGGATTGTTTGGATGAATTTGAAGTTAGAAAGAGACTGTAGTCCAGGTTCTCCTTAGGGTAAATTATTACCCTTAATTTAAATATAGACATTTCTAGAATTTTTGATAATGATGAATAGGTGATTGATCCACAATTTGAGCAAATAAAATAATCACCTATTATAGAAATTGACTGGAAGAAAAATGAAGAAGATAGAATTGAGGTTAAGACCCTCCCAGTGATAAGGAGAACCGAGAAATGGTTGAGAGAGATAAAACTAGAGGGAGCTCAAAACATTGCTTCCCAATAATGTACATCACTAATTGAATCACCATTCCCAATAAGCTCCTCTAATTAGCTTATTGCTATTTTTGATGCAGGTAATTCTAGAGCAAAAACTTGAAGGGATCTTATCATCAAAGAATTTGAGAAGGCCTTTATAACTACTCTACCTCCTTGTGCCACCAGATCAAGGATCTAAAGCAAGGGAAAGGGTCAGATTTTTGAAAAAGTATTTATGGATTTGAATTATGAAGAAGATTCAGGAGAAGCCAAAGGTGATAAAGAATCTGGTTCACCAATGGTGGAAGAGGTTAGTGCAGATCAATAGACAATGATTCCTTCTAATTTTTCTAAACTAATGATTGTTTCAAATGTACCTTCTAATCAACCAAATCCTGATAAAGAAGCCTTAGCCTCTGCACCTAAGTGGCTGGAAAGTTTAATCAACAACAAAAGGAAAGTAGTACCATTTTATTTACCCTTAGAGGATATGGTAAGTAAATGTTTAGGGAAAACTCCTAAATCCAAATAGTTAAATACAACATCCAGGGTAGACGTTGACCCTAATACATGGAATTGGAATGTAGAAATAACCAAGACAAGAAATAATGAAGAAGTTTAAGATCCTAGAGTTCAAGATTTTATAATTGAAAAGGTGGATCTTGGGATTGCATCACGTGTCACAGATGTGCATCACTTTGAAGCATCCACAAAAAGGATAGTCAGTAAAACCTAGAAGGATAAAAAAGATAAAAGGAAATTAAAATAGACTGTATGGTTAAAGGCAAAATACATTGACATCTTTCATAGTACAGATCCATAATCGATCACCCAATTGCCCCTGTATTTTGATCCAAAATCGTTTGTCAATCAAAGGATGCTGGACTAGATACACAGAGGCAAAATGGTTACTAGGGTATTTGATAATTGGTTGGATAACATCATTTAAAAAGGTACTAAATTCATCCATAAATTGAAGAATGTATATGATCTAACCACAATTACTATAGAAGATTTGAAGAGTCAAAATGATTTGTGGATAAAAGATGAAGGAAAATGGATGAGCGTGATGAACCAGATTTATGAAGTATAAAAGTATGGAATAACAAAGTTTTTGTCAGAGAAGAACTTGACAAGTCTAGATAAAGATGTATTATATGTAAGTAAGAAAAATATTGAATGGAGAAATTCAGTATCTCAAAAAGGATGAATGGAAATCACAAAAATGATAAAGGAAATAACTAAATTCATTTAATCATTACAACATGATCTACAGAGTATTGATATCAAATACATAAAAGATGATAGAAAACTAGAAAAAGACATAAATATTGTGATTCAATCCTTTAGGGAAAAGATCAATATCATTAAAGAAAGTGACAAATTATCTACTGAAGATTTTTCTTAGATTTTAAAGGTAGATTCACTTCTTTATCACTGCATCGACACTCTCCTAGAACACACATAAAAGATGGGGAAAGTTCAGAGGGAAGAAAACATCTGGAAAGTAAGCATAAAACACATCAGCATTCCCAATCTTATGAAAATTCAGGAGTTTTTACAACATTTTAGGAGTAAAAAGCTCAACGTGTCTACCCAATCGAACACGACAGATCTGGAGATCCTAGTTCATCATCTCAGTAATGCTTTTACTTACATACTTTCTTTTATTCAGTTATTTAGTTGCTTTTCTATTCGAAACTTGATCTTTATTGAATTTGTAAAAACTAAATCCTGTATGTGTCAGAGTTATTTTAACTATGGTTTAGTTTGACAGGTGGATTAGTTATGGCAACTATATATATATATATATATATTTAATTATAAAATATGGGGAGAAGATAAAAAAAAGAAAATGAGTTAAATTTTTTCAGAACTGGACCACTGTTGTTGACAATATATGTGATGTTTATCTAAAATATTTTTTATCTGTGAATAAAAAGGATAATTAATTGCTAAATACTTAGATATGTGCATTTGAGTATTTGAAATTAGGTTTTCTATGTGAAATCATCTTTTATACAGTAATTACTCTTCCATTAGATAATTCATTAGATGTGTTTTATCCTTTTACTAGTTTAGTTATATATATGTTTATCTATTTAATCATTATTGAAAATAGAATCTACGTATTCTATTATCCATTGCTATTATAAAATCTTGCAGTCATAAAATGATGATGTGTGGATGTTAATTTACCTTTAAAACACTTTCTGGTTAAAAGAGTATCTGAATATTTGAATTCATTAAAAAATTTAAAGGGAGCTGTACCTTTATTCAGAGGGGAACTAATCTTAATAGTTTACCCATTTATTATTTAACTTATTTGTTCTTGAAAGAAAAAGGTTATGGAGTCAAAATAAAAAAAAATTAGATAAGGACAAATCTGTTAGCCAACAGTTTTTGGTGACTCGACTGGGGACTTGAAATTGAAATCTTTACTGAAAGATTAGTTGCCTTAATATGAAACAATAATGGTGCTTCCACATGAAAATATAATTCCTATTTTGCAACCTAATCTTGGTGTTCAAGATGAACAGGAAGATATAATTAGTTAGTTAAATACTCTTGCTTGGTGTTCTCATCGAAATATTGATGATTATAGGATAACAAGTAGAATTTTAAAAAAAGAAGAAGAATTGGCTGATAATATGAGATTGTTGTTACTCAAGCAAAGAAGGAGGCATGCAAAAAATGCAACAAGGAATTAAACCCCCTATAGTGCGAAGTTAATAATTATAATATCATAAGCTAGATTCCAGAAGATACACACGATCATTGAAAAGAGAAGGAATTGAGGATTCTACTTTTCAAACATTGCAAAAATTAAATTTTCTTTATATTCCTATCCACTTTAGAAAATCTAGAATTAGACCTCCTATCCCTCCTAAACCCTCTACATCCTCTGTCTGTCAAGCCTTAACTCTTTTTGGTACTATCTTTCCTTCTGCCATAAGTTTTTTTCTAATGGTCCAACCTTGGGACGTAGCCATAGGACCTCTAAATTTAGGGGCCAACCTAAATCCTTTGCCTAAAAATGTAAAGGAAAATTTACCCAAATTTAACGGAGATGGAAGAAAATCACCAGAAGAACATCTAAGTGCCTTTGCAGCAGTGTATGGTGTGTTAGGTGTGCAACATCAAGATGTAGCTATAAGGTTTTTTTTGCAAACTCTAACTAATATTTCAACATAATGATTTTATCATCTAACTGATTCCTCAATCATAAACTAGAATGATATGAAAACTACATTTGAAAATAGATTCAAAAGCATACAAGATGAACATTCCCTTCTTGCTCAATTGACTTATCTCAAGAAAGAGATACATGAACCCATGATGGAATTTATAGCCAAATTCAATAGAATTAAGCACAAGATTCCTAATACTAAAAGATTGACTGCTGAGAATCAAAAATGTTTCCTTATTAACTCTATACCTCTCAATATAAGTTTTTATCTCAGAAGAGGCACAATTGTTGATTTAACAGACGTACAATCATTGGCAGTTGAGTAAGAGGATGATCTTATTATGACCAAAAAATGGAAGAAATAAGTCCAAGTACATAATGCTCATCCCTCATCCACTACGGATCATGCGGTTCAAAGGCTAGTTAATGATATGATTGCCCTTAAGAGATAATTACCGAAGACTATTACATCATTCTAACAACCATATCAGGATATGGGCAGGATAAATCAATAAGAAAATGCTGGTAAGACATTACCACTTGCATCAACACAATCAAGATTGACTATTGAAGCTCCTCTTGGAAGAAATAACATGTATGTCTTTCATTTAACTACTGATCATGATGGAGATTCTTGTCTAGAGATGCTTAGATATACTCAAATGACTTCTACTCAAGATGTCTCAGGGGAGATTACTGAAGAAGAAAAGAGCTTTGAAAGACCTGGTGACTCTAAAATACACTTCCTAGAATATAATTTAGATTCAGAAAGAGGAGGTAAAATATTGGTTTCTCTTGAAGATCCTTCATGTGCTGAACTTACCAGAAGTCAAAAGAATCCAAAGTTTTATAATGCTCAAGAAGTGCCTGTTAAAGGTAAGGAACCTTTTACTAAAACTTCTGATGCTAAGACACAAGAAAGTAAATTATTACATAAAAATTATTGTGAGACTTATTTTGATATTTTAGAATTTTTTAAGTCTGCAAAAATTCAAATATCCCCTGTTGAATACCTCAGGTTGAAACCCAAAGAACTTGATAAATTGGTTAAATATGTCAAAAATGGTTTTACACAAGTTGACCCTAAAAGTCAATTAAATGTTAACACTAAGTCTCCCATTGCCCAATTATTTACTTCTCCTCCTAGAATCACTCACTCATACTTCTAGAATGACCCTCAATTCATCTGATGATACTCTTTATACGGCTGATATGAAACCCAACCCATTTTACGTTTCTTTATTCATAAATGGTCATAAACTCAACAAATTGTATCATAGACTCAGGGGCTTTTGATAATATAATGCCTTCTTCTGTAGCCAAAGCCTTATGCTTATCCCTTATAAAAATATTTGGTAGATGTTATTCCATAGATGGCAAATAGATTTATTTGCTTGAACAAATTTAAGATGCACGAGTTGCTCTTGTAGCTTATCTTGATAAAAAGGTGAAGTTGACTATTTTAGTAGCATATATTCCTGTTAGTTATGGGATGTTGTTGAGAATTTTTTTTTGTAAAGATTTGGGAAGATAGATTAAATTAGATTGGTTAGAAGCTACAATTCTAGTGGAAAAGCAGAAAGTTAAGCTAGAACCTGAACCTAAATGCAAGTTTATAGTACATCCTTCTGATGATCCTAAGTCTCAGATTCTATTTGAAAAATGTAAATTTGGAAATTATTTTCTCTCCTTTGAAGATTTTAAGGAAGAATATATCTCAAAGTCTCTTCATTCAGATGATTTATGGACCATGGAATTTGATGGCAGTTGTGCTACCGCTGGCTTAGGAGTAGGAGTTGTGTTTATCTCACCTAAAGGTGAAACTTTTCCTTACTCTTTCAAGCTAGAATATAAAAATACTAATAATACTGTAGAATGTGAAGCTTTATTGATTGAGTTAAATGAAGCTAAAGGAAAGGGTATAAACATACTCAAGGCAAAAGGAGATGATGAATTAATTATCAAATAAGTGAGAGGCATTTTCTCAGTTAAAAATGACAGATTAAGACATTACAGAAATAGAGTTTGGGATGAGATAGAATGTTTTGATGCCTTTTCTATTGAAGCAATTTTTAGAGACTAGAATACTTGGGCAGATTCTCTAGTAGTATCATCTTCTCTTCTTCTCCCACACCCCAATTTCAAAAGGGATTCATATAAAATAGAACTAGTCTATCGTCCTAATGTCCTGGATAATGCTAAAAATTGGCAAGTTTTTGAGAGTAATAAACAAATTAGAATTTTTTTGGAGAATGTTGATATCTTCCTAGGGACTTATTTTGAAGGTTCTTAAATATAATGTAAAGAATTCAGTCCTGATCCAAGGATCAATCCAAAATATGATGTAATTCAATTAAAAGGAAACTATTTCTAAAGGATTGGTCTCTCTAGAACATTTATTCACTAGACAAGATGAATATACTAAAGGCAAACTTTCTCAAAATACTAACAAAATGGAAGACTATGATAAAATTAATATTGGAAGTGAGACTAACCCTAAATGGATCTACATTGGTAGGTGTTTTTCACCAGAGGAAAAAAGACAAGTTAATTAATCTATTGATTAAGTATAAAGATGTCTTTGCTTGGTGCTATGATGACCTTAAAGATTTTAGACGTGGACAGTTTCAATATCATATTCATTTGAAAGCAAATGTAACTCCTTTCAGGTAGAAGCTGAGAATATATAACCCAAAAGTTGCTGAAGCTATCTTTAAAGAGATTGACAAGATGTTGAAGGCTAGGATTATTTATCCAATTCATCACTCCACCTAGGTGGCAAACATGATTCTAGTACGTAAAAAGAATGGGGAAATAAAAATCTATGTTGACATCAGGAATTTGAATCAAGCCATTTTAAAAGATAATTATCCCTTATTTATGATGGATCACATCTTGCAAAATGTTGCTGGGTCAAAAATAATGTCCATATTAGATGAGTTCTCAAGTTATAATCAGATAAGTGTAGCTGTAGCTGACCAACATAGAACTACTTTCACTTCACCTCAAGGAACTTTTACTTATAACCGTATGCCTTTTGGTTTGATTAATGTTGGTGCAACTTTTCAATGGGCAATGGATTCATCCTTTAAAGATTTGATAGATAGAATTATTGTCATTTATCTTGATGATTTGACTATTTTCTCTAGAAAAAGAGAAGATCATATGAAAGATATGAAGACCGTCTTACAAAGATGCCTGAGTCATAGGATATCTCTTAATCCTAAGAAGTCAGTTTTCTATGTTACAGAAGGAAAGTTATTATGACACCTAGTTTCAAAAAGTGGAATCAAAATTGACCCAGAAAGAGTTAGAGCAATATAACAACTAAGCCTTCCTTCTAATAAGACTGGAGTTAAGTTTTTCTTTGGTCAGATTAATTTTCTTAGTAGGTTCATTCCTGATTTTGCTGAGATTACAAAACATATTGTAGGAATGATGAGTGAAAAATAAGTATTCAGATGGAATGAAGCTGCTAAAAAATCATTTGAAGATATTAAAGAGGTGATTGCACAAACACCTACTTTGGTAAACCCTGATTTCCAAAAAGATTTTATTATTTACTGTTATGCTTCAAAACATACCATGTCTGGTATCTTGTTACAGAAAAATGAGTTAAATATAGAAACCCTAATAGCCTTTATGAGTGTTACTCTCAAGAAGCATGAATTTAAATATTCTTTGGCTAAGAAACAAGCTTTTACTGTAGTGAAAGCTGTTAAACAATTTCGATATTATATACTTCATTCTCATTCAGTTATATTTGTTCTTAGTTCAGCTGTGAAAGGCATTCTGACTCAGCAAGATGTTGGGATGAACAATAGACCAACATGGGTTGCTAAAAGTCAAGAATACGACCTAGAGATTAAGCTAACCAAATTAGTTAGAGGTCATGGTTTATGCAAATTGATAGCCAGAAGTAAAGAAGAACTTCCTACTATCTTATTGGTGAGCTTACAAGATACATGGTTCCTAAACGTGGCACACTATCTTACTTATGGATACTATCCCAGTCATTTATCCTCAAAGGAGAAAAGGAATCTGATGTTAAAATCAATAAAATATGTGATTTGGGGTGATGTCCTATATAAAAAAGGACTAGATGGAACCTTTCTAAGATGTGTAAATAAGGAACAACAATACAAACTGTTGGAAGTTTTTCATAATGAAGCCTGTGGTAGATATTTCTCTTCTTCAGTCACAACATTCAAAATTCTTAAAAATTGTTATTATAAAGATGCATATAAATGGGTGACTAACTATGAAAAATGCAAATTGTTTTTAGGAAGACCACAAATCGCAACATTACCTTTGAGGCATGTCATTATTGAAGAACCTTTCAAACAATGGGGATTAGACTTCATTGGGCCTCTTTCACCTCCATCAAGTGCTGGTCATACTCACATTTTAACAACAACTAATTATTTTAAGAAATGGGTTGAAGCAGCCCCTGTGAAGAGAACCACTTCAGAAGTGGTATGTAATTTTCTCAAAGAAAATGTACTGGTACATTTTGGTGTTCCTCAAAAGATTATGGCAGATAATGCTACCAATTTTTCTTCAATAGAACTTCATTCTGCTATGAACATAGTATCTCTCTTTCTCACTCATCAGATTATTACCCTCAAGGTAATGGACAAGAAGAGTCTAGTAATAAAAATTTGATATCCATCATGAAGAAATTGATGAGTGAGAACCCCATAGATTATTATAAGAAACTATATGAAGCACTTTGGGCTGATAGAGTAACCTCAAAAAGAGCAATAGGAATGACACCGTTTGAGTTGGCTTACGGGATAGGAACACAGTTATCATTACCTCTAGAATTATCTGCAGCTAAATTACAAAATGTTATTGAAAATTAGTACTTTAAAGATTCTTTAGAGAAAAGAGTTATGTACTTAACTAAGATTGAAGAAGAGAGAAATGAACTAGTTGACTGGATTAATGCTCATCAACATAGGATTAAAAAGATTTTTGATAAAAAACTAGACCTAAAAAGTTCATGGAAGGAGATGAAGTATTGCTATGGGATAGAAGGAGAGAACCTAAAGGAGCACATGGCAAATTTGGTTCATTTTGGAAAGGACCTTTTAAAAATCATCAGGTACTTAGTCGTAATATTTTTAAATTGGAATATCTAGATGGACCTGTTTTACCCTTGCCCTATAATGGACAAGATCTTAAGTTGTATCAACTGTGAAATAGGTGTCCCCTATTTTGTACATAGCCTTTCTTTTGTTGTCACATTTTGTGTTTTGTTTTCCCATTTTTGGTTTGTCTTTCTCCTTTTCTTCTATTGCTGTGTTTTGGTCTACATAACCAGAGTTTTTGAGTTCTCTGTATTTTGTCATAAAATACAGTCCTCTGTTAGAGCTAAAGTTATATTTTGAGTCGCCCTTATTCAAAATTCATGAATTTTGCCATAAAAGAAGTTCATCCATTTATCACCTTTTGTGTGTGAATTTTTAAAAGAATTGAACCTTTAAACTTGAACCTTTCTCAGAGTTCAAGAGTTCAATAATTTCAATGGTTTAATAAGTTTAATGGTTCAATATTTCTCAAAGCGAACTATTTGTCCCTTTGTGTATTTCAATTATGACATTGAACCTTTCGGTTGAACTTGAACCCTTTTTCGGAGTTTAAAAGTTCAACAGTTCAAAAGTTTAATATTCAATGTTTTGTAAAGAGTCATGTTCACTCAGTTCCCTTATATAAATTAATGTATCATTGAACCTACCGTTTGAACCTAACGTTTGAACCTACATAGCGGAGTTCATTTTAACGGTTTAATGTTTCAAAGTTTGAAGTTTCTAGAAAGATCATATAATTATTGGTCGGTCTATGTAGTTTATCTCGTATCATTGAACCCTATAGTTGAACTACATTTTCAAAAGTTCAATAGTTTAATGGTTTAATGACTATATTCTCATCTCACCCCAAAGCTTTTTCTTAGTTAAAATTAACAAGAGATTTAGAGGAGAATATATCCAAAACTCATTGCAAAGTAGAAAATTTTGATTTTTCATGAGGTTATAGATAATAATTACTCATCAAAATCGCATGTATAAAAATACTTGCCATCAATGCATATGTCAGAATGCATGTTTTATCAAGCATGTTTAGCACATATTGTTTCAGTTTAATCATTGTATCTAGTTAATATCTGTATCAAAAGAGAACAATTCAAATTTAGCAAATGATCATACTAGGTGATACAAAGGAGAACAACACAGGTGGTATAAGATATTTGATTACTCAAATTCACAGTAATTTTAGATAAATTTAAAGGTGAGTTTTACTCTTACTATAAGTTGTTCCCTTTTCTTAGTTGGAAACAAGGATCCTTTTGAGTTTACGACATTATTTAAAAAGTTCAAAACATTTCCTTTTTATTATATCCTCCAACTTGTAATCATGAAATCTGCATGTCTCGATTATGAGCATGTTTTTGGTCTCATATGTTCTCCTCTTGGAATTGGGAACACTTCTCTGGTCCAATATGACTTGGAAGATTTTAAGGAAAGGGATAGAAATCATATGTCAAATCTTATGATACAGAAGATAGTGGAAAGTGGCTTGGTTGAGGCTACGGCCTTTCCCATGGTTGTTTAATGCCCTGAATTAGTCCTTGAATGCATGGAATGATATGAACCTTAGAACAGGTGCATCAGGATTGTACATGGCAATGTTTTACTACATATCAATAGACAAACCCTAATGTTTATAATGAGAATTCCTCCAAAAGAAGCATACTCTGACCTCAATGCTACTTCTTTATATGGTTATTTTTCATTAAAGAAATCAATTTACAAAAGTGTGATTGCTAGGAATTAGCTTTTAAAATTCCAAAAAAGGGGTTCAAGACTGCCTACACCATTAACAAGAAATCATATGATTCCAGAAGTACAAGATATTATAGTATTACTACATAGAGTAAAAGGCAATTCTCATGCATATTATTGAGAAGACTAGATATACTTCTTCAAACAGGTGATGCTCTAAGGAGAGCAATATTTGGATTAGGCAGAAATTGTAGCAGAATGTTTGCATCTAGGTTTAAGTAATTGTTTGGGAAATAAAGAGTTTTATATGTCTTCATACCTCTTCTATTTCCTGGCATCTACCAAATAATGAGTAAGATTACCACATGCACCCTTGGCTGAAGACAGTAAAATTTATGACTATTACTCACAGTTGCAAATACATAATTGCTATGAGGATTAGATGAGAGTTAATGACGTTTTTATTGGGAGAATAACTTTTGAATTGTCAAACAACATCAATAAAAGGTTATCTGATGAAGCTATGCAACTAGTCAACATTTATGGTAGTTTCTTCACTCAGCTTTCTAAGTTCACTTATATCAGAGTTAGGGGTTTTGACGGTGAACCTTTAAGGTTACCTAAGTACATTTTTGACTGATTTGTGTTAATCGAAGTTTGCAGACAATTAACACATGTAGATAAAAAATTCTCAACAAAAAAGAAAATTGGTATATTATTTCCTATTGAACTTGGACGTTATTCATGTAAGTCAACTTTTGATGCTTTGAATTTAGAATTAGATCTTAAAAAATTCAATTTTCAATACTTCACAGCTAGATCAAAATTTGATAGCAAAAATTTTGCTAGAGATAACTTAGATTTTGGGACAGGGTTTTCACATATCCCTTAATTAGAGGATTATTGAGAAGATTGGTTGGATGAATTTGAAGTCAGAAGGAGACTATAGTCCAGGTTCTCCTTAGGGAAAATTATTACCCTCAATTTAAATATAGAGATTTCTAGAATTTTTGAGAATGATGAACATGTGACTAATCCATAATTTGAGTAAATAAAACATTCACCTATTCCATAAATTTACTAGGAGAAAAATGAAGAATATAGAATTGAGGTTAAGACCCTCCCAGTGATAAGGAGAATCGAGAAATGGTTGAGAAAGCAAAAACTAGGGGGAGCTCAAAAACATAGCTTCCCAATAATGTGCATCAATAATTGAATCACCATTTCCAATAAGCTCCTTTAATCAACTCATTGTTATTTGTGATGCAAGTACTTCCAGAGCAAAAACTGGAAGGGATCCTATCATCAAAGAATTTGAGAAGGCCCTTATAACTACTCTGCCTCCATGTGCCACCAGATCAAGGACACAAAGCAAGAGAAAGGGTCAAATTTATGAAAAAGTAATTATGGATTTAAATTCTAAAGAAGATTCAGGAGAAGCTAAAGGTGATAAAGAATCTATTTCACTAATGGCAAAAGAGGTTAGTGCAGTCAACAGATAGTGATTCCTTCTGATTTTGACAAATTAATCATTGTTTTAAATGTACCTTCTGATCAACCAAATCTTGATAAAGAA
Organism: Torreya grandis; assembly: GCA_037957365.1. Lineage (NCBI taxonomy): Eukaryota > Viridiplantae > Streptophyta > Pinopsida > Cupressales > Taxaceae > Torreya > Torreya grandis. Next base: position 5,199,425 of record JARHVA010000373.1, on the reverse strand, counting down.
GCCTCAGCCTCTACACCCAAATGGCCGGAAAGCTCAATCAACAATAAAAAAAAGTAGTACCATTTTCTTTGCCCTTGGAGGACATGGTAAGTAAATATTTAGGAAAAACTCCTAAATCTAAAAAGTTAAAAACAACATCCAGGGTAGACATTAAACCTGATACAAGGAATTGGAATGTAGAAATAGCCAAGCCAAGAACCAATGAAAAAGTTAAAGATCCTGTAGTTCAAGATTTTGCAATTGAATAGGTGGATCTTGAGACTGCATCACATGCTGTAGATGTGCATCACCTTGAAGCATTCACCGAAAGGATAGTCAGTAGAATCTAGAAGGATGAAAAAGATAAAAGGGAATTAAAATAGACTATATAGTTAATGGCAAAATACATTGATGCCATTCATAGTCCAGATTCACAATTGATCACCCAACTACCCCTGTATTTTGATCTAAAATCACCTATCAATCAAAGGATGCTAGACCATATACATAGAGGCAAAATGGTTACCAGGGTATTTGATAATTAGTTGGATAGCATCATTCAAAAAGGTACTGAATTCATCTATAAATTTAAGAATGTATATGATCTAACCATAATTACTGTAAAAGATTTGAATACTCAAAATGCTTTATGGATAAAAGATGAAGGAAAATGGATGAGCGTGATGAACCAGATTGATGAAGTATAAAAATATGGAATAACAAAGTTTTTGTTAGAGAAGAACTTGACAAGTCTAGATGAAGATATATTATATGTAAGTAAGAAAAATATTGAATGGAAAAATTTAGTATCCTGATAAAGATGAATGGAAATCATAAAAATGATCAAGAAAATAATTGAATACATAAAAGATGATAGAAAACTAGAAAAAGACATCAATATTATGATTCAATCCTTTAGGATAAAGATAAACATCATTAAATAAAGTGAAAACTTATAAACTATAGATTTTTCTTAGATTTCAAAGGTAGATTCACTTCTTTGTTGCTACATCGACACTCTCCCAGAACACACAGAAAAGATGGGGAAAATTCGGAGGGAAGAAAACATCTGGAAAGCAAGGATAAAACACGTTAGCATTCCCAATCTTATGAAAATTTAGAGTTTGTTACAATATTTCAGGAGTGGAAAGCTCAATGTGTCTACCCAACTGAACACAACAAATATAGAGATCCTAGTCCGTCATCTCAGTTATGATTTTACTTACATACTTTCTTTTATTCAATTATTCAGTTGCTTTTCTATTCAAAACTTGATCTTTATTAAATTTGTAAAAACTAAATCCCGTATGGGTCAATGTTACTTTAACTTTAGTTTAGTTTGATAGGTGGATTAGTTATGGAAACTATATATATATTTTTAATTGTAGAAGACAGGGAGAAGATAAAAAAAAAGAAAAGGAGTTAGAAAATTTCAGAACTAGACCACTAATATTAACAATATATGTGATGTTTGTCTGAAACATTTTTTATCTGTGAATAAAAAGGAGAATTAGTTACTGAATACTTGGATTTGTGCATTTGAGTATTTGAAATTAGGTTTTCTATGTGAAATCTTCTTTTATACAGTAATTATTCTTCCATTAGACAATTCATTATATGTGTTTTATCCTTTTATTGGTTCAATTATATATATTTTTATCTATTTAATCATTATTGAAAATAGAATTTGTGTATTCTATTATCCATTATTGTTATAAAATCTCGCATTTATAACATGATGATGTGTGGATATTAATTTAACTTTAAAACACTTTTTGGTTAAAAGTGTATCTGAATATTTAAATTCATTGAAAATATTAAAGGGAGTTGTACCTTAATTCAGAGGGGAACTAATCTTAATAGTTCACCCATTTGTTGTTTAACTTATTTGTTCTTGAAAGAAGAAGGGTATGGAGTTAAAATAAAATATTTTTAGATAAGGACAAATCTGTTAGACAACAATTTTTGGCGACTTGATTGGGGACTCAAAATTGAAATCTTTACTGAAAGATTAGTCGCCTTAATATGAAATAACAATGGTGCTTCCACATGAAAATATAAATCCTATTTTGCAACCTAATCTTAGTGTTCAAGACGAATAGTAATATATAATTATTCAGTTAAATACTCTTGCTTGGCATTCTCATCGAAATATTGATGATTATAGGATAGCAAGTAGAATTTTAGAAAAAAAAGAAGAATTGGCTGATAATATGAGATTGCTGTTACTCAGGCAAGGAAGGAGGCAAACAAAAAACATAGAAAGGAATTAGACCCCCTGAAGTGTGAAGTTAATAATTACAATATCATAAGCTGGATTCCAGAAGATACACAAAGTCTTTGAAAAGAGAAGGAATTAAAGATTCTACTTTTCAAATATTACAAAACTTAAATTTTCCTTATATTCCTACCCATGTTAGAAAAGCTAGAAGTAGACCTCCTAGCCCTCCTAAACCCTCTATATCCTCTGTCTATCAAGCCTTAAATATTTTTGGTACTATCTTTCCTTCTGTCATAAGTTTTCTTCTAATGGCCCAACTTTGGGGTGCAACCATAGGACCTCTAAATTTAGGGGCCAACTTGAATCCTTTGCCTAAAAATGCAAGGAAAAATTTACCCAAATTTAATGGAGATAGAAGACAATCACCATAAGAACATTTGAGTGCCTTTGTAATAGCATGTGATGTGTTAGGTGTGTAACATCAAAATATAGCCATAAAGCTTTTTATGCAAACTCTTACTGATATTATAGCACAATGGTTTTATCATCTAACTGATTCCTCAATCACAAATTGGACTGATATGAAAACTACGTTTGAAAACATGTTCAAAAGCGCAGAAGATGAACATTCCCTTCTTGCTCAATTGACTCAGCTCAAGAAAGAGATACATGAACCCATGAGAGAATTTATAGCCAAATTCAATAGAATTGTGCACAAGATTCCTACTACTAAAAGATCTAATGCTGAGAATTAGAAATGTTTCTTTATTAATTCTATGCTTCCTGATATAAGTTTTCATCTCAGAAGAGGTGTAATTATTGATTTAACAGATGCACAATCATTCACAGTTGAGTTAGAAGATGATCTTATTATGGCCAAAAAATAGAAGAAAGAAGTCCAAGTACGTAATGATCATCCTTCATCTTCTACGGATCCTATGGTTCAAAGACTAGTCAATGATATGATTGCCCTTAAAAGACAATTATCGAAGACTAGTACTTCATTCCAACAACCATATCAGGATATGGGTAGGAGAAATCAATAAGCAAATGTTGGTAAGATATTACCACTTGCATCAACACAACCAAGATTGACTATTGAAGCTCATCCTGGAAGAAATAACATGTGTGTCTTTCATTTGACTACTGATCATGATAGAGATTCTTGTTCAGAGATGCCTAGATATTCTCAAATGACTGCTACTCAAGATGTTTTAGGGGAGATTACTAAAAAAGAAAGGAGCTTTGAAAGCCCTGGTGACTCTAAAATACACTTTTTAGAATATGATTCTGATTCAGAAAGAGGAGGTGAAATATTGGTTACTCTTGAAGATCCTTCATGTGTTGTACTTACGAGAAGTCAAAAGAATCCAAAGTTTTCTAATACTCAAGAAGTGCCCGTTAAAGGTAAGGAACCTTTACTAAAACTTCTGATGCTAAGACACAAGAAAGTAAATTATTACATAAAAATGATTGTGAGACTTCTTTTGATATTTTAGAATTTTGTAAGTCTAAAAAAATTTAAATATCCCCTACTGAATACCTCATGTTGAAACCCAAAGAACTTGATAAATTGGTTAAATATGTCAAAAATGGTCCTACATATGTTGAACCTAAAAGTCAATTAAATGTTAACACTGAGTCTCCCATTACCCAATTATTTACTTCTCCACCTGAATCACCCAGTCATACTTCTAGAATGACCCTCAATTCATTTGATGATACTCCTTATACGGCTGATATGAAACCCAACCCATTTTACGTTTCTTTATTCATAAATGGTCATAAACTCAATAAATTGTATCATAGACTCAAGTGCTTCTAATAATATAATGCCTTCTTCTATAGCCAAATCCTTAGGCTTATCCCTTACAAAAATATTTGGTAGACGTTATTCTATGGATGGAAAATAAATTTCTTTACTTGGAAAAATTAAAGATGCACGAGTTGCTCTTGTAGCCTATCTTGATAAAAAGGTGAAGTTGACTATTTTAGTAGTAGCTATTCCTGCTAGTCATGGGATGTTGTTGAGCAAGACTTTTGCAAAGATTTGGGAGGGTAGATTAAATTGGATTGGTCAGAAGCTACAATTCTAGTGGAAAAGTAGAAAGTTAAGTTAGAACCTTAATCTAAATGCAAGTTTACAATATATCCTTCTGATGATCCTAAGTTTCAGATTCTATTTAAAGAATGCAAATTTGGTAATTATTTACTCTCTTCTAAAGATTTTAAGGAAGAATCTATCCCAAAGTCTCTTCATTCAGATGATCTATGGACTATGGAATTTGGTGGCAATTGTGCTACCACTAGTTCAAAAATAGGAGTTGTGTTGATCTCACGTGAAGGTGAAACGTTTCCTTACTCTTTCAAGCTAGAATTTAAAAACATTAATAATAATGTAGAATATGAAGCTTTATTACTTGGGTTAAATGAATCTAAAGGAAAGGGTATAAAAATACTCAAGGCAAAGGGAGATGCTGACTTAATTGTCAAACAAGTGAGAGGCATTTTCTCAGTTAAAAATGATAGATTAAGATATTACAGAAATAGAGTTTGGGATGAGATAGAATGTTTTGATGCCTTTTCTATTGAAGCAATTCCCAGAGACAAGAACACTCAGGTAGATTCTCTAACAGTATTAGCTTCTCTTCTTCTCCCACACCCCAATTTCAAAAGGGATTCATATAGAATAGAACTAGTCTATCATCCTAATGTCTCAGATAATGCTGAAAATTAGTAAGTTTTTGAGAGTAATAAATAGATCAGATATTTTTTGGAGAATGCTGATATGTTTTTGGGGACTTATTTTGAAGGTTCTGAAATAGAATGTAAATAATTTAGTCCTGATCTAGGGATAAATCCAAAAGATGATGTAATTCAATTAAAATGAAACAAAATCCCTAAAATATTGTTCTCTCTAGAACATTTATTCACTAGACAAGATGAATGTACTAAAGACAAACTTGTCTAGAATCCTAACAAAATAGAGGACTATGAGAAAATTAATATTGGAAGTGAGACTGACCTAAAATGAATCTCCATTGGTAGGTGTTGTTCACCAGAGGAGAAAAACAAATTAATTAATCTATTGATTAAGTATAAAGATGTCTTTGCTTGGTGCTATGATGACCTTGAAGATTTTAGATGTGGATAGTTTTAGCATCATATTCCTTTGAAAGCAAATGCAACTCCTTTCAGGTAGAAGTTAAAAAATTATAACCCAAAAGTTGCTGAAGCTATCTTCAAAGAGATTGAAGGCTAAGATTATTTATCCAATTCATCAGTCCACCTGGGTGGTGAACATTATTTTAGTACACAAAAAGAATGGGAAAATAAGAATCTATGTTGACTTCAACAATTTGAATCAAGCCAGTTTAAAAGATAATTATCCCTTGCCTATGATGGATCACATCTTACAAACTGTTGCTGGGTCAGAAATGATGTCTATCTTAGATGGGTTCTCAGATTATAATTAGATAAGTGTAGCTGTAGCTGACCAACATAAAACTGCTTTCACTACACCTCAAGGAACTTTTGATTATAATCGTATGCCTTTTAGTTTGATTAATGTTGGTGTAACTTTTCAATAGGTGATATATTCATCATTTAAAGATTTGAAAGATAGAATTATTGTCATTTATCTTGATGATTTGACTATTTTCTCTAAAAAAAGAGAAGATCATCTGAAAGATCTGGAAACTGTCTTACAAAGATGCCTGAGTCATGGGATATCTCTTAATCATAAGAAGTCAGTTTTCTATGTTACAGAAGAAAAGTTATTAGGACACCTAGTTTCAAAAAGTGGAATCAAAATTGACCCAAAAAGAGTTAGAGCAATACAACAACTAAGCCTTCGTTCTAATAAGACTAGAGTTAATTCTTTCTTTAGTCAGATTATTTTTTTCAGAATGTTCATTCCTTATTTTGTTGAGATTACAAAACATATTGTAGGAATGATGAGTGAAAAATAATTATTCAAATAGAATGAAGCTGCTAAAAAAGAATTTGAAGATATTAAAGAGGCGATTGCACAAACACCTACTTTAATAAATCTTGATTTCCAAAAAGATTTTGTTATTTACTATTATGCGTCGAAACATACTATGTCTGGTATCTTGTTACAAAAAAATGAGTTAAATATAGAGACCCCAATAGCCTTTATGAGTGTTCCTCTCAAGAAGCATGAACTTAAATATTCTTTGGCTAAGAAATAAGCTTTTACTGTAGTGAAGGCTGTTAAACAATTCAGATATTATATACTTCATTCTCATTTAGTTATATTTATTCCTAGTTTGGCTGTGAAAAGCATTCTGACTCAACAAGATGTTGAGATGAATAATAGAGCAACATGGGTTGCTAAAATTCAAGAATACGACCTAGAGATTAAGCCAACCAAATTAGTTAGAGGTCAAAGTTTATGCAAATTGATAGACAAAAGTAAAGAAGAAGAAGAAGAAGAAGAAGAACTTCCTACTGTCCTATTGGTGAGCTTACAAGATCCATGGTTCCTGAACGTGGCACACTATCTTACTTATAGAGACTATCCCAATCATTTATCCTCAAAGGAGAAAAGGAATATGAAGTTAAAATCAACAAAGTATGTGATTTAGGGTGATGTCCTATATAAAAAAGGATTAGATAGAAACTTTCTAAGATGTGTAGATAAGCAAGAACAATACAAACTATTAGAAGTTTTTCATAATGAAGCATGTGGTGGACATTTCTTTTCTTCAGTCACAGCATTCAAAATACTTAGAAATTGTTATTATTGGCCAGGTATGTTCAAAGATGCATATAAATGGGTGGCTAGCTGTGAAAAATGTAAATTATTTTCAGGAAGACCACACTTGTAACATTACCTTTGAGGCCTATCATTATTGAGGAACCTTTAAAATAATGGGGATTAGACTTTATTGGGCCTCTTTCACCTCCATCAAGTGCTGGTCATACACATATTTTAACAACAACTGATTATTTTATGAAATGGGTTGAAGCAACCCCTATGAAGAGAACCACTTTAGAAGTGGTATGTAATTTTTTAAAAGAAAATATACTGGTATGTTTTGGTGTTCCTCAGAAGATTGTGGTAGATAATGCTACCATTTTTTCTTCAATAGAACTTACTTCATTATGCTATGAACATATTATCTCTCTTTCTCACTCATCAAATTATTAGCCTCAAGGGAATGGACAAGCAGAGTCCAGTAATAAATTTTTTATATCCATCATGAAGAAATTGGTGAGTGATAACCCTAGAGATTAGCATAAGAAACTATACGAAGCACTTTGGGATGACAAGGTAACCCCAAAAAGAGAAATAGGAATGGCACCGTTTGAGTTGGTTTATGGGATAGGAGCACAGGTATCATTACCTCTGAAATTATCTGCAACTAAATTACAAAATGTCAAGATTCTTTAGAGAAAAGAGTTATATACTTAACTAAGATTGAGGAAGAGAGAAACGAACTAGTTGATCGGATTACTGCTCATCAAAATAGGGTTAAAAAGATTTTTGATCAAAAAACTAGACCTAAAAAGTTCATGGAAGGAGATGAAGTATTGCTATAGGATAGAAGGAGAGAACCTAAAGGAGCACATGGCAAATTTGATTTACTTTGGAAAGGACCTTTTAAAATTCATCAAGTACTTGGTCCTAATTATTTTAAATTGGACTATCTAGATGGAACTGTTTTACCCCTATCCTATAATGGACAAGATCTTAAGTTGTATCGATTGTGACATAGGTGTCCCTTGTTTTGTACATAGCCTTTCCTTTGTTGTCACATTTTGTGTTTTCCTTTCCCATTTTTGGTTTGTCTTTCTCCTTTTCTTCCATTGTTGTGTTTTGGTTTGCATAACTAGAGTTTTTGAGTTCTCTATATTTTGTCATAAAATACAGTCCCTAGTCAGAGCTGATGTTACCTTTTGAGTCATCCTTATTCAAATTTTCATGAATTTTGCCATAAAAGAGTTCACCCGCTTATCGCCTTTTGTGTGTGAATTTTTAAAAGAATTAAACCTTTGAACTTGAACCTTTCTCAGAGTTCAAGAGTTCAATAAGTTCAATGGTTTAATAGGTTTAATGGTTCAATATTTTTCAAAGTGAACTGTTTGTTCTTTTGTGTATTTCAATTATGACTTTGAACCTTTCGATTGAACTTGAACTCTTTTTCAGAGTTTAGAAGTTCAACGATTCAAAATTTCAATATTCAATGTTTTTTAAAGAGTCATGTTGACTCAGTTCCCTTGTATAAATTAATGTATCATTGAACCTACCATTTGAACTTACCGTTTGAACCTAACGGTTGAACCTACATAACAGAGTTCAAAAGGTCAATGATTCAATGTTTCAAAGTTTAAAGTTTTTGGAAAGATCATATGACTATTGGTCAGTCTATGTAGTTCATCTCGTACCATTGAACCCCAAAGTTGAACCACATTTTCAAAAGTTTAATGGTTCAATGACTATACTCTCATCTCGCCCCGAGGCTTTCTCTAAGTTAAAATTAATAAGAGATTTAGAGGAGAATATATCCAAAACTTAATATAAAGCAAAAAAAATTGAATTTTCACGAGGTTATAGATAATCATTACTCATCAAAATCATGTGTAAAAAATGCTTGCCATTAATGCATTTGTCAGAATGTGTGTATTATCAAGCATGTTTAACACGTATTGTTTTAGTTTAATCAATTAATTTGGTTAATATCTATATCAAAAGAGAATAATTCAAATTTAGCAAATGAACATACTGGGTGATATAAATGAGAATAACACAGGTGGTATAAGATATTTGATTATTTGAATTCATAGTAATTTTAGATAAATTTAAAGGTGAGTTTTACTCTTACTATAAATTGTTTCCTTTACTTGGTTGGAAAGAAGGATCTTTTTGAGTTTACAACATTATTTAAGGAGTTCAAAACATTTTATTTTCATTATATCCTCCAACCTGTAACCATGAAATCTGCATGTCTCGATTACGAGCATGGTTCTGTTCTCATATGTTCTCCTCCTGAAATTGGGGACACTTCTCTAGTCTAATATGATTTGGAAGATTTTAAAGAAAGGGCTAGAAATCATGTGTCAAATCCTATGATGCAGAAGATAGTAGAAAGTGGCTTGGTTGAGGCTGCAGCCTTTCCCATGGCTATCTAATGCCCTGAATTAGTCTTTGAATGCATGAATAGATATGAACCTCATAACAAGTACATCAAGATTGCATATGACAATGTTTTACTGCATATCAATAGACAAACCCTAATGTCTGTAATGAGAATTCCTCCCAAAGAACCATACTCTAACCTTAGTGTTACTTCTTCATATGGTTATTTTTCATTAAAGAAAGCAATTTACAAGAGTGTGATTGCTAAGAATTGGCTTTTAAAATTCCAAAAAGGGGGTTTAAGATTGTCCATACCATTAACAAGAAATCATATGATTTCAGAAGTACAAGATATTATAGTATTACTACACAGACTAAAAGGTAATGCTCATGCATATTATTGAGAAGGCTAGATGTACTTCTTCATACAAGTGATCCTCCAAGGAGAGCAATATTTGGATTAGGTGGAAAATGTAGTAGAATATTTGCATCTAGGTTTAATTAATTATTTGGTAAATAAAGATTTTTATATATCTTCATAACTCTTCTATTACCTGGCATCTACAAAACAATGGGTAGGATTACCACATGCACCCTTGGCTGAAGATAGTAAAATTTATGACTATTACTCACAATTGCAAATGCATAATTACTATGAGGATTACAGGAGAGTCAATGATGTTTTTACTAGGAGAATGACTTTTGAATTGTCAAACAACATCAATAAAAAGTTATTTGATGAAGCTATGCAACTAATCAACATTTATGGTAGTTTATTCACTCAATTTTCCAAGTTCACTTATATTAGAGTTGGGTGTTTTAATGGTGAACCTTTAAAGTTACATAAGTATGTTTTTGACCGATTTGTGTTAATATAAGTTTGCAAACAATTAACACATGTAGATAAAAAATTTCCAACAAAAAAGAAATCTAGTATATCTTTTCCTATTGAACTTGGATGTTATTCATGCAAGTCAACTTATGATGCCTTGAATTTAGAATTAGATCTTAAGAAATTCAATTTTCAATACTTCACAGCCAGATCACAATTTGACAGCAAAGGTTTTGCCAGAGATAACTTGGATCTTGGGACATGGTTTTCATATATCCCTCAATTAGAGGATTATTGGGAGGATTGTTTGGATGAATTTGAAATCAGAAGGAGACTGTGGTCTAGGTTCTCCTTAGGGCAAATTATAACCCTAAATTTGAATATGGATATTTTTGGAATTTTTGATAATGATGAACATGTGACTGATCTATAATTTGAGAAAATTAAAAAATCACCTATTCCAAAAATTGACTGGGAGAAAAATGAAGAAGATAGAATTGAGGTTAAGACTCTCCCAGTGATAAGGTTAGCTGAGAAATGGTTGAGAGAGCAAAAATGAGGGGTAGCTCAAAACATAACTTCCTAGAAATGTACATCAATAATTGAATCACCATTCCTAATAAGCTCCTCTAATCAGCTTATTGCTATTTGTGATGCAGGTACTTCCAGAGAAAAAATTGGAAGGGATCCTGTCATCAAAGAATTTGAGAAGGCGCTTATAACTACTCTACCTCCTCGTGCCACCAGATCAAGGACCCAAAGCAAGAGAAAGTGTCAAATTTTTGAAAAAGTAATTATGGATTTGAATTTCTAAGAAGATTCAGGAGAAGCCAAAGGTGATAAAGAATCTGGTTCACCAATGACAGAAGAGGTTAGTGCAGATCAATAGACAATGATTGCTTCTGATTCTGCCAAACTAATGATTATTTCAAATGTATCTTTTGATCAACTGAATCTTGATAAAGAAGCCTCGACCTTTGCACCCAAGTGCTTGGAAAGCTCAATTAACAACAAAAATAAAGTAGTACCATTTTCTTTTCCCTTGGAGGATATGGTAATTAAATGTTTAGGGAAAACTCCTAAATCCAAAAAGTTAAAAAAAACATCTAGGGTAGACGTTGACCCTAATACAGGGAATTAGAATGCAGAAATAGCCAAGCCAAGAACCAATGAAGAAGTTCAAGATCCTACAGTCCTGGATTTTACAATTAAAAAGGTGGATCTTGGGACTGCATCACGTGCCATAGATGTGCATCACCTTGAAGCGTCTACCAAAAGGATAGTCAGCAGAACCTAGAAGGACAAAAAACATAAAAGGGAATTAAAATAGACTGTGCGATTAATGGTAGAATACATTGATGCCATTCATGTCTATATCCATAACCGATTACCCAACTACCCCTGTCTTTTGATCCAAAATCACCTGTCAATCAAAGGATGCTAGACCAGATACACAGAGGCAAAATGGTTACCAGGGTATTTGATAATTAGTTGGATATCATCATTCAGAAAGGTAATGAATTCATCCATAAATTGAAGAATATATATGATCTAACCACAATTATTGTAGAAGATTTGAAGACTCAAAATGCTTTGTGGATAAAATATGAAGGAAAATGGATGAGCGTGATGAACCAGATTGATGAAGTATAAAAGTATGGAATAACAAAGTTTTTGTCAGAGAAGAACTTGACAAGTCTAGATGAAGATGTAGTATATGTAAGTAAGAAAAATATTGAATGGAGAAATTCAGTATCTCGACAAGGACAAATGGAGATCTTAGTCCGTCATCTCAGCAATGGTTTTACTTACATACTTTCTTTTCTTCATTTATTCAGTTGCTTTTCTATTCAAAACTTGATCTTTATTGAATTTGTAAAAACTAAATCCCGTATTGGTCAGAGTTACTTTAACTCTGGTTTAGTTTGACAAGTGGATTAGTTATGGCAACTATATATATATTTTTAATTATAAAAGATGGGGAGAAGATTAAAAAAAATAAAAGGAGTTAGAAAATTTTAGAATTGGACCATTGTTATTGACAATATATGTGATGTTTGTCTAAAACATTTTTCATCTGTGAATGAAAAGAAGAATTAATTGCTGAATACTTAGATATGTGTGTTTGAGTATTTGAAATTAGGTTTTCTATGTGAAATCTTCTTTTACATAGTAATTACTCTTCCATTAGACAATTCATTATATGTGTTTTATCTTTTTACTGGTTTAACTATATATATGTTTATCTATTTAATGGTTATTGAAAATAGAATATGTGTATTCTATTATCCATTGCTGTTATAAAATCTGGCATTCATAACATGATGATGTGTGGATGTTAATTTACCTTTAAAACACTTTCTGGTTAAAAGCATATCTAAATATTTGAATTCATTGAAAATATTAAAGGGAGCTATACCTTAATTCAGAGGGGAACTAATCTTAATAGTTCACCCATTTGTTATTTAACTTATTTGTTCTTGAAAGAAGAAGGGTATGGAGTCAAAATAAAATATTTTTAGATAAGGACAAATCTGTTAGCCAACACATATATTACCCAATATTGAGTATTGAATGCGCTTTCATATGACATAAATTCAAATAACAACTTTTCATTTTGTTCCCATTTGGTTTTAAATTTGCTAGTCAACTTTGGTGGGTAATTACTTACCACATGATAACTTTGTTTTGATTTTATGTGCTCAATCACCTCTTTAAGATAGGTATAGATCTCTCACTTATTAGATGACTTTGTTTAGCTATTGATTTCATTTATTTACCATGCATCTCCTTGACCAAGACACTTGTATTCATTTCATTTACCTGGGGTCTTTTGACTTATGATCTTTCTTTATATGCTCTACGAGCTGCGAGTTGATGTGATTGAACCACCTATCTTTGTATCAAAGCTTAGATCTCTTTATCTATGTTGTCAACTATGTTTTGACCTTTCAAGTTTCAAGTTGACAATATTATGCCATGTGGCATGATCTCAAGGCTCAAGGAACTTGGAGACTCATAGATGAATAACCATTGACTTTACTTTGGCCTTCTAGGTTCTAGGCTCACGAGATTTTACCAACTATCTAATTCTTAGAGCTTAGGGAACTTTGAGGACTCGAGGCCAGAAAACCATAATCTTTACTTTGGATTTATAGATTCCAAGCTCATGATATTATGCCAGTTATCTAATTTTTTTAATCTTGGGGGACTTTGAGGACTTGGGGCCACAAAACCATTAACTTTACTTTTTGACTTCTAGGTTCCCAGTTCATGAGATAGTACCAACTATCTGATTCTTAGATCTTAGGTAACTTCAAGGACTTGGGGCTGCATAACCATTAGGTTTAATTTTTGAATTTTAGGTTATGATTTCATGAGGTTGTGCTAACTATCTTGCTCTCAAAGCTTGGGGAACTTTGAAGAACATATGTAACTAGGCCTCAGACATGAATAATTTGTAAATCTTTGACAATAGACCTACATACATATGAAAACATAGAGGCACTATGACATGAAAAATTAGCTATGTTAGTCAATAAAAATCACAAAGTCCAATTCCAAGAAAGATTATGAAAATCCAAGGTTAAAAATGAATCCTGATTTATGCCTTGTTTAACCCTAAAATGAAATGTGGGGGTATGTATTCCACTTTAAGCCTAGGGTTAAGAATATAAAAATGAAATGGCACAAGGGTGATAATTAGATATATAGTAAACCAATTAAATGCTAAACTTAAATATAAACATACACTAAATTTATTATATTGAGATAGTCTAAATATGGAAAGCATAACTATGTTAGATATAGAAATAACAAAGAATAAAAGTACTTAGATTATTTTGATGCCAATGCAATTCTAGATCTAGAATAGGTAGAAAGTAGGTAGAAAGATAGTTCTCTAAAAAAATTTAGATTATGGATATGGTTCCTCTAGTTATATAGATAGTTATGTTAGCCCTGGATGGTTGCATCGATGCTATTATTTGAATCCCATGATATTGTATTCTATAAAATATTTGGTGAAATAAGATGTGACCACTTAGATGCGTCTAGGTTTGGATTTGTTGGTGCGTTTAAATCTTGGACATGGATAGTCGATTCATGTGAAATGGTAAAACCCTAGCTTTCTATCTTTAATGTGACCTTGGGTAAAAATGGGTTAGTGAGTATATGGTGTTAAGCTGACCCTAATGACCCTATTCTCAAATGATGCTACCTACATGGCCAATACTTAGAAGAGGGCCTCAGATTGATGTAATTTTTACCTATGTGTTGGATTTTATGTGAATCATGCAATGTGTGTAAATCAAGTACAATAATGACCTAGTTTGTAACTTGGAAAATTGGGCTCTTGGGTTGGTCCTTTAGTAATTCAAACTTGTAGATGTGTTGTACCTCTGACTGGTATGAAAATAGGGAACCTTAATCAATTCAATGCTTGATAGAGTGATTTTTGATAAGTTCCTTGGTCTCTTTGGTGTTTTCTAGGTTTCATACATGAGTAATTAATGAAGGTTGATCTTGTATTTATATCAATACCTTTAGAGTAATAACTCACCTTAAATCACTTAAGCTGACCATTGAAATACGTTTCATTTATAAATTAGATGAATTTAGGGCACTCGACACTTACATCAGTGTAGGATAATAACATCGATGTTACTATTTGTCTTAGACATTAGTGTCTAGGTAGTAGCAAAATAGGTACATGATAAAAAAATGCACAGGTGTAAGATAATTACATTTTAAGCATTCTTGGAAAGAGAAAATGTCTTTGTCATCAATATAAGATTAGTCAGACTAAGAGATAGGCCAAGGGGCACAAGATAGAGTAAATACAAGGCTTGTGGAAGTAATGAGAGTTTAGAACTAAGAGGAATAAGCAAGGTTCAATTTTTCTAAGTATACAAGACTAAGGTAAAATATTATCTACACTCCCCCCTTTAATCTAGTAATGAAATTACTAGTTTAAAGGAAAAGAGTATTTACCTAGGTGTGTGTGCACACCTTATCTTTGATTTAGTTGAATTTGAGTGATTTTATAGTGACTGACCTGCAATCAAGAGCATGCTATTATATAAAATTAGTGCATATAATATGGGTTAAAAGTACTTATAATATATTGAAATGAAATAGCATAGTTTAGGAGTACACCTATGTGTCATGCAATTGCCTTGCCTATTGGCATGTTTTGCAAAAGATGTATCATTGTACGAATCTAAAATTGAAATCATGATAAATATAGATAAATCCTTAAAGTGCATATATCCAAGGAGATAGATTTTAAGGCACATTCCTCCAAATTTGAAGCAAAAGTGATTTGCCACCTGGTAGTTGAGATTAGCTCAATCGTGTAACCTAATGATACTTATAACCTGGTGAAGCTAAATGATCAAGTCCAACCTAAAAACTTGGAAAGATATGGAGATTTGATCACCTCAATCATACCAAAAGGTGAAATAACTACTGCATTAGATTAGATCGATATGGTCTATAATAGTCTGTGTGGGGTATCAATACATGCAATGGTTTTGGAATCTAAAACTAATTTAGATTTTGAAATATTAAGTACATGTTGCATAACATATGCACCTTAGATATGTCTTATGATGAAACTGTGTATAACAATGGTACAAATGTATAGAATTCTAAAATAATTATTAATCTAAATCATATAACTATGTGCCTTGACCAATTCAGATAACTATGTAAGTGTGGAGGACATGCTTCCAAAGCATTCCCCACTATATATGGAGAAATATAAAAATTGATATAAGTACCAATGTGGAGGACATGTTTAAAAAACATGCCCCCACTATAAATTGGATATGTTGAAGACTAAATAGGTGTGGAGAACATGTTTCCAAAACATGCCCCTATTAAATCTATTAATTGATATAAGTACCATCTACTGAATAAATGTGGAGAACATGCTTTCCAAGCATGTCCCCACTGAATCTAAAAATTATGAATGTGTGGAATCCATGCCCATATGACATGCCTCCATTGAATCTAAAAACTGATATAAGTACCATTTACTGAATGAGTATAGAGAACATGATTTCAAAACATGCCCCCACTGAATCTTAGAATTATGCCAAGTGTGGAGAACATGTTTCTCAAGCATGGCATCACTATATGACCCCCACTTTGACGTGAGTTAAAGATAGGAAATGGGAGATAACTCACCTCAAAAGGGTAAGATAACTATAAAATTTGTGAATATAACCATGTAGCATATAGATATAATGTGTCTAGGTAAATGTATCATTGAATCACATAGAACCGTTGTGATCACATGTAGGCCTAAGATGCATGATAAATATCATGGCAACATATAAATAGTAACAATAAAAGATAAATAATCAAGCATGTACACACATAAGAGCACTCAAAACCAAGTCAACAAGTAATGGTCTAAAGAGATCGTAAATAAGGGGCATGTTCAAATGCCACATATTCAAACATACATGACTTAGTTAAATATCTATAAAAGCAAGAATGACATATTAAAATGTCCATACCACAAATAATGACATGATCAAAATGTCAAATAAATCATACATAGGCATGGGGGATGCAAGTAAACGAGCATACTCAAATTCTCAAATAAACATGATAAGACACTCAAGGAAGTGAAAAAATTAAAACATAAGCAACCGACATAAACATGTCATAGTGGCCCATGGATCCAATGTGTTAGGAAAGTATGTCAAGTGTATAACATATGAATTACCCTATGTAAGATATAATCATGGATAATAGGTAAGTGTAATTACATATATAAGCTCAAACATGATAATGTAGAGTGATCATTGAATTAAATATCCTGTGTGTGTCACAATCAAAGAAGTAGATGCCCCCAATGTACATATGCCATGAGTAGAGAGAAATCCCAACATCCAAAAGTAGGAGTGTATCATTTATATGTGTATACATGTATCACATCCAATGTATAAGTGTGACACATATGTGTATGTAGGAGTAACTATGTATGTGGTCTATGAATATGGAAGTACCACATGGATTCCAAGTAGTCAATATAATATACAAGTGTAGATTTTTTTTTTGACTTTTTGAATGTATTTTTTTTTTTGTATTTTTAAATTTTTTTGGAATTTTTGGAGAGACTATGCTATGATCCTATCCAATGGATGATCATAGGTATCTCCCCCATTCAATGCCTTGCAACCTTAAGTTGGATCTTTTACATTATTTTCATCATGATTGGATAGGTTGAAAAGGTACATAACATGTTCCTCCTCACATTTTGCATATGTAGTATAAGAGCTAGTGTTATCAATTTGAAATAAGTATTAATTAAATTTCATGAGGAAAGGAGATACATTGTTGATTGTGATTTATTTTTTCTTCCATTTGGTATAGCCAAAGAATTCCTAGTGTAAATGTATATGGAGATATGGTAGGCATAACCCAAACCCATGTTTGGATTAATTTAGGACAACAAGCAATTGGTATTGTTATGTTGCCTAAAGAATATTTCCAACCTCCTTTATTTTGTAAGTTTATTGGATTAAATCCCATTTATTGTAAGCACCTTACATTTCAAGTGGGTTTTTATTGTGTAGGATCAATATGGTTATGCCAAAAATAAGTGCCACCCATGTATAAGGTAATTGTTAAATCTTGTTAGCATGGATGTTTTTTATGTTGTTCATGTTGATATTCTTACATGAGATGTGGACCTTGGATTAGCCCCATGTTGAGTAACATTTATGAAATAGTCATATAAATATTAGGAATACCACATTTTTGCTCATAATGTTTCTTAGGTAAGTTATCTCCATCCTTTAAATGAGGGATAAGGTTTTTCTATTTGGAAGGATATATGTTAAGTTTTTTTGAATGAGTAATTATGAAATAAGTGTATCATTAAGAATCTGAAGAGGAATTTATTGTTAGTTTATTTTTAGTGAAATCAAATGAGAATTCAAATCAAATAATACAATAGAAACTAAACTACTCTTGCCTAAGTACTTGGGTGAGCTTAACACAATTAAAAAAATGAAAGTAGAAGATAAAACACAAAACTATGTTACCTACCTCATCAAACTAGTGCTCATTCATTGACATAGAGGATGTTCATGCTTAGATTATGGGTAATAGAGACCTTCATCAATGCAATTTCCATTTGGGCAACACTTCTCTAAGACCACCTGAGGCTTGGTGAAGCTTCTCTTTAATCAATCGAACATTATAACATTAGCTGATATATTATTTAGATAGGGGCAATGGCACTTGTATTTATAGGTTATAACACTAAATTTAACCCAAGTGCAGTTAGGTTTAGTTTTAACCTTGGTTGTGTATAGATTAACCTTGGTCAAGTTTAGATTAACCATGGGTTGGGTTAAAGTAATTATGAAGGCTTGACACCTCAAAGAATATATTTATTAGGTTTGATGACTCATAGAATAAATTTACAAGGTTTGACTCACCTTTTCTTTGAATTTTAGGTATTTATAAAAAATATTATTAATTCCCTTGACTTTGAGCGCATCTTTATTGAAAATTTCCTTTTTTAGAAAATGTAATTCCCTAATTGAACTTGGAATTTTTACTTAAGCAACTAATTGTAATTTAATTTTTAATTAATACTGCTCAGGGTTTTTGACATTTAGGAATTATTTTAGTATTTTTCATCAATAGATCGAAAGGCCAATTTATCAATTTGCTAGGTTGCAATTTGACTGGGGTTGATCTAAGATAGGTTATCATTACGTGCAGGGTAATACCCAAAATAAGAAAGCGTCAACTTGATTCTAGTAATTTTTATCCCATGTGTGGATGAATTTGGTAAATCAAGTGACTTTTAGGCTTAATTTGCATAATTTTGTATAAATCTATCAGAAGTCTGCTATAGACATAAAATACAACCAAAAATGAGTGTCTATAGGAAGCATATCTATGCACATCATTATGTAATTAGGTAAATTATTCATATTGTTTATGAAATGTCCTTTACTTTAATTGGGAAATAAGGCCTCTACTAAATATAAATTACAATTCCAAATTTGAGAGTCTAAATTCTAGCTCATATGATGTACTTTTGAATCAAATAGTATAATCTTGAAGGGACTCGTCATCACATTATTTAAAATTGTGATAATGTTATAATGTAAGTTTTGGAACCTTATGGATGTTGAAATCCATGAAGAATGCATATTTAAATTACAATAAAATGCTTAAGGAAACCTTTTGTAGAGTATAGAACCAATTTTGAGCCTCATTGGAAATACTCATATGGCAAAGTTTTAGCAATAGTTTGTCATCTTGTGCCCATTAACCAGAAGAATGTACATAAATAATCATGTGGTTGATTGGGTCTTTGTTTGTCAAAAATAGAGGTAAATTTGACAATTCAAAATCTTGTGGTAAGGATATTTATTATACATTGCGTAAGAGGATGATTATTGAATGGAGTAACATGTGCTTGGTCATTATGGAAAGCCATTTCCATTTGGAGTATATAAACTTACTTTTGAAGGTCCCCAATAGTGGTCAAATAGACATTAGATATTCCATAGGGATAGAGGTTTTTTTCATAGGTGTTATCATTATTTATAACCCACCACCTCTTTTGAATCTAGACATATGGGTATCATCATGCTTATGTATAACAAGTGCAAGTTCATTATCACCAAATTTAGGATATTATGGTAATTATATGGGATATTTGAACTTTCATACATTTGGTGTATCATTTAAATAGTTTGTACCATTTGAAAAATTTATTTCATTTCCCTTTAGTAAGGGTTTAACAATTTTATCTTTGGAAAAGTTTAGTAAGGACACATTTTTTGATATGGAATTTATTTTAAATGAAGGTAGGAAGAAACCATCACCCTTGAATAAAGGGGTATTTTTTGGAAATGTAATAATGTTGGGGGTTTTAATCAATTTGATTGAAGATATTTCCCCTTTATTGGTTGTTTGTATATCATCCATACTTTCTTTGTGTAGTTGTTTAAAATTTTGCCTATCAAATGAAGGAGTTTCTTGGTCATATGTACCCACTTCTTTGGTAAAATGTGTATGCTTGATTTGTTGGTGAGTCATGGATTTATATGAAAACCCCAACCATTGTCTATTTGTATTATTATTTTTTAGATATATAGGGTGGTTTATACCTTGATCATATTTACCCAATCCTTGGCCTTGGTATCTATTATTTTGTAAGTATTGAATGCCGAACTCATATAATGGTAGTATAGGATACATGGCTAAATTTGTTTGATTCTTTGTAATATGGATCAATTTATCTCTTAGAATGATGGGAGTGTGGACATGATTAGAGGGATAACAACTACCATCATTTAATGCTTCTATATTACATGCTTTAGTAGTTGGGAGAAGGCAAGAATAGTCAATTTTGATTCCTTAAGGGAGATTTGAAGTGTTTCATAATCATATTCATCAAATCAATCATTATCATCCATGATAAGGGAGATGAAAAACATGATTATTATAACCAATCAATAAACAAACATAGGAATAAATCAAAAAATCTAGATAACTTCGCATCGAGTTCACTAAATGTTTAACCTTAAAATTGAATATGGTGGGTATGTATTTCACTTTAAGCCTAGGGTTAAGAATATAGAAATGAAATAACATAAGGGTGATAATCAGATATATAACAATATAATTAAATGATAAGTTCATATATAAGCATACACTAAATTTATTATGCTAAGATACTCTAAATATAGAAAATACAACTATATTAGATATAGGAATGACAAAGAATAGAAATACTTAGCTTGTTTAGATGCTAATGCAGTTCTAGATCTAGAAAATGCTGAAAGTAGGTGGGAAGATAGTTTTGGTACAATTGTCAGATTCTAGATGTGGTGCCTCTAGCTATCTAGATAGTTACGTCAGCCCTAGATGGTTGCATAGATGCTATTGTCTGAGTCTGATGATAGTGCCATCTATAAAATATCTAGTAAAATAGGATGTGACCACCTAGATGCTTCTTGGTTTGGCTTCACCTTTGATTTTATGCATTCAAATCTTGGTCATGGATAGTCATTCCTTGTGAAATGGTAAAACCCTAGTGTTCCATCTTTAATGTGACCTTGGGGAAAATGGAATAGTGGGCATATGGTATCAAGATAATGCCAATGAACCTAATGTTAAAGGACATTGCCTACATAGCCAACACTTTGAAGAGGGCCTTATACTGATGCAGTTCTCCCTTACATGTTGGATTTTGTTTGAATCATGTAATGTGTGTAAATTAAGTACATCAATGACCTAGCTTGTAACTTGGAAAATCAAGCTCTTGGCCTGCTTCTTTAGTACTTCAGACCTGTAGATGTGCTATACCTACGACTGATATGGAAATAAAGAAGCTTTGATCAATTGAATGCTTGATAGAATACTTTTTGATAATTGCCTTGGTCTCTTTGGTCTTTTATAGGTTTTTAGGTGATGAATGAAAGAAGGTTATCTTGTATTTATATCAATCCCTTTGAAGTAATAACTCATATTAAAGCACTAAGGCTGACCATTGGAATATGTTTCATTTGCAAATTGGATGGCTTTAGGGCACTTGACACTTGCATTAGGGTAGGAAAATAATGCCGATGCTACTGTTTATCTCAAATGTTAGTGTCTAGGGAGTAACAAAACAAGTATAGGATTAGAACTTGTAGAGGTATAAGATCAATGCATTTTAAGCATTCTAGGAAAGATAGAATGTTTGTGTCATCAATATAAGACTGATCGGAATAAGAGATAGGCCAAAGGGCACAAGATATAGTAGATGTGAGGCTTGAAAAATAAAAAAGAGTGTAAAACTAAGAGGAACAACCAAGGTCTAAATTTTACAAGTGTACAAGACTAAGATGCTATATAATCAAAAAATATCATCTACATGCCCAGGCTTTGATTTTCATAATTTTGAGATTACGTGATTTCAATTTAAACCTTTGAAACTAAACTTAGACTTATGTCTATCTAAGTGATGTCATGGATTTATAAGGTTAATAGGACCTCAAATAAGGAAATTCAAACAATAGTGAGTCCCTATTTAAATTCAGAAATTGGGGTTTGTGTGTGTTAGTACACAAAAAATATTGACCTAGTCAGGAAATACTCCTAAGTATTTGAGAACCCAGAATCTTAGTAATTCATTATAACAAAACTTTAGTTCTAATATGAAATCACTAAGTAAACCAATCCTTTGAAAAAGGCTTCTCCTTCCTCATACAACATACTAACCCTTTTCATTCCTAAGATCTAGGTGTGTGATTCTGTGAAATTAATTTCCCCCTTGTATGACAATCTTAACAAAGACTTGAATAAATACTGTACATTTTATTTTGATTTCATATTTTACAACCCAATAGTAAGGGAAGCTTGGACATTGCTCTACTACTAGCCAAGTATCCATAGCCCCGATAAAGATACCTTTCATTCCACTTAAAACCTTACTCTACTACTAGTCGAGCATCCATATCCCTAGTAGAGGTTACAAGAATCACCCTTATTCAATTAGTTTGCATGATTTTTTTTGACACATAAAATAAGGGTTGGGAATCACCATTGGTTGGGTGTATATATATTATTGTAATCAACACATCCCTACCAGTATGCTTCCAATTAAATATTTATTATCTCTCATTCAAGTTTTAACATGTAATAGTGAAATTGATCTTTTAGAAATGAGAAGTCTTTTTAAATTTACATGAGTACATCAGAGTGAATCCCAAGGGTCTAGTAAACTCATTCGATCTAGGTAGAACTTAATTTAGTCATAATACATACCTCAATCCTAAAACCTCAATAACTACTAGAATAAATCCTAATGAATGTCAATTGTGTTTCCTTTTATATCATCCCCTTACTCTTGGAAAGTATTTCATAGTTCTAACATGGGAAATCATTTGGTTTGTTTTGTAATCTAAGAAAACTAATCTAGGAAGCATAAAAACTATTCTATCAAAACCAAATACAGAAAACAAGAAACATTAATCTATGAAAATAGGAAATATTAACCTAGAAAGTAGGAAATATTACTCCAGATAGCAAGAAATATATTCTACTCCTACATCTACGTGTTTACTTACAGTCATTCAGAAGCATCTCCAGTTAGAGAAGCCATGAAATTATGCTTCAAAAATTATCTATTGACTAGAAAAGCAAGGTCCTTATCTTGGAGGTTCTTCAAGCACAAGGCATTGTTACCTAGAATTTTAGATATCTAATATGGGCTAATCCATAAAGGGGTGAAATTATCATGTTGTCTTTTATTCTCATGTGCTTTGGCCCATAAATGCACTAGTATAAAATCCTAAAAGACTTGATTTTAGATCTTTTGTCAAACTATATTTTGACAATGTCTTGGTGTTTGTTGAAGTTGTACAATGTTTTAATTCATGCACCTTCCATCTAGACTATATCAAGTAGTCTATACTAGATTCTTTCATCCTCTCCCATGTACTCTTTCATAAATTGGTACATTGGTATTTTAAGAGTGATAGGGAAAATTAGATGTTGTTAGTACACTAACATACAATGTGAAGTATTGAGGGTTTACTTGGATCTTATTCTATTTGCCCATAGTGCATACTTTAGAAGCAAGTGTCATTCTCTTGGTTTGTCTTGTGTTAACTTGTTGATGACATCCATCATATTCTTATTAGTAGATTCAAACACTCCATTCCCTTGTAGATAGTTATTTGAAGTGAACTTTATGGTGATTTGGTTATTATAATCCCACTCAGTAAATTTATTAGATTGAAAGGTTGGACTATTATCAGAGACTAAAAAAATTGGATTACCAAACCTAATCAGTATGTTCTCTTCTATAAATTTGATAACATTGAATGCAATGGAATTCTTAGTGGCCACAACTTCTGTAGATCTAGTGTAATAGTTGGTGGCTCTTAGGATGAATTTATGCTCTACTAAAAAAATTAGGTTGATCACCCCAACAAAATCAAGACCCCATTAAGTAAAATGACATCCTTTAATGACTAGTTTAAGGGGCATGATAACATTCACTTCCCTTTTTTTGAACACTTAGAATTCATGGTAGGTAGTAACATGATTATGGGCATCTTTGAAGATTTTTGGCCAATAGTATCCTATTCTCAAGATTTTATGAGCTATTGTATTGCTTGATGGATCTCCACTACCTATATTTTGGTGCAAATTATCCAGGATGTCTGTAGCTTCTTTTTTTGAGATACACCTCAATTAAGTTCCCTCATAATTATCCTAGTATAATACTCCATTATTTATCATATAATAAGATGATTTGATCCTAAGGACTCATCTTTGTTCTCTATTTAGCCCAAGGGGACATATACCTATGCTTAAATAGTGGATGGCTTGAGCATACCATTGACCACCAGGTACTTGAGTCTCATTGATCTATTTGATGTAGATGAATGGATCAGTTTTAGTCATGACTTAGATGATTCCTTGGCCTTGCACCATATTGGGTGGTCTAATTTCAAGATCAAACTCCTATAATTTTTCCATCCATTTACCTCTTATTTTACCTAGTTCATTTTGGTCAAGTGTGAGCTTGACAATTAGGTCTAGAATGATGGCATACATCTTGTTCCTCAAAATATAATGCCTAAACTTATTCATCACTTTGATCAGTGCATATATCTATTTATCTATAATTGAAAACTTTAACTCTACATATTTTAGGTTAGTACTCATGAAGGCAATTAGATGTTCATTATCATGTACCTTTTGTGTGAGAAAAACTGATATAGTGTGCTTTGAAGTAAATGAATAAAGGTAAAATCCTTAGTAAAATTTGGGCTAATCAGAACTCAAACCTAAACAATGGTGGTTTTGATGTATTGGAAATCTTTCTTGGATTAAGTTTCCGATTTTATTCTAGCATCTTTCTTTAATATGGCATTTAGTGGTTTGACAATCTCTGTGAGTTTGGAAATAAATTTTCTCACAAATTTTATCTTTCTAAAGGACTTCAACTCCTTCTTGTTGTTAGGAGTGGTCAAATTAGAAATGGATTGGATTCATTCCAAGTCAACAAAAACCCCATCTTTAGTAATGACATGGCCTAACAATTGTCCTTCAGTGACTCCAACGATGTTATTATTTGGATTGAATGAGACTTCATATCTTCTACACCTATAAAATAATTTTTATAGATGGTTTACATGATTAGTTCTATCCTTTCAAAACATTGTTAAGTCATCCATATAAATGATGATATACTTGCCAACTAGCCCTTCAAAGGCAAAATCCATAGCTTTCTAGAAGGTTATTCCTGCATTAATTAGGCCAAAAGGCATTATTTTGTATGAAAACTTTCTCTACTTAGTTGTGAAGGCAATTTTCATTTTACCTTATGCTTCTACCAGCACTTGATTATAATATAATAATCCATCCAATAAGGATATCATATTGGATCCACTAACTATTTAAATTCCCTCATCTATATAGGGTAAAGGATATTTATCCTTTTTTGATACTCGATTCAAATTTCTAAAGTCAACACAGCCTAATTTATCCATTATTCTTCCTAACTAGGATTAAGTTAGCTACCCAAGTGAAATGCATGATTGGAAAAAACATCTTAGCATCCAATAGATTTTGTACTTCTATCTAGATGAAATATTCTAGAATTTAATTTACCAACCTCTGTTGTTGCTTGAAAGGCTTATGTTATAGCTTAGTGGGATGTTATATGTGATGAACCTAGGGTCAAAAACATCTAAATCTTCATATGCCTAAGTACTCACATATTTATACTCTATTAGCAAACCTTTCAAATTTTATTTCTCACTTCTAGTTTGACTCAACCTAATGTTTACATACTATGGATGTTGGTCAGTGCCCAAATTTTCTTTGAAAAAATTGGATTTAGTTACTTTGAGTTATTTATGCTTTTGAGATTACAGATCTACATCAAAATCTCACTCTAATGAGATCATCCCCATAAGGGTGCAATTCTCTTTCAACTATAAGACACCATCTTCTCCTAGATATTTAATATTTATGGTTCAACATATTTTTCATCTATTATATGAGATTCAAAGGATCCATAACTATTCATAAAATGTACAATTTGTTGATCATCATCAAATACCTAGAAGTTCTCCACATTGTTTAGGACTGAGGGACAAAGAACCATATCCATATAATTTTTTTATATTTTAGACTCTTGGAATAGTGCTAGATTAGCTATTGAAGATGTTAGTGAGTTTGTTGTGTGGTTTTCTTCCCTTAGGATGGATATGAGGTTAAATGATTTAAATAATTTGATCAGATCCCATGCTTTATGTTTATACTTCTTCAAGTAAGTTTACGTTGGTTTTTCTTTCTAACTTAGTTGATGACCAATTATGAATCAATGAATATCTACAACTGCATGACATTATGTTTCAGTGTGAAATGTAAACCTAATATTATGGCTTCATACTTAACTCAATTATTAGTTCAAGGGAATTGTAATCTATATGTAGTTAAATATTATTTCCCCTTTGGATTGGTTAGGGCCATGCCAACACTTGAACCCTACTTTGACTTTTATCCATCTAAGTGGAGAGTTCATAATTGGGAAGGACCTTAAAATTCCTATTCATGAGGTTCTTGATTGGTATTAAAAGTGTACGCACCTGCATTTGAGGTTGTAAAGTCAACCTTTTCATTCTTAGCATTGTAATCTATGATTAGGTACTTCATCTTTCACTCTCAATCTAATTGGATCTAGTTGGCTACCCCTTTCTAAGGCAACCACATATGTGAGAAGTCTATAGCCATGTATCCATTCAGTGTCTTTGAAAAATATTGTCTTAGTATCAAGTTGTAATCTTATTGAATGTCAATGACTAGAACATTTTATACACTATTGAACACATGGTTCAAATGTAAATTGGATGTGTACACTTGTCAACTCCTTGACACATGGGTCAAAAGACTTGTTTAGCTATAGGACCCACCTTTTAAATTTATATGGGGTCAAACCTAGTTTCTTACGTATAACCATATGTATCACATTAGCTGAGGCACTTGAGTTAACCAAGAAATGATGCACATTCTTTTTGAACATTCTAACGGTTAACAAAAAAGGTGGTAATTTAGGCTTATCCTTATAAACAACCATAATTGTATGTGTAGTTTTTGACTTATCAATGAATGATATCCTAGTTGAGGATTTGAGTAACAACTCTCTCTATTTGATGATTTGGGATAGATTGTGAAGACTAAATTTTCCTTGATCTACTTCATACCTTCAATATATTCTACCCTACTCTACTCTATGACTCTACCCTTTATAATTGATCATTCCCTTTTGGAGGAGGTAGATCATTATTAACATTAGGATTTAGAGGTTTGGTAGCATTGTTATTTGGGGGCATGGAGGTAGTAGCAAGATATTTTATCTTCAAATTATAATTGTTCCTATAAAACTATTGAAAGGCATGATTTTCATCTGTATTATCCTTAGGTTTATCTTCATCTTCCATTGAGAATGGGAAGTCATATGTTTCAAAGACAATTATTGTGCTGGGAAGTCTTGGAGTAGTAGAAGATGATGGATCTAATTGATTTGCATAACCTTCATATCTATCTATTTATTTCTAAAATATCTCAAAGGTGGTGTAGAATTCTATGCAGTCTAACTCACCATGTTGTGGACTTTACACCATTTAGGAAATGTTGCTTCCAAGATGTTTATCTTTGGTATCTTTTTAGGTGGTTACTATTCTATATCATTTTAAAGTCTATTAAAAAACATGTTGTACCTTTGATATGCAAATTTGGGATTTTTATTCTATCCCATGGTGTTTCCCATCCATTTATGCATGTTTAAAAACTTTTTGGTCAAATTCTATATCATTCCTCAAATGGCATCAATTTTGAATTTTTAGAATTAGGAGTAATACCCTATGTAGTAGTAGTATTAATTGGTATCAAATATTGGTTCTAATTTTGATAGTTGGATGTAGATATAGGATTATTTAGGAAGCTAAGGTGATAGTTATTTGGATCATGTGATAGGGTAAATTGGGTGTACCCATGGTTTTGATTTTGATCCATAACATTCTAATTAACATTTGGGATAGGTTTGAGGGCTGGAAAATTATGACCAATATAAAGTGAGGCTAGAGCTTGTGGTTGTGGATTCAATTATCTATCAATGTTGATAGGTTTAGAGTAATCCAAAAGTAGCGTACCAACATTAGGTGTACTATAGAGAAAAATAACAATCATTGAATCTAGGACATTCTTTTAATTTTAAGGACTAATGCCTTAATGGGTTTATAAGCAGCTTCAAGTCAACTATATATCTTTTGGAATATTGTATTAAAGGCTCAAATTGGTTCATTAGGTTCTTTCCTCATGTTCTCAAAGTGTTGTTATATGACACTTGGGCTAGTGACTTATCCAAATTGTGTCAGAAAAGTGTTTTGACACTGATTCTTAGATGTGAAATAATTTTCTAGGATATTAAGGAACCAGTCATAAACAACATCTTGTAATGTAAAGAGAATTTTTTTTAGGCCACATCTTCATGGATTACATTTAGTATCCCTAAAGTAGTCTTGAAAGCCTTTGTGTTATTTAGAAATCCTACCTCCTAATGTAGAGAATGAAGGAAGATACTTCTCAAGGTTTATGGGAAGATCATGCACATCTTTAGGGATGACAATAGTAGAACTAGTTATCCAAGCTTGGACAATCAGGTGTAGGGGAAGACGAGGTCATCTATTTGTGGAATATGATTGGGTTTGGGGTCCTCTTAAGGCACATTTATCCAACCTAGCTTTTTTTATGGATTTCCAAAGGTGGGTTTAACAAGTTAGTATATGAGTTGGACCTTGTTAATCTTCTAAGTATATCCATTTCAACTCAAATGATATTTTCAAAGATAATAGGCCCTCCTTCTAGTGTCAAATAAATTACTATTGATGTGGGTTTTATACACATAAGGGAACCTTATGAGGTAACCTATAATGTTTTAGGATTAGTGAAGAAATACTCATTCCAATGCACAAGTTGTGGGGTATTGATTTTTATAAACAATATGTTGGTGGAATAGTGGTGAGTAGAGCAATTGTTTACCTTAGACGATTCAATATGACATAAGTCTAGATCTACTTAAGATGGTCAGATTGATGATGAGTTTAACCTAAAGTGGATATGATAAAAAAAATCAAAAATAAAGAAAGTTAGGGTAAGAAATAAGGTTTGTGAATAAAATAAGATGAAACTCTTCTAATAGAGTCTTAATAAACAATACTACAATGAAATTTAGTGTATATAATCAAAAGTTGTTGCATTTATGAGATTGTAATAACACATCTACAAAGGGAGATTATGATTATTGCATAAAATAATTCAAATTAACTACTAGACAATATGAATAATTATATCAAAAGAATATTAATTCAAAACTAAAATAATAAGATACCATATTGATGGAACTTCTTAATAAACTCACAAATTTAGAGAAGAACTATATTTGCACATCAAGACCAACTGCAGAACAATCCTTAGAATTTCCTATCAATTTTAATAGCTAGAATTCTCCTCCCTTTTAGATTGGGAGGATACAAATATATATAGGCTTTGGAAGGGGATGTATCCTCCTTCAAGTGAAGTCTAAATTTACATCTCCAATTATATAACTATCTCAAAAATCATGCATAAAATTTATGTATGAAAGTGTGTATATAAATAATATTCATCGACTAGAATATAATACATATATACCAATAAATTTGGAACTACCAGTTCTAACTCAATTTAGATCATGCAAATATATACATATATATAGGGTGATACTGATGTGACACTCCTAATAGAGGGAAATGATTGCATGATAGTTGTATAAATTAAATGAGCTAGTATCACCCCTTGAATAATCAAAATTGGCCCTATTGTAGCATGCATTGTTACATATCTCAAAAATTAGGGACCCTGTGATGATATGGAAACACTTGTAGTTGATTGTGTGCTTGGTACTAACCTAGAATCTCCCTCTACAACTCTAAGTTTCTCAAATAATGCAAGGGTAACTTCAAAATCTTTATTAATAATATTAAAATTGAGCATGGAAGGCTTAAATGTTTTGATGGCTTTAGTCATCAACATTATTACTTCTAAGATCTTAATTTTATTAACTATAGAAACTCATCAATATTTTTATAAATGGTTCCTTCAATTTCCTTCTTAAAGTTGTCTACAACAACCTTAAGAAGTGTTTCAAAATTGGGATTGTTTACTAGTTGCCTAGTAGAGATTATCACATCTATGACCCTCATATTCTTCAAGATCTCCAAGGACTTATTTTTTTGGCTTACAAAATTCCCTATTAAAACTTTCATTTGTGTGTGCTAATTAAAGGCACCATCCCTCTTTGTAATTACATAAATTAAAATCCATGCAACATATTGGGCAAACATTAGGTTCAGATGGTTAAATGCACTATTTCTTACAACTGAACCAATAAACTAAGCCTCGTTTCAAAATATTTTATTTGGTGCCAAAGTTTTAGCACCTTCACCCTCTGAGGTTGGGATTCACCTCTAGAAGCTCAAATAGTATTCAAAATGTTAAATAGCCTTACGGATTTGCTTTAGACATTGTCCAAAATCTCCTTAGGGGAATAAATGATTTGTCTCTGTAGTAGCCTCTGATGTGATTCTTATTGGCTCTCATATAATTCTTTCAT
This sequence comes from Torreya grandis, assembly GCA_037957365.1. Classification (NCBI taxonomy): domain Eukaryota; kingdom Viridiplantae; phylum Streptophyta; class Pinopsida; order Cupressales; family Taxaceae; genus Torreya; species Torreya grandis. Next base: position 5,168,584 of record JARHVA010000373.1, on the reverse strand, counting down.
GTCCTCCCCAGTTGAATCCACAAAAGAACAAAAATCCTCTGTAAATTCCATAGGATCACTTGGATTCCTTTTGGTCTTTTTGGCCAAAGGAAATAACTTTTCCCTTTGTTCTATCACTACCTCCTCCTTAGTGTTTATGTTCACCCTTTTACTCTTTCTCATCATTTTAATTATGCCACTTTGTTTATCAAAATAGGGGTAAACTATAGACATATTTGTGAAGAGACTAAATTATGCCTATCATATCTTTGACCTTGTAGCTCTTTAACCCATTAGGGCACAATGAAATCCCCTTATCCTTCGGATTGGTTGGGGTCTTCAGAGGTAGGAGGTGGAATAATTTTTGGAGGTGGAGTTAATACTAGAAATGGCATTGAAGTACTTATTTGAATGGAAAATTGGAGGGCAGGTTGAATAATCATTTTCCAACCTAATATTTCCCTTTGAGGGTTGATTTTTGCCACATACTTTGTTAGGCATGGGGTTTTCAAAATTGTCATTATGGTTGATTGTATAGATGTAGTGTGGCAATGGTATCTCTAATTGAGTTGAACATTTTGGGGAAATTAGTGGTCATTGAAGATCAAAAATAGAAAATAAAACTAAATATTCAAAATAGACACTCTTCTTAGGAGCCATTATTTGGGTTGACATTGAAATATTAGAATAAATGGAGATGGAAAATGATGGCCTAAGAATAACAAGTGGAAAATTTATAGCTTGAGTATCTACAATAGTAATATAATAAGCAAGAGAAGAAATTACCTTATTAATGTTTTGTCTTTCTTCCTCTGTAAAGATCTGCAGGTCTAGTGCCCAAGCTAGAATTTCTTCTTCCCTCAGGCTTCCTAGGCTTATTGATTTGGATTTTTCTATCTTTGCTTTCTCCTCTGTGGGATCTTGGGATCTATCTTCACTTAATTCCTACTTTGGTCCCTTTATTATTTATACATTTTCTTCTTTATTTATGGGGTAATCAACTAAGGATATTACATGTTCCTTCTCTTCCTCTTCTAATTCCTCCTCAAGGGATCCTCTTAGGGTATCAATACCTAATGATGGTCTTTACTCCACTTGTTGGATTTTGAAGGAGGTTGGCAAGATTCTATATTTCCTTTAGTAAGTGACTATGTGGAGAATAATAAGTGAAGGGGAAGATGAAACTGATGAGGGAGACACAATAATATGAACTTCAACTACATGTAATGGTAAAGGGATGAGAAGTGGAATAATAGTAGTGGAGGTAGGAGTGGATGGAGATGATATTGACATAATAGGGAATGTTTGAGGGGAAGGAGGAGTAGAGGGAAGAGATGAAAAAAATTTGAAGAAACTTTGGGAGCCTTACTTGTGTAACTAAAGTAAGTGGAGCGGGAGATGCCTAAGAGAATGTACTTGTTTGTACATTTAGAGGAGGTGTGATCCTCATAACTATAGTGGCTATGCCCAAATTAGTGGTGACTAGATGGGTAGAGGCCAGATAAGGACCGGGGAGGCCTCTCAGAATCTCCTTCTTGATCCAAAGATTTACCTCCCTTTAAATAATAGGCTCTCCCTTTGATAGATTGGTCTCTTCTTCTATGGGAGAGGGAGGTTTGTCTAGTTCTACTAGGTCTTGAGACTACGGTTGAGGCCATTGATGACCCCAAGTTTCTTTTACTTATTTTACCATTTTTTTCCTCACTCCTTGGTGATCTTTGGGTCATATTGGATGGCTTAGGCAATAGTCATTGGCATACGACTATCTATCATATGAATTCATACTTTAAAATCATCTAGAGCATTCAAAAAGATATATTCATATTCATATTATTGGTGACCATATCTAATGGTCACCTATTTTCTCACCTTGAGGAGCTGAAGATAGTTCCTAACTTTTCCTTGTCCATTCTATGAATTGGGACACCTTCAAATTGTAATGGGTCCTAACCTTTCCCACTTGGTTGAGTGTGACATCATTAAAAACTAAATTTTCCCAATGCACAGGGAGCTCTTGTTATAATAGGCCTAGTGTTTGAGGTTGAGTGCCTCATATATACTATTATATAATTGGTGGACAATCTCTTGTTCTACCACCTTGTCAAAGACATGGCATGGTAAAACAAAGGGGGTAATCTTGTTCCCTCAATTTTGATAATGGTATAATCTAGGTGAACTAGTAATCTCCTATTTTTGAGATACTCCTCAAATTTTTAGATATCTTGGGAAATTGAGCACCATAAATAGCCTAGTAGACTCGAGGATAAACATCCTAACAAATTCTAGCAATTTCATTTCCAAATCTATAAACAAACATGAAAGAATAATCTTCATGGATTCTATTACCTAGGTATTCTATAGATGGCTCCTATATTTCCCCATGAGCTTTGTGGACCATATCAATGGTTGCATCCACTAAATAGGACATCATGTAGAAATTTCCATCGACTAGACTTTTTTCATGTATAGACAATTGTTCCTTTAATCTTACATTAATAATCTATTATAGGGCCATGATTTTAATATAAGTCAAGAGAATGTCCAACAATGGGATCCATTCTAACTACACATAAGTGATACTGGTAAATCCATACAACCTATTCAAAAGGGCCATAAATACCCTAATACCAACCCTAAATTTGATTATCTTATTAGAGGAAATGCCTCTCTTAGGGTTCAATCTCTTTCCTTTTAAAAACCACTATTTCAATTTCCCCTCCATAGTTTTGTGATTTCTAAATACATTAATAGAGACCTGATTATAAGCAATCATGGGACCTAGAACCCTAAGGTACCTCTCAAATGCCCATACCAAGACATATGCCACTACATTCTTCCCTTTACTAAGATACAAGTAATCCCTAGAGAAAGTGTCATTACAAAACAAACCATGAAGTAGATCGATGCATGTAATTACCTCTATTTTTGTAGTCATATTATATATCCCCATGGTCTTAATCAATATCAAGTCATAAATGTATTATTTATCCTCATGGGATAGATGATCTTGTGAGTAGTATGACATGATAGACTCCACTGCATTCTAGATGGCTGAGTAGGGGAACTTTAAGTCTAGGTCACTTTTATCAAATATAATGTTTATGTATTTGATGCTCTCATAAATGGATTATGCAAAATGGGCCTCATTGTGATATGGTCTTGGAAAATCCATTTCAATAATTTGGGACTGTGTATCTCCTTCGTAAACTATTTGAAAGCTCTTATGGATTCATTGAAAAAACTAGTCCTTTTAGTCACTTGAGGGCTCAAAATTACAATGTTTGATTCATATGTTAATGGTGAAGTGACTTTAATTCACTTTAATATTTCATATATTTCCTAGGATTGAGTATTGAATGTATATTTCATGCGACATCAATGCAAATAATGACTTTTGATTTTATTCCCATTTGGAAAAAAAAATGTCAATCAATTTTGGTTGGTTATTACTTGCCATAAAGGAACTATTGTCACTCAATTTTTCACCCTTAGAGAGGTAGTTCAAGCCTAATTCAATTTAGTGATACAATGGGATTACCCCTAGACCCGTGGGTTGTCTATAGTGGGGGGTAAACCTCTAGTTAAAAGGGGTAGCTCCCTAGATTTATCTTGATTGCTCTCTTACTACTTAGTTGGTGTATGAAAAGGGATAAGAAAACTATCTAATTAAAATAAAAATATAACAAAGAGGTGATACACAAAAATATTTGATCCAATGCTATCATATACTCACACTTAAAAGAGGTAAAACTATAATCTAATTCATGGTTCAAGAGAGAGATTATAACATAAGTATTTCAACCTCGAGACTATGTATGTATAATAGACAAGGTCAAAGGTTAAATGGATTTATAAGACACTACTGAAACTCCAAAACACTTAGCTACAACATCACACTTCAATGTACTCCAAGTGACCTGCAAGAAGATAATGTATCCATACCTAGGTGCATATAAGTATGACAAGATGCAAGAACAAGCAATTTTCTCACTAGCATCTATCAACAAATCATTCAACACATTAAAACATGAACTTGGAAATATTGAACTAGTTTGAATTTATTTCTTAAGTCAAATATGAGTAACAAAAATAGCAGGGCTTTGCCTACCTTTCTTGTGGATAGATGACAATGCTAAAACTAGGCATACTTATAACACCAAAAAGAGAGAGAAATCCCATGATAAGAATGGAATATTGGGGGGTTACAAGAATAGATGAAAATTATTAGCTTTATAAGAGTTATGAGGAATCATATTAAGTCTTGAACAAGTGTTGCTTGATCTCTAAGTCTTTTTCAAACTACCTTTAAGTCAGAAGGAGTCAGTAATTGAGGAGTTCATAAGGCTTCTTGAAAATTGATCTGATCTCTTGTAGGAAACTTATTTATTTAAGTTGAAAATGCATGGATATTCATATATAAGGGTAGATTGACACCTAACCAAGGTGTATGAATCATTATATACTTTGAAATAGGATTTATTGAAAGGGAGAGTTAACTTAACTCATGAGGTGCAGTCTGTGATCTTGGGTAGTGAAGAGATCATCTAATTATTGTTATAAAGATTGTAAATAATATATATAAACCTAAAATATACTATCAACACCTCTTTACATCTCTAAAGGCTCTAATTGACACCTTAAAATACTTTTCATTCTTCTCAAGAAGTCACTCTAATGTTGGTTGTCTAGAAATAGTTGGCAGTTAGGTCTAGTTACACATGTTAGTTCATTTGAATGGCCATGAAAACTGAATGGAACCATGGAAAAAATCCTAAGATCATGTTATCAAACCCAATAATCACTTCATCATGTGAACAAGGCCTTCAAGGCATCACAACCTATTATTTCTTATCAATATTAGTAGCTAGGTCTCTCATTCGTAGTACACCTTAAACTATCTTCTTTGTGAAAATTCGTAGGAAGAGATTCATGAGAAAATGAAAGGATTTTTTTCCCTAAGGAGTTAGGATACATCACATGGTATGTCCTACAATGAATTTTAAGCATTCATGCATGTCTATACCCTTTAAAGTCATCAAAACTAGCAAAATAGAGGACATTTAGTGTGTTTATACAGGTGACATCAGCATCAAATTTCATGGTAAGGAGAAATAGAGAGATGTTGAAAAGGTTTAAATTTTTTTAGATTCAAACAATGCATATAGAGTCATTAGGAGACAAATCTTTCACATCGCATTCATCCAAGGGTTTTAGTAGGGTTTAAGACCTATTTGGGGTCTTAACAATCATTCATAAAGTACTAGCCACTAATTAGCCTCATTACAATTGGATAAATTTCTTGACTAACCCCCCCACCTATTACAAATGGATTAACTTCCCATGCAAATTGTGAGATATGATGTGAATGTATGAAGTTACTCCTCAGGTAGTATACCTAATGTTCTTGAAAACTAGAGAGAGGTCCAATTTGGGTTTTAGGCCTCAAAATGCAATCCTACTACTAGGAAAGATTTATACATCTCCAAAAAAATATCTCTCATAGTTCTATATGCTTTGATAGTGATTATCACTCCACTATGTGCATTTGGTACATTGGTCAGAAAACTTGAGGTTATAGGCTTGTCAACTCCTTGCTAGCCCTCAAGGGCATTTGAGTTGAAAAATGAGGTTTTGTGCAACCCAAGAGTGTATTGAGACATTTTATCTATTTTTTTATTGCCTCAAGGGTCCTCCATGGGGTTTTACATGTCTATTTTGTGTTTTAGGTTCAAACAAACCCCCTAGTCTCAAGATTGTCCCTTGCAAATGGAGTGAGCAAGGTTTGAGATAAAAAAGTGAGTATGATTATTACATGTATGAATTTTAGGGGAGCATGGATGTCTTATTCCACTCGTAACCATCTTATATATCAATTTTAAAAGTTTAATTATTACTATAAAGGCCTCAAAACATCAATCTCTCTCATGACTAGACAAACTAGGCTAGTGGCCTACAACTAAATGAATGTATCTTGTGATGGGGTCCTTGAACTTGTAGGATAGTCTCACCTTAACACCTTGAGAACTATAGATGATCTATATATATTTTGGATATTCTTACCAACTCTATATTCTAACCTTAAAACTTCAATTTTTCTACAAGTTTGAGATCCTTCTTAAAACCTTCAAACTAGTCTTACATTTCTGAGTGTCTTTGCTCAGTCAAACAGTGACACTTACTATATGGCATCAACACCCCTTTGATTAGTGAATGGTATTTTAGGCACCTATTTCTCATTTATGCACTTTAATATCTATAATGTTTAGTAATGAGTTTATCCCATTTTCTACATGTATCATTCATAGGTGTCTCAAAAGGGCTAAATGTAGGTGCACTCTCCCCTTGACCACTGAGTCATTAGAAAAATTGTCATCATGAGACCTTCTTGAAACATTATAGGGGTTATGTGGGAGGTGTGTTCATGTTACAAGACCATAAAGGGTCTGGCAATGCTCACTGGTCACATTAAAGGCTCCACCCAATGAGATAAATCTATAACATGAAGAAATATGAAGGTCTCTTACATTTGAATGCATAAGATGAGTTGATATAATGGCATTAAAATACCCCTTAGACCCTCTTAAATCTCCTAAAACATTTTTTTTACAACAATGAGTTCATATTTGCAACAAGATTGCCCAAAAATAAAGGTGGTGGGGTTTAGAGCCTTCTACAAGTAGTTTACTTTCTTAGCATTTGTTCATAAAGAATAGGGGCTTCACCTAAAGAAAAATTCCATGAATTGTAATCCCATTGGGATCCCCATACTTGGTGAATATATCAAGGGCCATCTCTATTTATTATGTATAGAAAAAACATTCACACATGACCCTTGCAAAGCTACCAAGGGACCTGATGAAGTGAAAGCTACGTATTTTTCCATTTTGAACCTTTGAAACCTCTCTAAACATTTAAGAGGCCTAAATAAGGTGGAAAGTCACTTTTCATATGTTCACTCTTGAAGATGACCATACAAATGAACATAAGTACCCCTTTTAGCTCAATTTATCCTTCTTTAGTGTTGAACCTACAAGGTCCAACTAACCTCTGACTTGATTTGACCTTAGAAATGTTATAAAACCTCTTTTCATGCTTTAAAAGTACTAATTGTATGTAACCTACTTCATATTCTTCTTGGAAATGACTTTAGAACCATTAAGAAGTTTCAATTGTATAGAAAGTTAGTGAAACTAGATGACATCATGGAGTGGACATTTCATTTGACCAAGAACTTACAAGACTTATACAGACTCTTGTTCACCCCCTCTGACAAACTATGCAAGAAATAAGTTTTGAAAAGACCCATATTGCCCACAATAGAAACCTTAACATCCCTAAAAACCTTAGTTTATGCTAAGAAACCTTAATTTCTCTAAGGTGACTAGAAATGTGTTTAACTCATGATTTAAAAATGCAAGGGCACTTGATAAGCTATGAGAACCTATAGACACTTCTAAGATAAGGGTAACATAAAACAAACTTGGAATCATAGAGGTAAAAATTTTGTCACATTTTGATAACATTCTTGGTGACATTTTGGGGTAGCCTGCCTACTAGGCTATGAGACCAGTAGCCTTTCCTCAACCATTGAGAGATGGAGTCCTAGTAGAGAATCATTAAAACAAATTAGATCAATCTAAAAGATAAACTAAACACACCACACCACACTAAGATAATAACCACACTATGCTCAAGGCGTTTTGGGAACACCACACAACAAAGACTCAAAACAACAGACCAAACAAGAAGGAAAAAATCAAATGTGCATAAACACTTATTCAACACACACCACACACCTACTTATGTGCATGACTAAAATTCATATCATCAATAATAGGGCTTAAAATGGATCCCATTTATAGAGATCGCTAACTCCTCCCCATCAATCTTGCCAATTTGAAGGAATTATTTTGCTTGCATTTGATGATGATATATGGCCCACTCCACAAAGTGTCAAACTTGGTATGTCTCCCAGTATTTGATCTATCCTCATCCCACTTCAGTACTATATCACCATCTTGGGAAACTATTGAATTTACTTTCTTATCAAAGGAATTTTTCATTATCACCTAATGATGCTCCATTTCTTTGTGATCACTATCTCTAGTCTCTTGCAACTCCAATTCTATCAACCTCACCTCCATTGGAGTGTTTTCAAGCAATTCTAACTGATATTCCAGTTCTAAGGCAAGTAGCTCTTGGGATATGGATAGTCTAGCTTCCCTTTGATAAATAAGAACAAAAGGAGAGTTACCAATTGACCTTTTATGTGTGATCCTATCAGCCCATAGGGATATCTTTAACTTAGTATTCCAAGCTCTTTGATTTCTATCCAAAGTCCTCTTGATGATCTTGATTACGTTCTTATTAGTAGAATCAGATAGTCCATTACCTTAAGGGTCATAATTGGATGATGTAATCAAATATATACTATTACTACTTGCCCAATCAATTATCTTAGAACCTATAAAATCAAGTGCATTATCTGAAATGATGGTAGAGGGAGTTCCAAACCTTATAACAATGCCTTCATAGAACTTCAAAATGGATCTCTCATTGGCCTCCTTCAATGCAACTTCCTCAAACCATGTTGTAAAGTAATCATTTTCTGTAAGGATCCACTTATGGCCAACACTTGATGGAGGATTAATCATGCCAATGAAGTCAAGACCCCTTTGCATGAAGGGTTGATCCACTTGAATGGGTCTCAATTAGAGAGCTACAAGTTTTTGTTTGCCTACAAAGAAAGCACATAGAGGACACCTTCTTACCCAAGCATATAAATATTTGAAGAGGCTAGGCCAATAGTATCCTACCTTCATGATCTTTTTAACTTTGGTCTTTGGAAATAAATTTCCCCCTATTACTCCATTATGAAACTTTTCAAGAAACACACCAAATTGATCACTATCAATGCAAATCAACAATACACCATTTATATCTTTTCTAAAAAACACACCATCTACAAGATGATAAGGAATAGTTTTTAATATGAGATACCTTCTTTTGGACCTGCTCAAGCCATTAGGACTCTCACCATTTTGGAGGAATATGATGATGTCTTGTGTCAAACTTTGTAGAGGTGTGAGATCAACTAGTTGAGGGCAGTCTTGACTAGCCAAAACTTCATCTTTTGGTTCATAAAGATCTGAATCCAAGTGTTCACATAAACCCTTAACTCTTACCAACTTGGTCACTTTGATGTCAAAATCATACTCCATAACCTTTGTAATCCACCTTGCCCTCTTTTCATTGAGGTATTTACATGTAATAACCCCTCAAGTTGTACTTATAATTATGTAGTAATGTTTTTAAAAGACTAATTACTTAACATTCATTCACTCAACCATAGTTATACTAAATAACTTTATCCAATCATATAATAAAAAAATTAGAACAATAATAGTTCCAAAATTCCAATACTGAATATAATATAATATATTACAAATGCAAGCAAAGTAAATACATTAGGACTCAGACATAGCTAGTCCACCAATACAACAATTATTATTCAACATATATAAATGAAATATAATTAAATTTCCTTTAGACCTTTAGCCTTAATATAAAATTGGATACCAAGCTTTTGAGAGCTCAAGTTGAACCAACTCATGTGTAACTGATAATCTCAAGTATAGTCTCTAAGTAAGTACTACAATGGGGAGGGAGAGCATCATCCAAGCACGTACCAACCATAGACCAATGATCCCCCACACAATCCCCTAATAGGGAACGTCCCTCCCTTCATGGTTAGGTAGATATAATGGTGTGGGAATCTAAAGAATAAAAAGGTACCCAAGTGTGTATGATGTCATAAAACTAAACATGTAGTGTATCATAAAAAACTCGTTCCATTACAGGATATCACACTAACATGTAAATCATACATACCAAAAGATAATGTCCTGTTATACATTATTTAATCACAAGATTTATACTAATTACATCCTCATAGAAATCATATCATATCACATGCTAAATAAGGATTAAGTATAAAATTATTCATCTATGCATGAATGAATCTTACATTAAAATCAATCCCAAATTAGAAATAATGACCACTGTTTATACCATCCGGGTAAAACACACATTAAACCAAAGATTCAAACTACTACAATTAGTTCCATATAATAACCCCCATGATAACCCATATTATTATAGTCTAGTGACTTAAGACATAACTATTAGTTTTCCACATTAGTTATACAAGTAGTCATAAATACATGGAATCATAAACTTTTATTCAAGCAATTATATATAACAAAGGAAGTCATACAAACACATGAAATTTTAACGTAACATTCATTTACACTCTCAAGGTTGTATTTATGCATACATGATGTCTTACTAACTATTAGAAAAAATAATATTCAAGTAATAACCAACACATACATTTAATTAGTCAATCTAGATGAGAGTCTAGAATTACAACCATAATATGTACCATCTAGGTATATACATTTAAGCTGAAGTGGTTTATGATATGCCATACTATCATAGCTCATTGTTCATGAGCACCCTACTTCAAACATGAACAAATGATCTTACTCCATAATTATTAAACAAACAAGTACAAGATTATACCATCGAAGTATACACTAGATTATACTACACAGTACTAATCAGATGAAAACATAATCTCTAAGCACGCATCATAATGCACTATTTTATTTTAAAAAAGTCAAATCATTGCATATAGAATACTCTCATAAAATATAATGCACAAAAGTTTTCATCTTCACATGACACTATAGAATTTGACCCTAATGACATGTTTTCATAACACTACTGTGCTACTAGAAAATCTATTTGTTTCTACTAGAAATCATATCACATCACTAAAAATTTTCATAATCTCGAGTAATGGTAAATAAAGTTATACCTTGTATGAACATAACTTAAGGAGAAATATTTAAATGGTTTAAGTTTCCTGCTTCATTATATCTCACTACAAATTTATTATTTTAGATATAGACATAGTATCTAATGCCCTATATAAGTTATATACTTATATGAATACCCAAGTTCCTGTATACATATATTTACATATGAACATTCCTATACATTTTAGTTGTTCTAAAGTACTTACTAATATATAATATAATTGTTTTACTATAGATATGACCATGATAATCATGCTCATTAATTAAAATGAAACTCAAGTTGGCAACACAACTTGGTTGAGAGTGTAACTCGACCCATAAACTACTATACAAAATTTTTGAGGCAAAAAAAAAGTTCCACCCAACATTTGATCTTGCATTAAGGAAGAAACATAATTTCCTTTACTAATTTAATTTTTTTTGGAACATAGACGATCAAAATTAGAATATAGGTCGACCAATTCCTTGAAACTCAATGTTTCATATAAGGACACCATTTTAAATCAAAACTCACCGTTGTTCTTTTTTAATAATGTATACATAACATTTTTAATAATTTAACTTAGCTCTTCATTAGAGGTTGGGCATTTCAAGGTAATGGAAAGTAAGTGATGCCTTTCCACTCAATTTCCTCAACTTAAATAAATATCCCCACAATCATAAATTACCAGATGCCATATCTTAAATTTACATTCGACATTTTTATTTATATGACTTGGAAATTTCAAATTAGTGACTTGGCAATTTCATTAAAAGACTTTAACTAATATTTTAATCTCAACTTTTTATTCCCATACACAATAATTTAATATTATATACTACATTCTATTTATAGTTTCAACATTTCATTATATACAACTCAACATTTAATATAAAACCCAACTCATAATTTATAATGTTTCCCTAAGAGTGAAACACAAGTAATCTAGAATTAAAACACAAGCCACACATATAAAACTTCAGCCAAATAAATTGAAATCAACGTTACCAATTATGACATGGAATTTCATAAAAGTAAATAAATACTTTAAAGTACATATGCAGCATTTTAAGTTATATGCTTAACATTCCTACAATGACTTGACTATATCACAACAATTTCATCATCCATAATAATATACTCAGCATTTTTATTTTATACATGGCATTTCATTTAATACAAACATAGCATATCACTTTATACAAAGTGTTTCAAATTAATGGCTTAGAATTCCAATTTTTATAATTAACATTCCAAATTTTAGACTGGGCATTCCATATAACTACTTTAATGTTTTGATATATATGACTTAACAATCTCAAATTCTTGATTTGTGATCTCAATAAGTGACCTGGCTTTTTATAAAAGAGACGTAGCGTTCATATATATAATTGGCATTTCAAAATTATACACTAAGTGTTTTAATTTATATGTAACCTATCAATGTAATTGTTATGATGTTGATATGTACCCTTTGAGAGAGTTATTCAGGCTCCCTCTGACTAAGCCATAATATTGGGATAACCCTAGGGTATGGGTAACCTATGATGGGGTTGAACTCTGGAGAAGGTTGGATTCCTTATGATGAATCACCTAAACTAATGTTGTCATAGGGAAAAGGGTTAGAAAGGGGAAAAGGGCTCCTAAGAAGGCTAAAAGGTGATGCACCAAATAAAAATGGGAAACTCCCATAAGCTTGAACCCACACTAGATCAGCACAAGATAATGCTAGCTCACACAACCTCACCGACCAACTGAATGCATAAGTGTTTCATGGACTAGGTTCATGTAGAACACTAATCCAGTCTTGTAATAGCTTGGAAACACCCTAAAGGAGGTCAAAATGGAGGATAATGGATGTGAAATATTCTCCTTCACATAATGCCATCATGCACAACTCACTCAACATAGATCCAAGGCAAGAGATAGGTAAATAAATTCTTTTATTACATTAAGAGGTAGTTATTAAAAATGATTAACAGGGTTTAGCCTAATCAAGATGAAAATAGTTTTCAATATAATAGATATTTCCCTACTCTTCAAGATCAAAGAGTCCTTGTGAGATTCTATAATCAGAGAGAGAGAGAGAGAGAGAGAGAGAGAGAGAGAGAGAGAGAGAGAGAGAGAGAGAGAGAGAGAGAGAGAGAGAGAGAGAGAGAGAGAGCACGATAATATAGAGAAAGGGAGAAGAGAGAAGAGGGATCATATTAACTAATAACAATCAATGAGCTACCACCTTTCAATGAATACTCCACCATACTTAATCCAATCCAGACTAGCCCTTCATCAACAAGTTAACCTACATTTGCTCCAATTAGTCTTCAAACTCTTCTCATTGGCTAAGAAATACACTAGAAGACAATAGTCTATTTTGAAGATGATGGATCATGATCTTTCCAAGAAAATAAAATCCTTAAAGGCTTTAAAAAAAATTAAATGCTCGAATGTATTCTTCAATCCCAAAATCCCCTTGCTTTGATTTCCTATGCCATCTCCCACTTGGTTTTATTATGAGGATAAAGTCCTCATACCCATGGACTTGATAGAGCCATGCTTAAGTCTGATTTTTAGTGGCTATTTGTCAGAGCCGACTATGTTGAAGGATGAGGCACTTCTCTATAATCACATATCTACCCATACTCTAAAATATGAGCATAAGTCTTACTATAGATTGAAAACCAGTCTCATTTATTGGTTTTCATACAACTATAATATCAATGAAGACCTATAGATTGCATAGCCTCATTCCTAAAACTATATTAGGTCTACACAGACCTATTCTAATTCTGAGCCTTAATGGAAATAAATATTCACTATTAACATCTTTGACTGTATGGCTGCATCTGCTTGACATTATTTGATTAAGCTCTAATGACGATATATGCCCTTTGAAGCTTTTGGTCTTTGTTTGACCTAAACCATGTTTGAACTCTACTTAAAATCCTTTGGCTTCAAATTTTAACATTATCCATTGATCTTGATCTAAGCTTCTCATATTGTGCCATTTATCAGCTCTTCACTCATTCTAAGGATCTTGCAATCAGTCTTGATTAGTCTTGCACTTACACCATGGGACAACGTCGCATTCATCCTGAGCTTGTTGACTTATTGACCTTACGTGCACTATCAATCTTCCTTTGTATGAATTTAATGCATACTATTGATTTATCTATCAGTTATCATGGTTATGATACTTGGTAGCTTCTCATTCATTCTTGGGATATACTAACTGTTTGACCCTTCGCTTGCTATTGATCTACTTTGGTATGATGGATGACATATCATTAGTCTATTTGGGCCCACTGGCCTTGTTAGTTGATGTGCACAGTTAGATATTCATTCAGGCACCTAAGATATTGACACTTGTTATCCACACATTCAATCTTAGGATATTTGAATTCAAATGGATATTTTCCACAACTTTAACTTGACGTCCCTGCACCTATCCCAGACTGCTTGTTTGACTTTGAAGCTTTATATCTTGAGATAAAAAAGACATCAAGATATGAAATTTATAGAGGATGATCTAGGAATGAAGGACTTCATGTCTATGTGATATTTTGCCTAAGAGCCTTCCCAAGTGCACTTATTAAATGTGTAACTAGGTTAACCTATCCTTTTCTACATGATGTTTGATGACGGTCTGGTCCATCTTCTTCACTTGCTCAAGTCATTTGATCATTTGGTCAATCAAGAACTTTTCTCAACTAATCTATATAGGTAAAATTTTTATATGTGGGAAAAATTTGGCCAATAGTAATACTCAAGCTTTAACACAAACCAATCTACTGGTACATAGATATATCCATAAGATCTTTTTATAAAACATAGGCTTAGTATTGTGCAATGTTGACTTAAAATAGAGTAACACAACCTAATAAATAGGATACAAGTATAACTAAGTCAGATGACACCTAAAAAAAATATAATGCAGACCTATCAAATTGAGACATAGGTTAAAAATAAGACAGGTTAATGAAAAACAATACGCAGGCTTAAGGAATGGAACATAGATGTAATAGATTAGTATGTAGAGATATAGTATATAATTAGATATCTGAGCAAAATTAATAGAAAACTTCAACCTTGATTTAATAATTCTTAGGCTAGATATAATAATACACACATAAATCAACCTATTGGCATACAGGAAAATAATTACATAACCAATCTTCTTGATATTTGTTGAAGAATACACCTTTCTCTTCTTTCCTTCAATTTCTCTCTTCCAATTCTCTTGCTTGCTTCTTCACAATGTTTCTATGTCCTAAATTTTCATAATATTTATTTATAAAACTAATCCTCTCTCTATATGATGCATCCCATTTCATGCATGCTAAAACTCCTAGTGTGCTCCATGCATAACATTTAATCTTTATTTTATTTTTTTAAATCATGCATTAATCTCTACTTTGCTATCTTAGTTTAAAAATTAATTATATTTACTTAACTAATATTAAATATCTCAATTTATTCAACATTACACCTATTTTCTCAAGTTATCTAAAATAATAGATTAAGTTGATCAAATTAAATAAAGATACCTAAATTTATCTTTCAATGCAATCTCATAAATGTTTAAAAAAAGACTAAATTTAGATTAGCATAACTCAAAGGTATTACTCTAAGATAATTTAGATTCCATGAAATCAATCATTACAAGGATAATTATTTATTTAACTAATAGATATCAAGTCATTAATTGATTTTTATTTCAACATAATAGTATCTGCAATAACTAATATCTATATAATAATTAATATCTATTTTCTTGATTTATTCTCAAAAATCAAAATAATTAATTTAAAATAATATAATGCATATTAAGAACTAAATTTGTATACTAATATAATCACATACAAGATTTTCTTAATTACGTAATAACATTTAAAACATGTTATGTGTATAATATTTTAAATCTAATATGCATGTGTGTAGGGTTACTAACAATTTCTTTATCATCACCTAATTGTCCCATCTAGCCCATCCTCTCTAATGATGCTTTCCCTCCATCATGTTTCAAGAGTAAGATCTATCTTACATCCACTTCACAACAATTAGGTTGTTAGTCTGAGTCATCATACATATCAATCAATGATGCAAAACTAACAAATACATATCCACAATATACATAATAATAAAATACAACTATCACATCATGTATACTAATCACTAATATCACTATCCCATTACAATATATGTCATAAAGATCATAACAAAACAATAACAATCAGTTAATAACCATATTAATTCACATAATAAAAGTTATAAATCATATGGTGAAATCAAGATGTGACATCTTCCCTTGCTAAAACTAGTCATCATCTTGATGACACTTATTCAAACAATAGTTTTGAATAACAATTTTTTTTTAACATAATAAAATCATGGTATCTTATATCAAATCAAGCAAATATATGCAAAATTTACCTGAATAATTCATCTTAGTTCTCCCAATTAGTATTATTCTTAGAGTATTGGTCTCAAAATACCCTACTCTATGACATTTTCTATTATGCAAACAAGTTTTGTGAAAGTCACTTACACTAATAGGTTCTATCGTGACCACCCCGAAGTCCAAAACTACAAGACAAGCCTAAAATAACTCAATAAAAATTTCACTGACTTCCCCAAAATCACAAGAGATTATCACAAATCCAAAACAAATGACTAGGGAGAGTTCCACAAAACCTTCTAGTCCATATGCACATCTCTCTAACCTAGAGAGTGTATTTCTCATTCTAGAGAAAAAATATTTAGGGAACTTGGCAAGAATAATGTGTATATGTTAATACTATCACTACTCCACATAGCTTCAGATAAGTATAACATGTCAATCTTGTCAGTACTCAATTAGAGCTCCTAACAAATATGAACATGAATAGGAATTGGAAATAATATATACAAAATCATGGAATACCCATCCACCATATACATGCGTATGGCCATATGATTGAATTTGATAATTTTTTCTTGTCAAATCTTATATTTTACAAGTCTATATGTCAAATCCAACTCTATAACAACTGAGTCAATGTTAGGTTAAGTAGGATATCATCATATCACTTAGAACTCACATTCTTAATTCACCACTCTTCTCTTAGGTATCCATGACTTGATGATCTCCAAAATATGCATAAGATTTAATGAACCATAAATATATACTACTAGAACATAGAATGCAATACTATATGCTAAATGAATCCAGATGTACTAACATATATACAAGCAAAATCATACAATTATTTTGTAATTGCATTAAGTTACCACTAGCCAAACTTAACTAGTATCAAAATTCACAACTTAACCTATAGTTTTATATTAATAATTAAGAGGAAATAATACTATATTTATCATAATATACAAAAGCCAATGATCATACCATCCTTACAACTTTATAAGTGAGATAATGTCTCCTTGCTTGCATGACTAGCACACAACAAGTTAATAAGTTTATCTAAACCCTTTTAGACTACCAAGATGTTTTGCACATCTTATACCTTACTCCCAAGGAAAGGTATATATATATATATATATATATATATATACTTTTTAAAACAACATGCTTAAAAAATAATAATATCAATCTAAATAAAGGTATACAATAACATAATAATCAACTAGAATTAATATACATTCAATGTTAGCCACTCCTCATGGTTAAGTACACAGCTTTTGATAAAATAGTGACTCTAAAAAGTCATAAGTGGAAATTAGAGAGCTAAAATCTCAAAAACAAATCTTCTATAAACCCTCATATGGTAAATAGAAACACTGCAATCCATGTTGCCAATTATTATTCACTTACCAAAATTGTACGTGTAGTATCACAACTTACTTCCACAATTAGAAGGAGAATATTAACCTCAAGAAGAATCAATATATCCAATCTTACAACTTCTCTCAATAAGAAGTATAAAATAATATCCTATGAACTCAAGGAATATGATCAAAAAAAAAATTTAGAAACAAGTTTTCGCTTAAGGAAACACTAAATCAACATCTTATAAATATGAATCTTCTCACTAGCTTAAAATGATATAAGAAGAGAGTGAGCATAACAAATCACCTCTAAATAACTAATAGAGATGATACTTCTTCTCAAGTTTATAAATATAAGGATGTTAATCTACATAGCAAACTCTTAACACAAGGAATATCAACCAAGACATCTACATTCAACTATAAGAAAATTCCAACCATACTAGGTGGTGCCAAACTATAATGGTCTTATATGATTTCTCACTCCTAGGATTTATGTAAATTAAACACAAAACTAATGCATAAATACTTAAGCGAGAAACACTTCATACATAAAACATAATTGATGAAGGTAATTTGATTACCAAAAAAGATGTAATCATACTTGAGATGATCAATCTAAAATATCAAGCTATGGTAAGAAACTCTTCATATCTCATAAACAAAGCTATGTACTCTCCTACCCATACACATTATAAAACCATCACAAATGAGACACTCGATAAACTAACCATTTTACAACTCCAAAGTGGTATGAATGTTCTTAGGATACACACCCAATGTACCGTACATACATTCACAATCCCCATTTATGATAAATAGAAAGATATGAAAATGCTAATGGACTCATTAGGTCTTAGATTTTGAGCCTTTGGTCTGATACCATATGTACAACCCCTCAAATTATACGTAGAATTATGCAGTAATTTTTTTAAAGACTAATTACTTAACATTCATTCACTCAACCAGAGTTATAATAAATAACTTTAGTCAATTATATAATCAACAACTTAGAATAATAACAGTTTCAAAATTCCAATACTGAATGTAATATAATATGTTACAAATGCAAGGAAAGTAAATACATTAGGACTCAATCACAGTTGGTCCACCAATACAACAATAGTTATTCAACATATAAAAATGAAATACAATTACAGTTTGTTTAGGTCTTCAATCTTAATATAAAAAATAGATACCAATCCCTCTAGAACTTGAGTCAAACTAATTCATGTATTTCTAATAATCTTAAGTATAGTCTCCTAGTAAGTACATAGTATGGACAGAGGACATCATCCGAGCACTTTTCCACACCAACCATAGACAAACGGTCCCCCACATAATCCCCTATTAGGAAATGAGACTCCTTTTATGGATAGGTAGATACAATGATGTGGAAATATAGAGAATAAACAAGTACCTAAGTGTGTATGATATCATAAAATTAAACATGTAGTGTATCATAGAAAACCGTTCTATTGCAAGATATCACACTGCTATGTAAATCATGCATACCAAAAGATAATATCCCACTATACATTATTTAACCACAAGATTCATACTAATTATATCCTCCTAAAAATCATATCACATCATATATTAAATAAGGAGTAATCAAAGTATAGAATTATTTATCTACACATGAATGAATCTTACATTAAAATCAATCTTAAATTGAAAATAATGACCACTATTTATACCACCTGAATAAAACACACATTAAACTATAGATTTCAACTACTATAATTATTTCCATACAACTAACCCCATGATAAACCATATTATTATAGTCTAACAACTTCATAACTATTAGTTTTCCACATCAGTCATAAATACATGAAATTATAAGCTTTTATTCAAGCAGCTATATATAACAAAGCAAGTCATGCAAATACATAAAAGTTTAAACTAATATTTATTTACACTCTCAAGATTGTATGAATTCATACATGATGTCCTATTAACTGTTATAAAATATAATATTCAAGTTTTAACCAACACATACATTTAACCAGTCAACATAGGTGAACATCTAGACTTATAACTACAATATGTACCATCTAGGTATATACATTTCAGCTGAAGTATTCTATGATATATCATACTATCATAGCTCATTGTTCATGAACATCCTACTTCAAACATAAACAAACAATTTTACACTATAATTATTAAACAATCAAGCACATGATTATACCACCCAGGTATACCCTAAAATATACTACACAATACTAATCAGATTAAAACATGATCTCTAAGCACATATCACGATGCATTATCTTATTCTAAATTTTTTAAATTATTGCATATAAAATACTCTCATTAAATATAATGCACACAAGTTTTCATTTTTATATGACGCTATAGAATTTGACCCTATTGACATGTTTTCATAACACTACTGTGCTACAAATAAATTATTTGTCTCTACTTGTAATCATAGCATATTACTAACAATTATCATAATATCGGGTAATGGTAAATCAAGTTATGCCTTGCATGAACATAACTTAAGTGGAAATATTCATATGGTTGAAGTTTTTTATTTCTTTATATCTCACTACTAATCTATTATTTTTGATATAGGCATAGTATTTAATGCTCTATACAAGTTATATAATTATATGAATATCCAAGTTTTTGTATACATATATTTCCATGTGAACACCCCTATACACTTTAGTTGTTTTAAAATACTTACTAAAAGATAATATAGTTATGTTAATATGAATATGACCATGATAATCATGCTCATTAATTAAAATGTAATTCAAGCTGGTAATGCAACTCTGTTGGGAGTGTAACTCGACCCATAAACTATTATACATAAATTTTGAGGCAAAAAAAAAAATCTCCATCCAACATTCGATCTTGATTTAAATTAAAAACATAATTTCCTTTACTAATTTCATTTTTTTGGAACATACACGATCAAAATTAGAATAAAGTTCAGCCTATTCCTTGAAACTCAATGTTTCATATAAGGACAACATTTTAATTCAAAACTCTATGTTTTTCTTTTTTAATAATATATACACAACATTTTAAATAGTTTAACTTAGCTCTTCTATTAGAGGCTTGGTATTTCAAGGCAATGGAAAGTAAGTGATGCCTTTCCACTCAATTTCCTCAACTTAAATAAATATCCCCACAATCATAAATTGTCAGACACCATATCTTAAATTTACGCTCGACATTTTTAATTTATATGACTTGGCAATTTCATTAAAAGACTTCACCTATTCTTTTAATCTTAAATTTTTGTTCTCATACACAATGATTTAATACTATATATTGCATGTTATTTATAGTTTCAACATTTCATTATGTATGACTCAATGTTTAATATAAAACTTAGCTCATAATTTATAACCCTGCCCTAAGAGTGAAACATAGGTCATCTATAATTAAAACACAAGCCACACATATAAAACTCAGGCCAAACAAATTGAAATCAGTGTTACCAATTATGACATGGCATTTCATATAAGTGACTCATCACTTCAATATATATATGTAGTGTTTCAATTTATATGCTTAGCACTCCTACAATGACTTAACTATATCACAATGATTTCAGCATTCATAATAATATACTTAACATTTTTATTCAATACAAGGCATTTAATTTAATACAAACACCAGGTTTCACCTTATACAAAGCATTTCAAATTAATGGCTTAGCAGTCTAGTTTTTATAATCAATGTTCCAAATTTTAGACTGGGTGTTCCATACAACTAGCTCAACATTTTGATTTATATGACTCAACATTCTCAAATTTCTAATTTAGCATCTTAATAACTTAATAAGTGACCTATATTTTTATAAAAGAGACTTAGGATTCATATATATGACTATCATTTAAAATTTATATACTAAACATTTTAATTTAGATGCAACCTATAAATGTAATACTCAAGCTTTAACACAAACCAATCTAGTGGTATGTAGATCTATCCATCATATGTTTTTATAAAATATAGGCTCAATATTTTGTAATGATGGATTAAAATAGAGAAATTCCACCTAATAAATAGGACGTAGGTCTAATTAAGTGGGATAAAATTTAATAAAATACATTGTAGACCTATCAAATTAAGATATAGGCCAAAAATAAGACACAAGCCAATGAAAAACAATATGCAAGT
The DNA here is from genome assembly GCA_037957365.1 of Torreya grandis. NCBI lineage: Eukaryota > Viridiplantae > Streptophyta > Pinopsida > Cupressales > Taxaceae > Torreya > Torreya grandis. The sequence goes on along the minus strand of JARHVA010000373.1, from coordinate 5,146,831 downwards.
TTAAGAAATAGAACACAGATCTAATAGATTATTACACAGAGATATAATATAATTGATCTCTGACCAAAATTAATATAAATTTCCAACCTTGTTTTAATAGGACTCAAGTTAGATATAATAATGCACACATAAATCACCCCATTGACATATAAGAATATAATTATAGAACCAACCTTTTTGATATTTGTCAAAAAATACACCTTTCTCTTCTTTCCTTCAATTTTTCTCTTCCAATTCTCCTGCTTGCTTCTTCTCCATGTTTCTATGTCCTTCTAAATTCCCAATCTTTATTTATAAAACTAATCCTCTCTTTATATGCTGCATCCCTTTTCATGCATGTTAAATCTCCTAGTTTGTTTCAATGCATAACATTTGCTCTTTATTTAATTTCTTTAAATCATGCATTAATCACTACTTTTCTATCTTAGTTTTACAATTAATTATATTTATTTAACTAATATTAAATATCTTAATTTGTTCAACATTAAGCCCATTTTCTCAAGTTATCTAAAATAATAGACTAAGTTAACCAAATTAAATAAAGATATCTAAATTTATCTTTCAATGCAATCTCATGCATGCTTAAAAAAAGATTAAATTTAGATTGGCATAACTCAAGGTTATTATTCTAAGATAATTTAGATTCCATGAAAGTAATCATTACAAAGATAATTATTTATTTAACTAATAGATATCTAGTCATTAATTGATTTTTATTGCAAGATAACCATATCTACATTAACTAATATCTATATAATAGTTAATATCTATTTTTTTGATTTATTTTTGAAAATCAAGACAATTAATTTAAAAAATCTAATGCATATTAAGAACTGAATTTACATACAAATATAATCACATACAAGATTTGATTAATTATGCACTAGCATTTAAAACATGTTATGTTAATAATATTTTAAATCTAATGTGCATGTAAGGTCACTAGAAATTTCTTTGTCAGATGACCCAATTGTCCCATCTAGCCCATCCTCTCTGATGATGCTCTCCCTTCATCATGTTTTGAGGGGAGTATCTATCCTGCATCCACCTCACAACAAATAGGTAGTTAGTCTAAGTCATCATATATATCAACCAATGATGCAAAATTAACAAATACATATTTACAATGTACAAAATAATAAAACATAGCTATCACATCATGTATACTAATCAACAATATCAATGTCTCATTACAATAAATGTTATGAAGCTCAAAACAAAGTAATAAGAATAAATTAATAACCATATTAATCTATAGATTAAAGTTTATAAATCATAGGGTGAAATTAGGATGTGACATCCCCCCTAAAATTGGTCATCATCATGATGACACTTATTCAAACAATAGTTTTGACTAACGAACAAAGTTTAACAAAATAAAATCATAATATCTAGTATCAAAATACATGGATTAAAAGTTATAAATCATAAAATGAAATTGAGATGTGCCATCCTCCCCGTAAAACTGATCATCCTGATGACACTTATTCAAATAATATTTTTGAATAACCAACAAAGTTTAAAAGAATAAAATCATATTATCTAATATTAAATTAAGCAACTAAATATGAAATTTACTTGAAGAACTCATCCTAGTTCTCCCAATTAATATTAATCTTAGAGTATTGGTCCCATAAAACTCTGGTCTATGACATTTCTTATTATGCAAACAAATTTTATGAAATTCACTTACATTGATTGGTTCTATCACAACCACTCTAGGGTCCAGAACCACAAGATAATCCTAAAATAAATTGGTAAAAGTTTATTGATTTACCTAAAAATACATGAGATTATCACAAATCCAAAACAAATTACCAGGGAGAGTTACATAAAACTTTCCAGTCCCTATGCACATCTCTCTAACTTAGAGAGTGTATTTCTCATTACGAAGAAAAAAATATTTAGGAAACCTGGAAAGAACAATGTGTATATGTTAATATTATCACTACTCTATGTAGCTTTGGATAATTATAACATGTCAATACTTTCACTACTCAATCAGAGCTCTTGACAAGTACGATGATGGATAGGAACCAAAAATAATGTATATAAAATCATGGAATACCCATCCATCATATACAAGTGTATGGCCATACGATTGAATTTGATAAGTTTTTCCTATCTAATCTTAGATTCGACAAGTTTGTTTGTTGGATCCAACTCAGTAACAATTGAGTCAATGTGAGGTTAAGTAGGATACCATCCTATTGCTTAAAACTCATGTTCTTAATTCATCACTCTTCTCTTAGGTCTCTATGACCTGACAATCTCTAAAATATGCATAAGTTTTAATGAAACACAAACATATACTACTAGATCATATAAATCAATACCATATGCTAAATGATTTCAGATGTTCTAATATACATACAAAAAAAATCATACAATTATTTTGTAATTGCATTAAGTTACTACTAGCCAAACATAACTAGTATCAAAATTCACAACTTAACTTATAGTATTATATTCATATTTAAGAATAAATAATACTAAATTTATCATAATATGCAAAGGCCAAAGATCATATCGTCCTTACAACCTTATAAGTGATAAAATGTCTCCTTGCTTACATGACTAGTAGACAAGTTAATAAGTTTATCTAAACCCTTTTACACTACCAAGATGTTCTATACATCGTATACCTTACTTTCTCCCATGAAAATGTACACATAAATCTTCAAAACAATATACTTCGAATAGAGAATAATATCAGTCTAAAAAAGGTATATAATAAAATAATAATCAACTAGAATTAATATAAATTCAATGTTATCCATTCCTCATGGTCAAATACACAAGTTTTAATAAAATACTAACTTTAAAAAGTCACAAGTGGAAAGTAGAGATCTAAAATCTCAAAAACAAATATCCTACAAACCCTCATATGGTAAAAAGAAGCATTGCAATCCATGTTGCCAATCACTATTCACTTACCAAACTTGTAAGTGTAGTATCACAACTTATTTCCATAATTGAAAAGAAAATATTAACCTCAAGATGCATCAATATATCCAATCTTAAAACTTCTCTTTCAACAATAAGTAGAAAATATTATCCCATGAACTCAAGGGAATATGATCAAACAAAGATTTAGAAACAAGTTTTTGCTTAAGGAAACACTAAATCAACATCCTATAAATATGAATCTTCTCACTAGCTTAAAATAATATAAGAGGAGAGTGAACATAAAAACTCACCTCTAAATAACTAAGAGAGATGATACTTCTTCTCAAGTCTATAAAAATGAGGATGCTAATCTACATAGCAAAATCTTAACACAAGGAATATAAACCAAGACATCTACATTCAACTATAAGAAAATTCCCATCGTACGAGGTGATGCCAAACTAGAATGGTCTTATAGAATTTCTCACTCCTAGGATTTGTGTAAGTAAAACAAAAAATTAATGCATAAACACTTGAGTGAGAAACACTTCATACACAAAACACAAATGGTGAAGGTAATTTGATTACCAAAAAATATTTAATCATGCTCAAGGTGTTCAATATAAAAAATCAAACTATTGTAGGAAACTCTTATTCACATCTCATGAAAAAAGCTATGTACTCTCCTACCCATACACCTTATAAAAACATCACCAATGAGACACTCAATAAACCAACCCTTTTACAACCCTAAAGGGGTACACATGATCTTAGGATACACATCTAATGTACTATATATACATTCAAAATTCCTCTTTCTGATAAACAAAAAGATACAAAAATGCTAATGGACTCATTAGGTCCTAGAGTTCAAACCTCAGCTTTAATACCACATGTAACAATCCCTCAAGTTATACTTAAAATAATGCAGTTTTTTTTAAGACCAATTACTTAACATTCATTCACTCAACTAGAGTTATACTATGCAACTTTATCCAATCATATAATCAACAACTTAGAACAATAATAGTTCTAAATTTTCAATACTAAATGCAATATAATATATTAAAAATACAAGCAAAGTAAATATATTAGGACTCAATCATGACTGGTCCACCAATATAACAATTAATGTTCAACATATACAAATGAAATACAATTACATTTTCTTTAGGCCTTCATCCTTAATATAAGAAATAGATATCAAGCCTTCCGGAGCTTGAGTTGACTAACTTGTGTATCACTAATAATCTCAAGTATAGTCTCCAAGTAAGTACTATAGCGGGAAGGGAGAGCATCATCCAAGTGCTTTTCTACACCAACCACAGACCAATTATCCCTTGTACAAATTCTTATCAAGGAATGACCCTCACTTCATGAATAGGTAGATAGAATGGTGCGGGAATCTAGAGAACAAGAAAGTACCCAAGTGTGTATGATGTCATAAAACTAAACATGCAATATATCATAGAAAATCCATTCTATTGTAAGATGTCGCACTGATATATAAATCATACATACCAAAAAATAATGTCCCACTATACATTATTTAACCATAAGATTCATACTATTTACATCCTCTTGGTAATTATATCACATCACATACTAAATAAGGAGTAAGCAAAGTATAGAATTATTCATCTATGCATAAATGAATCTTACATTAAAATCAATTCTGAACTAGAAATAATGACCATTATTTATATCACCCAAGTAAAACACACAATGAAATATAGATTCCAAATACTATAATTAGTTCCATAGAACTACTCGCATGATAACCCATATTATTATAGTCTAGTGACTTAAGACATAACTATTGGTTTTCTATATCACTGATATAAATAATCATAAATACATGGAATTATATTTATTTATTTAAGTAGTTATATATAATAAAACAAGTGATACAAACACATAAAAGTCTAATCTAACATTCATTTACACTCTCAAAGTTGTATGCATCCATACATGATATCCTATTAACTGTTACAAAACATAATGTTCAAGTAATAATGAACATATATATTTAATTCAATCAACATAGGTGAGAGTCTAGACTTACACCTATAATATGTACCATCCAAGTATAAACACTTAAGTTGAAGTATTTTATGATATCCCATATTATCATAGTTCATTGTGCATAAACACTTTAATTTAAGCATGAACAAATAATATTATTCTATAATGATTAAACAAGCAAGTACATGATTATACCATCTAGGTATACCTTAGATTATACTGCACAATACCAATCAGATGAAAACATAATCTTTAAGTACATATCATGATGCATTATTTTATTCTAGAAATGCCAAATCATTGCATATAAAATACTCACAAAATATAATGAACACAAGTTTTTGTCTTTACATGATGCTAAAAATTTTGACCCTATTGACATTTTTTCATAACAATACTATGTTATAGATAAACTATTTGTCTCTACTAGAAATCATACCACATCACTAACAATTATCATAATCCAGGGTAATGGTAAATCAAGTTATGCCTCATATGAATATAACTTAAGAGAAAATATTGATATAGTTTAAGTTTCTTGCTTCATTATATATCACTACAGATTTATTATTTTAGTTATAGACATAGTATCTAATGTCCTATATAAGTTATATAATTATATGAATACCTAAGTTCCCATATACATATATTTCCATATGAACACCCCTATACACTTTAGTTGTTCTAAAGTACTTACTAAAAGATAATATAATTGTATTAATATGGATATGACCATGATAATCATGCTCATTAATTAAAATTCAACTCAAGCTGGAAACACAACTCGATTGGGAGTGTAACTGAGCCCATAAACCACTATAAGGAAATTCTGAGGAAAAAAATAAAGTTCCACCCAAAATTCGATCGTGAATTAAAGAAGAAACATAATTTTCTTTACTAATTTCATTTTTTTGAAACATACATGATCAAAATTAGAATAAAGCTTAGCCAATTCTTTGAAACTCAATGTTTCATAAAAGGACAACATTTTATTTCAAAACTCAGTGTTTTTCTTTTTTAATAATATATATACAACATTTTTAATAATTTAACTTAGCTCTTCTATTAGAGGCTGGGCATTTCAAGGTAATGGCAAGTAAGTGATGCCTTTCCACTTAGTTTCCTCAACTTAAATAAATATCCCCATAATCATAAATTGTTAGATGTCATATCTTAAATTTACATTAGGCATTTTTATTTATATGACTTGGTAATTTCAAATTAGTGACTTGGTAATTTCGTTAAAATACTTCACCTATTCTTTTAATCTCAACTTTTTATTCCCATACATAATGATTTAATATTATATACTATGTTTTATTTATATTTTCAGCATTTCATTATATATGACTCAATGTTTAATGTAAAACTCAACTCAAAATTTGTAATGCTACCCTAAGAGTAAAACACAGGTCATCTAGAACTAAAATGTAGGCCACACATTTAAAACTCTATCCAAATGAATTGAAATCAACATTACCAATTGTGACATGGCGGTTCATAGAAGTGACTCAGCACTTTATAATATATATGCAACATTTTAATTTATATGCTTAGCGCTCCTACAATGACTTAACTATATCATAGTGATTTCAACATTCATAATTATATACTTAGCATTTTTATTCAATACAAGGAATTTCATTTAATATAAACACAATGTTTCACTTTATACAAATCATTTCAAATTAATGGCTTAGCATTCTAGTTTTTATAATTAGCGTTCCAAATTTTATACTGGGCGTTACATATAACTAGCTCAATGTTTTGATTTATATAACAACATTCTCAAATTCCTAATTTGTGTATCAATAAGTGACCTGGATTTTCATAAAAGAGACTTAGCATTCATATATATATAATTAGAATTTCAAAATTATACACTAAGCATTTTAATTTAGATGTAACCTATAAATGTAATACTAAGGTTTTAACACAAACTAATCTAGTAGTATGCAGATCTATCCATTAGATCTTTTTATAAAATGTAGGCTCATTATTTTTCAATGTTGGCTTAAAATAGAGGAACACCACCTAATAAATAGGATATAGGTCTAATTATTCAAGACACCACCTAATAAAATACAATGCAGACCTATCAAATTGAGATGCAAGCCAAAAATAAGATAGAGGCCAATTAAAAATAATACATAGATTTAAGGAATTGAACACATATCTAATAGCTTACTAGATAGGGATATAATACATAATTATATCTCTGAACAAAATTAATATAAAATGATGACCTTGATTTAATAAGACTTAGACCAGATATAATAATACACACATAAATCATCCCATTGGTAATACAGGAAAATAATTATAGAACCAACCTTCTTGATATTTGTTGAAGAATACACCTTTCTCTTCTTTCCTTCAATTTCTCTCTTTCAATTCTCCTACCTGATTCTTCTCCATGGTTTTGTGTCCTTATAAATTTAAATAGGCTTTATTTATAAAATTAATCCTCTCTCTATATGCTACATCCCATTTCATGCATACTAAAACTCCTAGTTTGATTCCATGCATAACATTTACTCTTTATTTAATTTCTTTAAATCATGCATTAATCACTACTTTGCTATCTTAGTTTAACAATTAATTATATTTACTTATGTAATATTAAATATCTTAATTTATTCAACATTATGCCCTTTTTCTCAAGTTATCTAAAATGAGAGACTAAGTTGACCAAATTAGATAAATATATCTAAATTTATTTTTCAATGCAATCTCATGCATGCTTTAAAAAAAGGTTAAATTTAGATTGGTATAACTCAAGGTTAGTACTCTAAGATAATTCAGATTTCATGAAAGAAATCATTACAAGGATAATTATTTATTTAACTAATAGATATCAAGTCATCAAATGCTTCTTATTGCAATATAACCTTATCTACAATAACTAATATCTATATAGCAATTAATATCTATTTTCTTGATTTATTTTTGAAAATTAAGACAATTAATTTAAAGAAATCTAATGCATATTAAGAACTATATTTGCATACTAATATAATCACATATTTTAGGCTCCTATTTTGACTAAGTATGGATTTGTGCCAACTTAGACATCTCAGTGCAAGGTAATCACTTGGTATGATTTCCATTTTGGTATCTTTTGTGCTAGTTGGAGGAATCATCATAGACCTAGTGCCAACTGGAAATGGTTAACTAGCACCCAATTTTTTAGGGCATCTTCTTGAGTTGCTGCACATGGTTATCACAATGTAAAGGGCATAAGGTGATGGAGCTAGTATAATGATAACCATGGCTCCATCTCAGTAGCTAACATGTGCTCTCCACCTTGGCATAATTATGCTTCTATGGGATATAAAGCTAAGCTCGATCCAGTGAGCAAAGGGATGCGACTTGAGGTAGCAAAGCTCTATAGAATTGGATTTGGATATCATGTTATGGATGATGTTAGCATAAGTTTAAGCATGGATGCCTTTGAGGATATACATTGTAGTGCCCATGCTTACTTGTGAGCCTCTGGGCTGTTAGTAGCTTTAGATAAGCAATTAATCTATTCTTTTCATTATGAACTATACTCTATATTTGAAACATTAAGTAAATGAAGAAGATTGATTATTGTAATACATGGTGTCTTTGATTGAATGTCTCACTTCAATATTGAATTACATAATGTTTGTAATAGTTATAATGGTTAGTCTTAATATATGAATGTTTTGTTAAGCTAAGTTCTATTTCAAGGTCTTAATGGAGTCCTTGTGTAAGTGATGACATCAACATATCCTATGAATTAGCCTAAATGTAAGAAACATCATATGCCCAAACTTTGATACCCTTGTTAGGAGTGTTAGCGTAAGAATGGACCCTTGATATAAAGCATCCCCTTGACCTATCAAGCACTTGAATGACACTTGGCTTAGTAACACAAAGGCTTGCACCCTAGGGAGCATAGAACTAACCCAATATAGGCTTGCATCCCTATGACTAGAACTAGTTCCCCAAATAGGATTTTACCTATAAACCATTATAATCTATTCAAAAATGGATTACACCAATGAATCTTTTCAAAAACCTTTGCGAAATGATCAAGTTTTGCATATGTGCATTATGCTATGACATAACTAACCCAATTTTGGCCCTGATTCTTTATCTACTATGATTTAGGTGTGTGCATAAGGCTTGTACCTTATGTGAATTGATGCCATCACAGTTGAGTGATAAATATTGAGCACTATGGAGTTATACTATGCTTGTGCTTAGTTGTAATAAGTCCAAAATTGACTTAGATAAATTAATGAGCACCTAACGCCATGAGTAAATGAATTAAGACCCCAATTAAACTACAACATTTTGATTCTATTATCAGGACCCATGTTGATTTTTTTTTAAAATGATGTGATATAATAATGCTCTGACTCTCCTTCAAAAACATCAAGCATTGGTTGTAACAGGTAGAAGACAAATTTGAACTGAAGCATCCAACCTGTAGAGGAGAAAAGATAAGGAAGTGGGTCTAGAATAACCTATATGATGCTCTATATGAGGTCTTTTTTTACAAACTACCTAATTATGTGTATTGATGGTTGGGTGCTTATGCAACCCATAAAAGATGAAGTTATGGATATTGTTTTGAGTAGATGAAGGAGCGCTTAGAAAAACTTGAGAACCTAGATGCCATCTTGACTAGATATACAAATAAATGGTGGAAAGGAGTACTAAATACTTACGTACTTGATTCATAGTGTTAACATACTCTTTCCTTAAGGAAGTAGAATATCAATTTTTATGTGAGCCCAGAAGCACATTTATGAAAGAGTTCAGCATAGAGATTAAGAAACTAATGATGGATTATGACTATAAAATTATGAGAATATAAGGCTAAGTCCTTTTACATATGAGAAACATAACAAGGAAGAAGGGGATGTGTAGGTGAAGCATAATGGAAGGGGATGAACAGATTGACACTCAAGAGCTTAGGCGATAGAACTATAATAAGAGGAGGCACAAGTTAATGGAAGATATGGAACCTGAAAGTGTTGAGAGAGCCTGTAGCGAGTGGGAAGGGTATGGAGAAGGATCTCTTGAATTAAAATAGTGTGAAGAGAGGAAAAATAAAGCCATAGATCAAACTCAACTATTGATAGGTGAAGAATGCACTAGGTTCCTACATATTTTGACCATTGAATATGTGTCAGAAGAACCTAACCCCTTTGAACCTTCAGTGCTAGCTCATGTGCTAGATCCCCCACAAGAAGAAAGAAGAGTGATAACTAACCCTATTGTTCACATAAAATTTGACCATTTTGTAGAATTGGTCTATAATTTTATAATTGAATAAGTTGTTCCTTACAAAGAGTTAAGTGAGGATACCTCTATATGTTTGGGCGCTACCTCGATAATACAAAATGTGAGCACAAGCATTCTGGTTTAGCCTATATTAGATATGCATATAGGGAAATAGCCCATAGGAAGTTACCTAATACCACAAGTCAGTAGTACAATGCCTTCATTTTTGATATCGATAGTAATAATAGGGATAATGCCTATCCCAATGGCTGGAGGCATTAGAAGACCACCATCAGGACAAGTACTAGGGGGAAATCACCTTAGATGCCATCACCCCCCCACAAAAAATTTACTATGAAATAGCTATGCACTTTCTAAAATATCACACTATGGAATATGCCATAGAACATGTGCTAAAATGTGAACTACAATGGTATGCTCAAGATATAACCCAGTCAGAGTGCAAGGCAACCCAAATCATGACCACTTTGCTTGATCACACTCATACTTGGTATAATAAATTTGATCCTAACTAGGCTATGATTGACTATGATACTTTGAAGGAAACATTCCTAAGGGAATTCTATATTCTCGAGTTTGAATAGTAGAGCATCACCATACTCAAAAAAATTTACTAAGGGCTCTCAAAAAACATGCACCTATATGATGCTAGGTTCAAAACTCTTCTTTCCAAGCTTCTTTATGACATTCACCCCTCTTAGCATGCATAGTGGTTCATTAAAGGATTGTTACTACCATTTCAAAGAGCTTTATCCATGAAGACATTCATCGGCCCTCATGAAGAATTTGAAGCCTCTCTTATAGTTGAGGTATTTGGGAGTGATGATACTAGAATTAACCCATTTATGGAGGTATAGATTACATCAATGGCCAACCAACTTCAAAAATTGACCGTTAGTTCATCACAAGATGCTTGAAGTGGATTATGGTGTACTGATTGTGAGATAGAAGGCCATAATAGGAACAACTACCCTTGAAGGAATGTGTACACATTGCTTCTAAGTTGTGAGGTTTATCATAAAGTGCATGATGTTCACAACTACCCTTTGTTGCAATGTGTTAGTCACGTTAAAATAATCATCTACTATTAGTTGTGCGATGCCTACACCCACACCATAGGTGATTATTGTGTGATTGATGAGATGCATGAAAACATAGAGAGAGGCACTAAGTAGGCAACTGTAATAGTCAAAGGGTAGGTGACCCAAGGAAATGAAGGTTATGGCTAACAAAATATAGGCTATGGAATGAAAAGAGGTGCTAGAGGGTGAGTGAAAGACATGATGGACGAAGATTCCCACCACATTCATGTTATAAGTGCAGTTTAATAGAGCATTATTAGCATGACTATCCTACACATCTAATGTGTGGGTATTGTCAAGGAACACATAAGGTCGAGGAATACCTCAAATTTTACAAAAAATTAATCCAAGGCTAGCTTGGTATAGACAAGGGTGTAAGAATAATTAGACATCAGCTAAAAATAGATAAGTGGACCCTAAAGGCACAATCAACCTACATAAAGCCAATCAAAATATAAACAACTAATCGTAGTGGATTCAATACTTAGATGTCAGTTTCATTACTACCTAAGTTGTGCCTAAAATATGGGGAACAAAGTTGAACTAAGTGAATAACTATGCCTTACCTAGACCCTGTATGCCAAAAAGATGTATTATAATAGGCTATGAGTGTAATTCAAAACCTACAAGGGGAGCTCCAATTGGTGTGAGACCTAGAATCATAAGCTACTGCCTCTTTTAAGAAGTAAGATGGCCAAGAGGCTGAGGCAGAAGAGCTAACAAAGATCTTGTAGCTTCTATAGATAAAAGGGATGCTATCCCTATTAAAGAACTTATTTTGAGAACATGTAAGACATAAACTATTTGAATTTTCTATGCCATGCATAGAAAGGGCATGAGAAGTTAGGCATACTTAGAATGTGGAGTATGATAAGGAACTCCTAGTAAATACCACCATTAATAGATGGTTTGTATGCAAGGTCCTCATGGACACAAGCATTGAGTTCAATTTTTTAACAAAAATTACATGGGAAAATATGGGTAGGCTAGCCTTGAGGCCTTCCCTTCATGTACTTTTCATGGCCAAAAAATCTATGATATAACTAATCAAAATTCCAAAAAGCACCATTATAGATATCATGGGCATCGAGTTCCATGCTGACTTCAAAATGATCAAGTTGGTTGAATAAGATAATTATCTAGCACTCTTGGGAAAGCCATAGTGTTATGCAAATAATTTTGATATGCACTTCAAGAATTGTTATATGACCTTTGAAAATGGAAAGCAGGGGGCAGTGATCCCCCTTTCAAGTGACCAAGGACCTCCCTGTGTAGAAAGTGTTGATTTGGAGGATGAGATCAACCATATCTAAAACATCATGATGTAAGGCACCGAGACTCTCAATCCCAATGACCAAGGAATTCTTTCTTGGGAAGATGGATAGTCAGCCTCAAACACTAATGATGTTGCTTATGATTGATGGGTCAAAAAAGCTTATTACATGATTTTTTGGAGGTGCCACTAAGTGAGCATGAAAGTTCCAAAATCTATGAGGACTAGATGGGTCTAGATTGATCACACTTCGAAGAGATGGGTCACTTGTAATAGAAATAAGGGGAAGAGAGCATTTTACCTAATAAAGTTAAACTTACCACACTCCCAAGATACAAGGGGAAAAATATTATGAAATAATATGTCTGTAACCTAGAGTCATGTATCCCAAAGGAGGTAGATATGATGGGTGCACTGGTGTATACTCTAAAGAGCACTGCTTCTTGTTGGTGGGAAGTGCAAAGGCCTAGCTTGCCAACTTGGAAAGATGTGAAAGAAACAATATGCACTAGATTTAGGAAAATCAATTAGGATTTGGGCTTTTTTGCATACTCTGATGATTCAGACCCAATAATACACATGTGCTTGTGCAAAGAAAATTGGACTAACTATGGTGTAAATTCCCCAAGGAACTTATGGGTGCACACCTTCTAGATAACCTTAAAGATGTGGGCATGAGCATGTTATGTTGTCAATGAGATGCATTGTGAGATAATAAATTGGGATGCACTCAAGGAGAGGTTCATGCACACCTTCTCCTTTTCTTCACAAACCTAGAATTTATCGAGGCACTACAAGTAATTTTAAGGGCAGTGTTCAAGGACATTGTAGTCCTAGAAGATCACCTAGAGGACATGTTTAGGGAGAAAATATTAATGCTTCTGACATTATTTGAGAAGTTGGTGCTAGCCATGGTCTACTCCCTATAAAAATTTAGGTAATACTTTTTGGTGACCCTATTCATCTTCCTTATAGACCATGAGGTGCTTAAGTACCTCATGAACAAGCCCATTTTCCATGGGTGCATTTGTAGATGGATAGTTTTATTTTAAGAGTTCTATTTCTCAGTTGTCTTCAATCTTAGAAAATAGAACTCAAGCCTAGATCATTTGTCTTGCATCAATTCTGATGATGCAATAGTGCCAATCGAGGATGACATGCCAAATGTGCAACTCTATAGAGTCTAGTGTGTCCTTGAGGACTTGGCAAAGATAGTTTCTTTTCTAACATTAGGATTTGTGATGCAAACTATGACAACCAAAGAGAAGAAATAACTCATAGTTTATGTCACCCCTTTTCAACTCATTAGTGGGGAACTATATAAACTAGGCTGAGATGAGGTCCTACACCGATGTGTCTTAACAACATGAAAGGGATTACATTTTATGTGAGGTGAATGAGGGGATAGTAGGAGGCCATTATGTTGGAGTTGTAATGATGTAAAAGGTGTTGCAATAAGGCTTGTGGTGGACAAGTTTATTCCAAGATGGGGAAGATTGTGCCAAGGCATGTGACATATAATAGTGCATAGGGAAGCCCAACCACTAGGATGAAATGCTTATGATCCCCATTCTTTCCTAGGTGCCATTCACAAAATGGGCCATTGATTTTGTTGGGCCAATCACTCTCATAACAAGGTACATAGGCACAAGATACATTATAGTGGTCACTAATTATTTCACTAAGTGGGATGAGGCAACACCAAAAAAGACTGCACAACTACCACAACTACCACAACCATAAGGTTTATATGGGAAAAATCATAAGTCACTATGGGTGCCCACTTAGTTTGACTAGCAATAGAGGCACACACTTCATCAATGAAACTATTCAGATCCTACTGATAAAATACATGGTGGTGGACCATAAGACCACCCCTTATCATCCATAAATAAATAGAACTACTGAGGCATTTAACAAGATACTAGGAATGTTCCTCATGAAGATATGTTTTATTGGTCACAAATATTGGGATGATTGAGTGTCAGTAGTATTATGGGCATATCACACATCCTACAAGCACTTGAACAAGGCTACACCATTTTAACTAGTGTTTGGTGTTGAGGCAGTTCTACCAATAGAGTTATTTGTGCCATCATTGTGCATTGTATGTATTGGTCATTTGGATGACCTAGAATCATTAAGTGCAAGGATAGAGGACTTAGAGTGCTTGAATGAGGTGTACACCCAAACAAATTAAAGCTAGTAGATAGAGAAGGTGTACTAAAAGTTGTGGCATGACAAACATATTAAACACAAGGTACTAACTGAAGTAGCATGGGTCTTGATCTATGACTCCAAGTACCTTAAACACTTGGGAAAGCTATAAATTAGGTTGATGGGTCCATAGTAAATTGGAAACTAGCGCATGCAAGCTGCACATATTATCAGGTGAAATGCTCCTTAAGAATTTTAATGGAAACTAATTAAAGCCTTATCAATAATAAGATGGCACTTGTGCCATTAGAAATCAACTTCTTGGTCACAAGTTAGTTGTGTTGTGATGACCTAAATAACATTTGGTGTAAGCCAAACATTTCTTTATATTTTTTGTTGTTTTTTTTTATGTTGGTGATGAGTGAATATGTGAGGTACTTTTAGGCCCATAAGTGAACTACTCTAGCACTTCCATCCATAACTCCAATTGGGTGAGTTGAGCATGGATGATTTATAAGCACCTGAGGCTAGACACCTAAGTTTATTGGGACATGGATTTTTCTAGACTTACACAAATATGAGTACTAAGTGATGAAGAAAGGCACACAGGATGTTAAGTACACATAAGATGGGAGAGAGGCACACAATATGCTAAGTGAACAAAACACCTAAAGAGTAAAGTGTGGAAAGACATAGGAAAGGGATTTGTATAGGGTAGGGACAAGCCAAGGTAAGAGATGAAAGTGTTGTGAAATTGACCAAGATATGAAAGTGTGATTGAAATAAAAACATAATAGGAAGAGAAGATAGAACCTTGGAGGATGAATTATGCACATGTGAAGTGCTGCACCTAGGTTTCCATAAGGTAGATGAAGGTCATGCCAATTGAATAAAGCACAAGAGGAAGACCATCAAGACACGTTGGCATCCACCCAAAGTTAGGTAGGAAGTGACCATTTTAACTACATGTCACTTCACCAAAAATATCATTTTGAGAATTTAATGAGGTGATGGTAGAGGTACACAGATTTATATTAAATGCATAGGTTGTAGCAAATTTTCATGAATTTCATGGGTTTTAGTGAATTCCAAAAAATTTAGGCACCACCATGCCATTAATCACCTAAAATTAATAAGGTAGCTAAATTAGGGGTATAAAGCAATGAAACGTTGACTATTTTAGGTTACAAACCTAAAGTTAATTTGAACTAAAAATGTAGAGCACAAAACCAGAGTCGAACTAGAACTAAAGCAATAAAATGCTACTTTAGTGAAACCTTGAACACCCATAGATGTAAAAAGAGAATGATTGGAAAAATAAAGGAATTGCATTCCCTTTAAGATTGATATAGAGAAGTGTGGGGCACAAATTGTGCAAAAACTAGATATCATAAAAGTAGAGTGATACCAAGGCCACCATTAATGGTAAGCAAAGCTCAAAATCTAAAGTCACAATCATAGACTCCAAGTATGTGAGAATCACCAAGAAACATTATAGGCTTCAACAAGTTAAACATACCATACTTCAACACTTTCCAGTCAAGGATGGGAAAGAAATGCATGAATTCTAGTCCACCACAGGCATAAAAGGATGCCAAATGAACACTAATGATTGAAGTGATGACCACTACAAACAAGAAAGTGTAGCTGGTGAAAGGGGTTAGCATCATAATAGTTGAACCTAAGGCACTTTTAAATATGTCATATTAAAAAATGTAGTTTCCCATACAGGTCTTAGTAGGAGAGATTTGGGTATCTTTCATGCATACCTACTGGCTAAAATAATATAACCACTACCCCTCAAGCAATGCACAAGATCTAACACAAGACTAGGTGGTTGATATGGGGGCCAAGATAAAAATGTGTGTAAGGTTATTCTATGTCTCCAACCAAGATAAAATTTTGACCATTGGTGCAACTTAGCTCTATGAGTTGCTCTATTTTAGGAAGCCAAAGGAACTTATGTAGTTCCTCCTTTTGTGTATTTATAGAGACTATTTTTAATTTTTAGGGAGACACATGTGATTATCAAAAAGCCTAAGTGGCAGGATCACCAAGCTCCTAGACTTTGATGTAGACATCCACTGGATGATGGTGGATGATGCTAAAGTAGAAGGGGTCATGAAACTCCTTAGGTAATACAAGGGAGGATTCATGCTACCCATAAAAGATATAAAGGACCCTAACATGAGGGATGTGGCATGCCTCATCAGTTTAAAACTTTGCCTCAATGGTCGATGGATAGACATCACTAAAGCCTAACTATGCATCACTCACCACATGGCGAGGGGGGTTAAGTTCAACATAAAAAAATTTATTGCTAAAGAGATGGTGAAGAATGCACTTGAATGTAATATGGTGTGAGAGATATTTTGATAGGGGTCAATGTTTATTTTAATTATGATGGAGGATATCAACATGCCTAATAGTGATGAAGATAACCTTTAGGTCTTCTTGGCACATAAAGGCTCCCCAACACTAAATTAATAGGACTTCACCTACCCACATGCCTTTTCCCAAGAGTACAAGACCTGAGTGATAGGGTGGTATACCCAACACATAGAGGCATTCAAGATGGAATGGTGCATCCTCGAGGAGATCCCTCAAAACATGTTTGGAATGGCATCCTTCATCATTATGCAACACTTCTATGTAGTGCATTTGGTACTCACAGATAGTAATTAATCAGGCTGTCTAAAACTCCCTTATGCATTCTTTTCCAAGTACTTTAGGGATGTGCTAAGGAGGATTCCTAATGCATACTAGATAGACATATTAGTGAAGGTTATGGATTTAAAAAGAAGTAGGTTGTGGCACTAATACATGTACTTAGGAGGAAAAGCTACTTAAGACAAGGAGAATGACTCGGATCACACTAACCTCCATCCCCTCTAAAAGAAAGTAATAATCGAGCACATACACATGTTATACTATGAGATGAAGCTAAGAAAGAAGGGTATAAACCCTGAGAAAGATAATGATCTCCCCCTCTAGATTGGTGATGAAAGAAAGATGACATTTGTAGCACAAAATAGATCTCCCTAGAAAAAGTGGGGAGAACAACTTGAAGAAATTCAAGAGAGCATAAAGTTAAGGATCACCTCCGATGAGGAAGCTACTCTATTAACCCTAAAGAAAAAATTTGTGACCTTCATGCAAGGGATTGCTTCTCCTAATAAGAAGGAGAAGAAGAAGTCTAAGGGGCCCATTGAAATTCCCATAATAACCTTGGTAGAGATGGAGGTACATGAGGAAATAAAGGTGTAAAAGGCATGGGAAGAGATTAAGGATGAAGAAAGAGGAACCAAGGTCTACATTGTAGAAGAAATAGGAAAAGAGACCAGCACTAAAGAAGTCAAAAAAGCCCTCTAAGGTGACACTACCACCATGCTTAGAGAGGCAATAAAGCTACCCAGTGTCTCTCAAAAGAGTCCTCCACACATCCTCCATAAATTGAGGAGGAAAAGATAAATTTTTGAAAGAAAATGGGCCATAATAAGGAAGAAATAGAGATGACATTGGCACTAAAGAAAATAAGAGAGGATATGAAGGGCGCTGACATGACTTAAGAGCATATTGATAGAGTTGAGGTTGAGGAAATGAAGGTTTAGAAAGACAAGGCCTTAGCACTAGCAAAAAAAGGAAGATCAAGAAGAAGAAGGCCCAAGAAGAAATGGCCAAGAAAGAGAAGGAAGAGAAAGAGGTTACCACAAGCACAGAACCAACTAAAGAAGCAATAGAAAAGATTCCTAGCACCTCCACCAACACAATAGACCAAGATGCATTACAAGCACACCCAAGTAGTGAAGGGGTGCTTAAAGATAAGGAAGGTGATACTAACACCTTGAAAGAATAAAGAAAGATCATTGAAGAGACCTAGGAAGAATAAGAGGAGGATAAAGCTGGCATCAAGGGAAAAGAAGTGGAAAAAGGGAACAAGTCTGAAGAAGAACCCCTATAGGAATAGGAAGAAGAAACCTCAGAGGAAAGTGATGAAAAGAGTGGTATCATCAATGAAGAGGAATAAGAAAAAATAGAGCTAGCTATCATAGAAATAGAAGGCACAAAGCTGAGCATAAGAGAAAAGATGCAAAAGGGGTGGGTAAATGAAGATTTATACATGTTTGAATATATGCCCTCAAAGCTACCACAACTAAGATGTGCCAATATATCTCATTCAATTTTGATAGCTAAATGGATGAACCTCAATTTGAGGTTCTAAAAAAGGCCATATTGGGCATAGATAATCTATAAAAATGACATGATTCCCTTCTCATAAATCCCCATGCCATGAACCTAGTAAGGTCAGCAAATATACTCATATATATGGCCTTTGAAGTCATGCAAAAGAACATCACCAATGATTTTAGGGCTTAAAAGTGGAAGAAAATCACCTGGTATGCATAAGAGGAAGAAAAGGCCATGAAGTATAAATTTTAGCAACTAGCCGAGTGTATATAAATAACTAAGCCATCCCTCTTAGATGGTGTTGACACATCGAACCTCTCATAGGTTGATAAAGTATGTGTACCAGTGGAGTAAGTGCTTCTGAGGTTGAAGGCAAAGCCAATGCAAGAATAAGAAGAGGACCCATACACCACACTAAAAAGGGAGCTAGCTATAAATCTCAAAGAGGTAGAAGACCTCTTCACAAAACTTCAAAAGGGCGTAGATGTAGTTGATGCCATCTTCTGCAGCTTATCCAGCTAGGTTTTAATCATAGATGCATACATCAAGCAAGAAAAGGGGAGAAGAAGGATCTAATGGTGTAAGTTTACACTAAAAGTAGGTCAAAGTGATCTAAAATAATGGGAAAGTTCAATGCCTTGAACACAGATCAAAGACTAGGAATAGATCCTGGAATCACTCTTCTACACCTTGCAAACTAAGGCTTGTGAACAAGGTAAAATACTAGACATAGGAGTGATAAAAGCTAAGGCAAACCTCAAAGACATTAGAAAGGAATTAGAGAAGACAAATATGCTCATGCTTATCACCACCTCCATGGAGATAGATAACACCACTAATGAACTCAAGCTTTCTTTCAAGGGCTTTGAGGGCTTCAACATTGAGATAAAGGAAAGTGTGGTCAAGTTTTGCATGCGAAAAGTTTTGAAATATTAGTCTGAGGATGGACTAGAAATTTTGTAAGGGGTAATGTTGGGCCCCTATTTAGGCTAAGTATGGATCTATGCCAACTCAGTAGATATGTTGATGTGAGGAAATCACTTGGTATGATTGCCATTTTTATATCTTTTATGCCAGCTAGAGGAATCATCACAGACCTAGCACCAACTAGTAGGCATTTAATTGGGCCCTATTTTTTTAGGGCATCTTCTTGAGTGGTTATATGTGGTAATTTTAATGCAAAGGGTACAAAGTGATGGATCTAGTAGAATGATCAACAAAGGCTCCAACTCAGCACCCAAGTTGCACTCTCCACCATGGCATGAAGATGCTCATATGATTTTAGAGCTAAGCTCAATCTAATGAGCAAATAGACAAGATTTGAAGTAGAAAAGATCTATATAACTAGATCTAGATATCATGTTATGGATGTCATTAGCATAAGTTTAAGCATGGATGCCTTTGAGGATCCACATTGTAGTGCCCATGCTTGCTTATGAGCCTCTATACTGTTAGTAGCTTTAGATGAGCAATTACTCTATTCTTCGCATTATGAACTATACTTTGTATTTGAAGCATTAAGCAAATGAATAAGATTGGTTTCTATAATACATGGTGTCCTTGATTAAATGTCCTTCACTTCAGTATTAAATTGTTTAATGTTTGTAATAGTTATAATGGTTAGTCTTAATATATGAATGTTTTGTTAAGCTAAGTTCTATTCTAAGGTGTTAATGGAGTCCTTATGTAAGTGATGATGTCATCATGTCCTAAAAATTAGCCTAAGTGTAAGAAACGTCATGCACCCAAAATTTGATACCCTTTCCAAGAGTGCTAACCTAAGAATATAGCCTTGATATAAAGCATCCCCTCGACCTATCAAGCACCTGAATGACACTTAGCTTAGTAACAGAAAGGATTTCACCATGGGGAGCATATAACTAACCTAATATAGGCTTACATCCCTATGAACATAATTAGTTCCCCAAATAGGCTTTTCACCAATAGACCAGTAGACTCTACTCAAAAATGTCTTGTGCTAATGAATATTCCCAAAAGCCTTTGCTAAATGACCAAGTCTTGCATATGATGCATTACACCATGGCACAACTAGCCCAACATGGGTCCTAATTCTTTATTTTCTATGCTTCAGGTGAGTGCATAAGGCTTTCACCTTATGTGAATTGATGCCATTGCAATCGAGTGATAAATATTGAGTGTTATAGGGTTATACTATGTTTGTACCTAGTTTTAATAACTCCAGAATTGACTCAGATAACTGAATGAGTGCCTAACCCCATGTATAAATGAATTAAAACCCTAATTAAAATATAAAAACATACAAGATTTCCTTAATTACTCACTAGAATTTAAAACATGTTATGCATATAATATTTTAAATCTAATGTATGTGTGTAGGGTCACTAGTTATTTAATGTCATCACCTAATCATCCCATCTAGCCCATCCTCTCTGATGATGCTCTCCCTCCATCATATTATGAGGGTAGGATCTATCCTACATCCACCCCATAACAAGTAGGTAGCTAGTCTGAGTGATCATATATATGAATCAATGATGCAAAACTAACAAATACATAGCCACAATATATAGAATAATAAAATACAACTATCACATCATGTATACTAATAAAAAATATCATTGTTCCATTATAATATATGTCATAAAGCTCATAATAAATCAATACTAATTAGTTAATAACCATAATAATTCATATATTATATATTATAAATCATAGGGTGAAATTAGGATGTGACATTACTCAAGAAGAACTCCTTGGTGCTAGGATGAGAGACCATGAGGTGAATTTTGTTATTTGAAACTATATGTCTCAATTTTATCAAACCTCTTACAAGAACAAGGACTTGTTTCTCCACAAATTTATATTTAGATTCATAATCCTCCAAACCTTGACTAAAGAATACAATAGGTTATTCAACACCCTCATCATTATTTTGCATAAGCATAGCTGAGATAATGTCAAGGTTAGAAAATGTGTATAACATTGAGTCCTTATTAAAATCAAGGTTTACAAGAGTGGGAGCTTGGGAAATTTCTTGCTTAATAGCTTTAAAATTATTTTTACCTTCCTTAGTCCAAGTGAAAACCTAATTCTTCTTGAGCATGGTTTTGATAGGCTTCACCAAAGATATAAAACTAGGTATCAGTGTTCTCACAAAGTCTATCTTACCCAAGAAGCTTTGGAGTCCTCTCTTGTGAAATGGCAATGATAGGCCTAGAATAGCCTGTATCCTTTCAGGGTCAATGGCTAAACCATCCTTGGAAATAATGTGTCCTATAAGCTTACCTTCATGGAAAATAAATATGTACTTTTTTAGGTTAAGGGGCACCCCATACTATCTACATCTTTCAAACACCTATCTAAGATGTTTCATGTGGTCATTTGCATCCTTTGAGAACACAATTATATCATCAAGATATATTAGCAACATCTCATTGATTAGGGATTTGAAATCCATGTCCATTTCCCTTTTAAAATTGGCACCAACATTTGCCAAACCAAAGGGAATTTTCTTATAAGCAAAGGCTCCCCATTTTATAGTAAATGTTGTCTTAAACTGATCATCTTCATTCACCAAAATATGATCATAACTAGAATATCTATTTAGGAGTGAAAAGCATTGGGAACCTAATACAACTTGCAAAATCTACTCCATAGGGGTTAAGGGGTAATGATCTTTGAGTGACACCCTATTTATGTCCCTAAAGTCCACACAAAGTCTTATTTACCCACACTTTTTTCTAACAGGCACAAGATTAGCTACCCAAGTTGAGTGCTTGATAGGCAAACCTATCTTAGACTCAATTATTTTGGTGAGTTCCTTTCTCATGAGTTGATAACTTTGGGGAAAAGAGGCCTTTGATTTTACCTAACTGGTTTGGCTCCAGGATCTAATTCAATAGTATGGTGGGTTAGTATAGGGTCAAATACCTTTATATCCTTATATTACCAAACAAATATATCATGTAATTCTCTACACAACTCAATAAATGCTTGTTTTTATATGGAGAACATGCCTTGCCTAGTTTAAAGACCTTGTCCTTGAATATTAAGACCCTTTCATAGTTCTCATCCTTTGTAGACATGCCCACCTTATATTTTTTATTTTGGTCATCCTCATTGAAGATGATCTATAGAGTGACCAATACCTTAGGTATCTTGTTTTTTCTCAGTTGTATAATCTAGTTTTCATACTGATCATGGAGCTTTTTCTGATTTCTTGAAGAGAACTCAACTTACTCTTGCAAGAATTGTACAATTTTATTGTCACTATCAAACACCTAAAAAAATAATTAATTGTCAAGAATGGAAGGCCTCACAATGAACTTGATATGTGACTATTTTCCTCTTTTATTTTTGTTATTAAGTGTGTCGAATTGTGCCCCTGTAGTGGTTAATCTATCAACATGTTTATTTTGTTCTCTTGGGATTAGTTGTATGTTGAATGCACTAAGGTCTTCATGTAAATCCCACACCATATGATTATAATACTTAATGAAAGGTTTCTTTGTGTCACTCATATTCCTTATTTATTGTACAATCAGTTCAATATCCCCTTAAACTTTCAAATTCTTGATTCCCTTCCTCTTTGCCCATTGTATTCCATGAACAAGGCCTTCATGTTTGGCCACATTATAGGTAAATTTGAGATGGAACCTATATGAGGAGTAATAATGATGTTTAGATGGAGAAAATAATCTAACACCAGCTCCTACACTAATATTGCTTCTTGAACCATAAAAAAACATCTTCCACATTCCATCATTCTCATCCTCCTCTTTGGTAAGTAAAGGTATAGGTGTTCCTTCATCATGTAGGATATACACCCAAAAATTATTCTCTTCCATGAAAGCATAAAGATCATTCTCAAAAGTCTTAGAACAATATTCATCAAAAAAAATATCAAAAATTCCTTCAAGAGGGGAATATGCTATATCATTTGTGGCATGCTTCTCTTGCTCATTGATAGTGCAATTCAGATTAGAATGAATTTTCACATATGGTTCAATGTGGAACTTGGATAATAGCTATGTTATTATTGTCACTTTAGTTACATAACTCATTCTTAAATCCAATAAGGATCAATCAATAGCAACATACCCTCCTATCTTGGTAGTGAAGTCTCTTGATAGGCAAATGCCAAAGTGTGCAGGTAGATTCACCACCACTATGTCTTATAGAATTGGAAAACTTGGGTAGTCATAAAAGAACACTTTAAAACCTTTTATGAGCCCTATTGACTTGGTTGGTGTTCCATAAAGCTGTAATACTCCTTTTCTATAAGGCTCATACTTCAAACCCAACTTATTTGTAACTAGTTTAGGCATAATGGAAGTGCTTGCTCCACTATCCATAATGCAATTATGGACCAACTTATCTACCATAATGAGGGTAAGATAGAAAGGTGTGAATTTTTATACTTGGTGGAAGGTTAAAAAATATGAGTAGGTTTATTTTTGAGGGCTACACTAATATGATTTTATGGTTGGGGACTGATATGGAGTTGGGATAACTACTCTTAGAGTAACTCTTTTTGGCTAGGCATGTGGAGTACCTCCCAAAAGGATATGCTTGTATTTGTGTTCTTAAAAGAGTAAATAATATTAAAAAGGGAAATAGTAACATTTTATTGCATTCTTTGAGGCAATTAAGTACATTGAGATTGAGGCAATGAAGGCTTAACCACCTTTCCCAACTTCTAATTTTGAAGAGTTGTAGAACTTGTAGAGGCTGCCACATTTGCATTTATAACTTATTGCCTTAAAGGGGAGTTATTTAGATTTGTATCCACATATTGAAAATATACCAAATATTTCTTCTTTTACCTTGTGTTGGCTGCAACTTGGGTGATCTAATTTAGGACAAAACTATCCTCCATTTGGAAATTCATAAAACTTTACCCTAAATTGGTACATTCTCCAGTTGGTTCTACTTGCATGGAACCATATTCTTCTAATGTCAAGTGAGGATTAGGACCTCATTGAGCCACCAAGGCTTGAAATTATCCATCATTAACATTCATGAATTGACCTTGAGGATAACCCCAAGAATTTAGCCATTTTTCTCCTTGAACTAGGTTGCTATAAAATAGAACCATGACTCTTTTAGTGGGAGTAGAATTTGGATTGTAGGCATTAGGTGGCCTATTAAACTTAGGTTGAAATTTTACCCTCCCTTAACCATTATACTGAGGTGGAAATATATTTTCTTGTGTAGGGTAATAGTAAGATTTTTGGTGAGCTCTAAATTATTGATTTGATTGCCTAGTTGAAGCTTTTAAGGCCTTATATTTTGCTTGCTATTCAATTAAATCATCTAGTTTCTTTGGATCAAATTTAGACTTGTTAATTGGATTTGGAATTAGAGCAAGGCTTAGAGGGATAGTAGGCATGTTAGGCAATAAGGGCAATAAGACCTTTGAAGGGAGTTTACCAACTTGAATCAAACCATTCTCATCTCTAATAGCCATATCATAGGCATCAAGCAAGGCATATCCTCCCATAGACTACAACATGATAGCTATATTAGTTCGAATAGCTCTGAGGTAAGTTGGAAAATAAAACTTGTAGGGGGTCTCATGGGAGCTAGAATCCCATTCTAGGCCTTTAGAACATTTCATTAAAATCATGCCTGGATTCCTTAGGCCCTCTTTGGATGACATTTGGTTGATGTATCAGTGATGTATGATCACTTTTATCCTCGAATATTTGAGTCAACAACTCCCCAAAATCATCCCACATAGTAATGCATCCTCCTGAAAAGGTTCTATACCAATTAAGGTATTTTACCCTAAGAAACATGGCAAGAAATATGATTTCTATATTATTTTGTGTGATATTATGGAAATTGTAAATTTTAGATATGTCTCTAATATGCTCACTCAGGTTGATATGACCTTCCCCATTGAAAAAAGGAACACTCTTAGTGGCATTGGGAGGGATATCATCATAGGTATCAAGGTTTATTGGATTTTAAATATTTAAAGCTAGGGAAACATGTTGCTTAGCCATGTTACATTCAACCTTCTCTTCACTCTCTTTCTCTTCCTAAATTTCAAAGTCTTTTTGCTCTTTAGGCTCTTCCTCAAGATTTTTAATTGTCAAGAAAGTCTTAGTGTACTTAATTTCAAGAGGAAGCTCAGGATGAGGGAGTGGATTTGTAGAATGCTTACCTCTACTAGAAGCTGATCTAGTAGTGACCATGAAGCATATGTATGAGAACTTGGTCTAAAACCAGATGTTGAAACTTTAATTGAGTCATCAAATGCTGAATATGAAACACTTATGCAACTATGATCTTGTCAAGACCGACATTCACCTTGAAAAGAAGTGCTTAGGATAATGGTCCCACTAGGCATGTGAGAACTATTGTCACTCAATTTTTGACCCTTGTAAAGGTAGTTAAATTCTAATTCAATTGATTAAAACAATGGGATTACCCCTAGACCTGTGGGTTGTCTATAGTGGGGGTAAACCTTTAGTTGAAAGGGCTAGCTCCCTAGATTTGTCTTGATTGATCTCTTACTACTTAGTTGGTGTATGAAAAGGGATAATAATACTATCTAATTACAAGAGAAATAGAAAAAAGAGGTGATACACTAGAATATTTGATCTAATACTATCCTATACTTACACTTAAAAAAGGTACAACTGCAATATGGTCCATACTTCAAGAGAGAGATTCTAACATAATTATTTCAACCTAGAGACTATGTAAGCATAGTAGATAAGGTGAGAGATTAAAAGGACTGATAAGACACCACTAAAAATAAAAAACACTTATCTACAACACCACACTTCAATATACTCCAAGTGACCCATAATAAGATAATGTATCCATACCTATGTGCACACAAGTAGGACAAGATACAAGGACAAGCAATTTATTCACTAGAATCTATCAACAACTCATTCAACACACTAAAATATGAAATTGGAAAGCTTGAAAAAATTTAAATTTATTTATTAAGGCAAATATGAGTAATAAAAATAATAGGGCTTTGCCTACCTTTCTTGTGGATAGATTATAGTGCCAAAATTAGGCATACTTGTAGCACCAATGTGAGATAGAGAAATTCCATGCCAAGAATGGAATCTTGGGGGGTTACAATAATGGAGAAAAATGATTATATATAGAAGAGTTAGGAGGAAGCATATGAAGTCTTAAAAAAGTGTTGCTTGATCTCTAAATATTTTTCAAATTGCCTTCAAGTCAGGAGTCAATCCTTGAGGAGTTCATAAGCCTTCTTGAAAATTGATCTAATTTCTTGCAGGAAACCTATTAAATTGCCTTAAAAATTCATGTATATCCATGTATAATGGTATAGTGACACATAATAAAGGTGTATGAATCATTATCTACCCTTGAAATTAGCTTTCTTGAAAGGGGGTGTTAGCTTAACTCATGAGGTACAGTCTATGATCCTGGGCAATGAGGAGGTCATTTGATTCTTATTATAGAGATTGTATCTGATCTCTCTAAATGTGAATAATCCTATCACCACATATTCAATGATATAAAGGCTCTAATTTACACCTTGTAATGCTTGTCATTCTTCTTAAAAAGTCACTCTAATGTTGGTTGTCTAGTAATAGTTGACAGTTTGGTCTAGTTGGACATGTTAGTTCATTTGAATGGCCATGAAAATTGAATGGAACCCTAGAAAAAATACTAAGAATATGTTATCAAACCTAATAAATAATTCATGATGTGAACAAGGCCTTGAAGGCATCATAACCTACATTTTCTTGTCAATATAGGTAGCTAGGTCTCTCATTCCTAGTACACCTTAAATTGTTTTCTTTATGCAAACCTGTAGGAATAGTTTCATGAGTATATGAAATGAGTTTACACCCTAAAGAGTTAGGAAAAATCCCACGGTACCTCATACATTTAATTTCAAGTATTCATCTATGTCTGTACCCTTTAAAATCATCAAAATTATCAAAAGAGAGGGCATTTAGTGTGTCTATATAGGTGACATCAATGTCAAATTTCATGTTGAGTAGAACCATAGAGATTTTTACAAGGTTCTAATGTTTATGGAGAAAAAATAATGTATTTGGAGTTAGTAGGGGACAAATCTCTCACATCGCATTCATCCAAGGGTTTTAGTAAGGTTTAAGACTTGTTTGAGGTCTTAATGATCATTCATAAATCACCAACCACTAATTGGCCTCATTAAAATTGGATAAATTTATTGAATAACCCCCCCAAATATTCCAAATGTCTCAGCTTCTGATTCAAAGTTTGAGATATGATGTGAATGCATGAAATTGTTCCTTGGGTAGCATACCTAGTGTTCTTGAACTCGATAGAGGTCTAATTTGGGTTTTAGGCCTCAAATCTCAATCCTACTATTGGTAAAGATTAAAACATCTAAAAAAAAATCTCCCCCATGTTTATAATTCTTTGATGATGATTATCACTCCATTATGTGCATTTGGTGCATTTGTCAAGAAACTCGAGGTTATAGGCATGTCACCTCCTTACTAGCCCTCAATGGCATTTGAGTTGAAAATTAAGGTTTTATGAAACATAAGAGTTTATTGAGACATTTTATATGTTAATGTATTGACTCAAGGGTCCTACATGGGGTTTGACATGTATAATTTGTGTTTTAGGTTCAAATAGATCCCTTGATCTTAAGACTATCCCTTACCAATGGAGTGATCAACATCTGAGACAAAACAATGAGTATGCCTACTTGTATGAATTTTAGGGGACCATGGATGTCTTGTTACACTCATAATCATATTATATATCAAATTTAAAATTGTAATTATGCCTATATAGGCCTAAAAACATTAATCTCTCTCATGACTAGAAAAACTAGGCCAATGGTCTGGAGCTAGATGACTATATCTTGTGATGGGGTCATTTAACTAATATGACAGTCTTAGTTTAGCACCATTAGAAATATATATGATTAATATGTATTTTTGATATTCTTAAAAACTTTGTATTCAAACCTCATAACTCTAATATCTTTGCAAGTTTGAGATCCTTCTTGAAACCTTCAAACTAGGCTTACAATTCTGAGTGTCTTACTCAGTCAAATAGTGGCACTTACTCCATGGTATGAAGAACCTTTACTAAATTAATGGTCTTATAGGCACCTATTTATCAATTATTGACTTAAATATCTATAATGTTTAGTAGTGAGTTTAGCCCATTTTCTACATGTATCATTCATAGGTTTCTCAAAAGGGCTAGCTATATGTGCACTCTCCCCATGAACACTGAGTCATTAGGAAACCTATCATCATGAGATATTATTGAAACCTTATATGAGTTATGTGGGAGGTGTGTTCATGTTACAAGACCATAAAGGTTCTGGAAATTCTCATTAGTCACATTAAAGGCTCTGCCCAATGAGATAAATCTATAACATGAATAAACATGGAGGTTTATTACATTTAAATTCATCAGATGAGTTGAAATGATGGCACTAGAAGACCTATCAGACCGTCTAAAATATCTTACAAGATTTTTTCTACAACAATGAGTTCATATTTTCAATGAGAGTACCAAAAAATCAATGTGGTGGGGTTTAGAGCCTTCTTCAAATAGTTTACTTTCTTAGCATTTATTCATAAAGAATACGACCTTGCCCTGAAGACCAATGAAATTAATCTCAATCCCATTGGGTTCCCCATACCTAGTAAAGGGATTAAGATCCAGCTCTCTCTATTCTGTATGAAACAAGCATTCGCACATGACCCTTGCAAAGCTGACAAGAGACATGATGAATTGGAAATTGAGTATTTTGCCAATTTGAACCTATAAAACCTATCTAAACATTGAAACGAAATGAGGAAGGTAGAGAGTCACTTTTCATATGTTCACTCTTGAATATGACTATATAAATGATTATAAATGCCCCTTTTAGCTCGATTTCTCCTTTTTTGAGCATTAAACTTGCAAGCTCTGACTAACCTATGACTTGATCTAACCTTAAGAATGTTATAAAACCTATTTTCATACTTTAAAATTACCACTTATATGTACCATACTTCACATTATTCTTGGAAATGACTTTAGAACCCTTAAGAAGTAATTTCAAGTGTATAGAAAGCGAGTGAAACTAGATGACATTTCAATCGACCAAGACCTTATAAGACTTATACATACTCTTTTTCACCCCCTCTGACAACATATGCAAGACATAATTTTTGAAAAAACTCCCATTAGCCATAATAGAAACCTTAATATCTCAAAAAATATTAATTTATGCTAAGAAACCTTAATTTCTTTGAGGTGACTAGAAATGTGTTTAACTCATGATTTAGTAATGCAAGGGCACTTGATAAGCTATGAAAACCTATAGATACTTATGAGATAAGGGGAAAATGAAAAAAAATTAGAATCATAGAGGTCAAAATATTATCACATTTTGATAACAAGAACTTTACATCAATTTTCCGTGTTCAGTCATCTCTTTAAGATAGGTGTTGATCTCTTACTTACCAACTTTTTCTTAGATATCTATTTCATTTATTTATACTTTGGCCATGCATATCCTTGATCACGTCACTTGTATTAATTTCATTTACTTAGGGTATTTAGACTTATTATCTTTATTTATATGTTCTATGGGCTATGAGTTGATGGGATTGAGCCATCTATCTTGATCTCAGAGCTTTAAGCTATTTATCTAGGCTTTCAACTATGTTTTGACCTTCCTAGTTTTGGGTTGATGGGATTATGGGACATGGCATGATATCGGGGCTTAGGTAGCTTGGATACTCAAGGTCACATAACCATTAACTTTAATTTGGAATTTTGGGTGGAGACATCTAATTTTTACCACTGCCATTTCAAAATTGCAAGTCAGAACGACTTCTCACAATAATAACCAAAAACCATCGAAATGCCCAAATTCTTTCATACACTTGATGTGCATCTTCTAAGTCATGTCAATACATACCTAATTGATAAAATTCATTATACTCAAATGTCACCTTCTTATAAATCATATCTAATCAATTTTGACCCAAAAATTGACATTTTGACCATTTATGCATAATAATTTATTAAATTTTAAGAATTGCAAAAAGGCTTATCAAGATTACTTAAATAAACAAATCCAATTAAATGGTTAAGTGAAAAATCCATGGACATTAGATAAATATCTAATTTTGTATATTCATAAATTCAACAAAATACCTAAAAGTGGCATCAACATGACATCATCAGTCACAAAAGTCATGAATCTAAAATATCAACATAAATTCAATAAATATCTGAATTTAAAAAGCCATGAATATTAATTGAAATATTAAATTCCTTTGATCCACCAAATTTGACTCATCTTGGGCCATGGATTCTCATCTTAATATGGATGGTCCTTATCACTTTGCCAAGCCTATAAATAAAAGGGTCACCATCGACCAATAACAAGCTTTTTAATGCAAAAATATAACACACAATTTATTTTAAAGCTTCAACCAATTCTTCCATTTTCATTCACAAACCAACACAAATGGTGCATGAGGATATGTTTAAGGCACTTTCCAAAACACATTGCTAAATATATTGAGCTCCATATCTAAGGAAAATCACATGTGTGGATTGACCTTAAAGGGAAGTTCATGAAAAAGGTATAACTTGTCTAATTTATGCTCTTTGTTTGCTCTTTACCTGATAGATCTTGCCTAACCAAGGAAATATGATTAATATGTTAGTTATTGGTGTTTATTATTGATTTTATTCACTAAAAAATGGACTAACCTATTTGAAAATCCTATTTCAAATTTGGCACACTCAGTGGGACCGTGCATCCCATATAATTCTTTGGAAACCTTCTTCATCTTCTAATTATCAAAATTTATTACTAGTTGGCATTGATTTTCAATTTTTTCCTCTCAATTTATTGTATTTTTTTAATTAATAATTGATGAGATCACCCTATATAAGGATGAAATTTATCATGAAAAGGGTGACTTCAACCTACAAATTGATGGGATCAATTTTCATCACTCTCTATCTATTTTGTGTGTTTTGACAAATCAACGGACTCACCTTGATAAACTATGGTATTAAAACTAAATCAGTAGATGCACCATGCTAAATGATAAAGTCATTTATCTAATTTTTATTAAGTTTTCTTACAATCAATGAGATTGGAATACTAAATGATGGGTTTTACCTTCAATCGGTAGGGTCGACAAACAAACAACGTAGTCGCAATAAGGTAATTTGTATTCAATTTTTCATTTTTTAGGAACATCAAACTCATATAGTAATAATAAATTTCATCCTCTTAATCAGTGAAGTCACCAAATTTTTAGCATTGTCTCTATTTATAATAATGGTTTTGCCTTGAGATTAGTGGGATCACCCTATAGAACAGTGAGGTTTCCCTACTAAATAGTGGGATCACCGTATGTAAAAGTTTCCCAATACTTAAAACAATGGAACTCAAATTCCTCTTAACAAACACAATCATTATTTGAATTATTAATCTTGTGTCTTATAGGTTTTTATATCTTTTGAAATATTTTACATAATTTTATAAGGCAAAATTTTATCATCTTTTCCATTTAGTTCTTAATAACGAACAATCAATTTTGATTTGGCTCCTAAGAGTGCATGCATTTCATTTTTAACTTAATTGGTTTGTTATTTACATTATTGTTTGCATAAACTAGTACATATACTCTCCCTTTTCCCCCTTTAGGGAGCCCAGGTGACCAAAAAAACATAAGTTTACTTGCTTGCTTGCTTACCCAAAAATCCATTTCAAAATGTGATCTTCTTTTGCCCATCTGTGGGTCTTTAGAATCAGAAACAAAGCATGTTTTTACTTATTTTATTGTTTTTACTTCATGGGGTGGATTTAATTTCCTTCCCATTGGTCTTTAGGGGTACATTGACTTAATAAGTCACATCCTAGCATCGTACCAACCCCATAAGTGTGTAAGTGATTTATAGTGATAAGAAGTGATAATCCTCTATCCTTCCATATCTTAGCAAGAGTTCTTAGTCTAACAGGTCATATAGAGTGTATTTAAGTGTGTCAAACTATTTAAAGTGTATAATTATCCTTGGAATGTGCAATTTCCCTTCTAGTCCATTTGCCTTGTGTTGTTTCACACATCTCATCTCTATATTGAAATAATCATGTTAGAACCTTTTAGAGCTTTGAGACTAATTTGTATCCTTTGATTTATTATGCTTGGAATATTATGGTCATGTGGAGATAATATTGGTGCATCACCTCCCCTAGAGTAGGTTCTATTTATGCAATTCTAACTCTTTTCCCCATAAGCAAGTAGTAGTGTGAGTGATAAGCATTGCACGATACATTCAGAGAGCTAGCCCTTTAAATCTAGAGGCTCATTTCCATAATAGGTAGACCCACATACCTATAAATGTTCCTATGTTACCCAAATATAGAAGAGGTTTGAACACCCTCTTCTAGGCTGTGAGATTTGGTGACAACAGTTACCACATGAAAGACCTAAAAAAGATAAAACCATAGATATTATAAAATAAACAAGATAGAGATCAAATGTAAAATGGGGGAAATGGGTAAGGAAAGTAGCTGAGTCAGATTTAGAAATCCCATGTAATTGAGTGCTTCCTACATAGCCCAAATGGGACTCAAGGTGATGTAGTTATCCCTCCTATGGTGATTGTGTGATTCATGAATATGTAACTATTTGCTAGAATATTGATTGAAATACTTGACAATGGATGCCCCTGACCTATAATAAAAAATATTCATACTTGGCCTATGACTGTTAAAATGTTATAGAATTGAAACTGGGTAAAATAGTGCTATTTTGCTTAGCGTCCAATAAATTTCCAAGTGATTTATAGGTGTGTCAAATGTTTACCTTGATGCGTTTTTATACTATAATCTTTGAAATAATTTTACTATTTGAATTTACAAGATGCACAAGAGAGCCATTGTGAAATGTATTAATTTGAAAAATTAACTGTTAGAGCATGGGGGACATGGACACAATATGACCCTATCTAACCTAGTGTATACTTGTCCCATGAGAATAAATACTAGACAAACATGTTTGAAAGGATCCTATAAGCTTAATAGGGATGAAAGTGGATGAAATAGAAATGTTAGTATGATATTTTTAGTGTTTATAAGATAGTGAAGGCTCTCTTATAGATTATGAATTAAAAAAATGGTGAATAGACCAAGCAAGGCAATTATGTCAAGTTTAAAATTTTTCTATCACTTTAATGATTAAATTTATGTGTCTACACCAAAAACATAATCAAACTATTATGGCTACTAGAATCATTTACCTTCATCAAAGGTGTCCTAAGTTATATAAATGGATAATTAAAAAAAATAAATTCTTCCCTTAAGTTGGCCCATACATTTATCATGTCACTTATAAAGTAAAATTAGCCAAAGAGTCTCTTATATATACACATCAAACCTAAGCCTTATCCTATCTATAAATCATAGAGAGATCACTTGTAAATTACTTACACAATGAAGAATACATCTCCAAATCCTTGAGGCATTACCCTAAAGCATTAAAAATCTAAAAACCCTTGAAAATGATAACCACTAAGCCAAGTATAAATACTATTATAAAGCCAAAATCATAGGTTTTTAAATGTTAAAATCCACAGAGGTTACATACATTTTAGCATATCACTATTAAGCACACATCCACATAGGTAGGAAAACTATTTATAGTTTGCGCACTCTCTAAAGTATTGGAAAATAATAAATGCTCTACCACTCATTATAGATACTAAAATTTTATTTATATAGCATCTCAATCTTGTATACTTGACAAATACCTATAAAAGCTCTACCCTTCAGTTCTACACCTTCTTGTTTCCAAAAAGCTCACATTCACCATCTCACTATGCTTAACTGATTATCTTATGGTCTAACCTAATCATTTTTTATGATCAAGATCTCCTACACTATAAAAAAGGTTTATAAACTAGTATATATCTTTCACTATAAGTTTCATATCCTCAATAACTTCCTAGCCTACCAGACACTTGTGTCCCACATAGGGACACACATATCAACACAAGTCTCCAAATTATCATTAAGTGTCCAATCTTCAAAAGTCATATAATTTTCAAATATTTCAAATCCCATAGGTTAACCTAGTTGTATTATTGAACCCCACCATTAGATATTTTAAAAATTTCTCATATAAATATAAATATAAGCCTACTAATTATTCATTTAGAAAATACCAAGTACCTATTTAAGATCAATCAATAAATAATACAACTAAGTTATACTACCCTATTCTTACCTATTTTGATATCAATCATAGAAGCATTCATATCATAGATCTGAAGCACTCAAATAACATCTCATGAGCAACATTTGTCAAGTTACATGCTATATCATTACATGCCTTTGCATATAGTATATTGCACCTTTAAACACATGAATACTAAAGAGGTTAGTTTTCAGTAGTATGAAAAACAAGCATAAAATAATAAAAAATATAACTTCTTAATCATGGTCCTTATATTGGGAAAGACTTGAAGCAACAAAGAATGAATTAAAAAGATAAACAAGATGCTTTTACCTTTCGTTTGGATGTTCCCTTCAAACTCAGCTCACATGCATATTTGTGATCAGATGTAAAGTTCACAGTCTTTAGAAATGTCATGGTATAAAAGACATCAACACTTCCCCAAACAATATCTAGTATGGTTTGTGAATCAATTGGAAGAGAATAGTTGAAGCTTTTTGGAGAATTTTTTATAGAGTTTCTTTGCACAAGAAAAATTCCATTTGGTCTATGGTGGCCCATGTATTTATAATCTTGGAAAAATGATGAGGATTATCCATCTCAAGATAAGTATTAGGGGACAAAGACCAATAAAATTGGGTGGAACAAATGCATTCAATTTTGGAGTTAATATTACAATTAATAGACATGACTCAACATTCCTGATATTTGTTGTCTTTATGTTGATTTATTGGATTCTTGACTTTTGTGATCGACGATGTTAATTTTTAGATATTTTGTTGAATTTAGAATTTATAAAATTAGTTATTCATTCAATTGACATGATTTTTTCATTTAACCATTTAATTAGATTTGTTTAGTTAATAAATCCTAATTATTCTTTTTACAATTCTTAGAATTTGATAAGTTGTCTACACAAGTTATCAAAAATCTCAATTTTCTAGGTTGTAATTTGATTGGAGATGAATCGAAGGAAGGTGCAAATTATGTATGATGTATTTAACAAATTATGGATGCATCAATACACTTTAGAATTTCCATATGATGTGTGCAGATGAATTAAGGCATTTCAATGGTATTTGGTCAAGTTTGTATATTATTACAAGAAGTCATTATGATTTATAATTTTGACATGGTAGTGATAAAAATTGGATGTCTATATTTTTTCCCTATTAAAAGTGTGTGGAGAGACATTCAGATGAAGTAACAAATTTTTAAATAATAAAAAGGTTTCTTGAAATTATCACAATTAGAAGAAATGATTTCATTCCCATTTTTTTTGAATTTACTTGATTTGTAGAAACATGAGCTCACAAAAATCCCCAAATATCACTTGGGAGGGCCATGATGCCCCCTAAAGGGTAAAGCAAACAAATCAATTTTGATGGACATGCCCTTGAACAGAATAAAGGACATGTGCTTCAGTAGAAGAGGCTAAAAAATAGATAAATTAGAAGAAAATGGGATGAAAAATAGACAAAGGAACTAAAAATAAGCCTCCTTGAAAGAATAATGGAGCACAAATAGGGATGAGGGGGAAATTTAAAATTTTGGCTATAAAATTACCCCTTGTGTGGGTGAAAACTGTTCATTTTTAGACTCTCCTTATATAAATATGGAACTCTATTTTTGTGCATAAGAGGAGCAAAGAAAATGGCCCAGATCGCACACCACATTCACCTTGGAGAGTGCATGTGAGAGTACCAAAGATCGATAGGGAGTGGGGCATTAGTAAGTATAATTTTTATTGGGTAAATTCATGATTATGTGTATTTATTACACTTAGGAAAATAATGAAATGGTGAACTCATATTTTTCATAAAAATGAAAACAAAAAGATCACTCATGTAAATGATGGTATCACTGATTAAGTGGTGAGTTCATGGTCAATTC
Source organism: Torreya grandis (assembly GCA_037957365.1). NCBI lineage: Eukaryota > Viridiplantae > Streptophyta > Pinopsida > Cupressales > Taxaceae > Torreya > Torreya grandis. The sequence continues at coordinate 5,109,848 of JARHVA010000373.1, read as the reverse complement.
ATCAATATTGCCTAAATATTTGAAAATTGCCAAAATAGTGAGATAACACTTTTGGATGAAAAAATTCCCTAATAGTGAGAATTCTGATAAATCAATGTGTATTGAATAAAATTTATAAATGCAAATTAAACTGATAAATATTAATCTAAACTAACTCAACCTAAGCTAGATGTAAAGACAAAAGAAATAACACATATTTATACTTTAGTTGTAAAAATATTCTTCCATTGTGATGTGAATTCGATTAGCTCCCTTTAAATTGTCGTTGCTCACTCTTCCAATGCAAGGAAAAATGGGTATAATTTTGATACAATAATGATATTTAATGGCTTTGATTCACTTTGGATTCACTTTTGATTTTGATAGCACTTAGCATAAGTCAGGATGATGAAAGTGATGGATTTCATGCTTATTTATATATTTTTGAAGGAAAGCTATTACGGTGGAGGATTATTTGAATATTTTAAATAATATAATTAATATATGATGTCTAATGAGTCATCATCCATGAGGATGATTACCATTTAAAATGTCTAAGAGAAACATGGAGATGGTTAACTAAGTCACAAAGAATGGGTTAAACTATTTGACAACTCAAGGTAGACTCAAAGGAAGTTGAGGAAGTTGTGGGATTGGTTAGGGTGAGTCAATATGTGAGGGAGATAAATGTAGAAGATGTTGGTGAGGTGAAAAATATATATTTAATGATTAAATTTGGATTAAAAGTGTACACAATTGATTAAATTGAAAATATTTGATTATTTAAATAAGGAGATGATGACATGAATTATAATTCAAAGGCGTGAAGAAGAATTAGTGGGTTTTAGGTGCATTTTGACACTAAATGTAATTTAGGTGTCTACATTTTCCCCTCTTTGAAATGGTGTTGTGAAGAAATACCTTTTCAAAAAATACTAAAAAAAGTAGAGCATTGATGATTGAGAAGAAAAAAGTTTCCCCAAATGAACGAGATTATGCTTCCAAGGGTTCATGCGAGAAAAAAATGAATGCTCAAAATGAAGGAAAAAAGGATGGGGAGATGGAAATGATAAAAGTGTGATCAATAATATAGATACTTATCTCAACACCAATTTTTGCAACATTAAATAGGGTACATGTAAAACTATTTGACCCTAGTTGTTAAATGCTAGAGAAGATATTGGAAAAAGTACATTTCCCACTTTATAGACTATATGCTGGGATGGTTATCAAACACAGGGGTCTCACGAGTAGATGTGGGAATGATATATCCTAAAAATGGTAATATGTGATCCATAAAATGAAAAATATAGATTTTATGATTTGTGATAAAGATTTATAAAATTGATAATTGCAAGCATTGATAAGGAGATACAACACTTTGATTAAATGATAGTGGAATATGTGGAGGAAAGAACCTGGATGGATGGTAGCGATTGAAATGACCCTAGAGATATCATGTCAAAGTTTGACTAGGGATATTAGGCCAGATGTAGTTTTTCTAATGTGGGAAGAGAAGTGATGATGTATTTTAAGATTGATCCATAGATGTTATTAACCCACTTAAGCTGATGATTGCACATTATGATTGGATTTGATGATGGATTGATTTTCCCTAGACAATTATATATGTAAGGAGTGGATAGGGAATTGATATATCTTGAGATGAGCTACACGCTTTGAGGTGCCCCATGAATCATGGTTCATAGGAGAGGATGTGGGAATGATATATCCCATTGAAAAGTTGAAAGCTTGGATTGGTTGACTAATTTAATAATTGACTGAGTGATGGATGGAGAAAGGATGGATATTATGATGTTTTCAATTCAAATTGACAAGTTAGGATATTGAATGGAAAGAGTAAGAAATGATGATGATTGATGTGCAATCATAATTAAAGAAGTTAATCAACTGCATGGATTAGTGATGATAGATCAAATGATTTGATAGAATGGATTAAATTGATGGATGGAAGAGAGAGGTGACTATTATATGGACGTATCAATAATTTATTTTGTGTAGTTAAATTCTTAGAAAAGGAGAAGAAAATGATTTCACAATTCTCAAAATGGTGAATTTGGCATCCATAATGGTGAATTCATTGAACATAGCGATGACTTCATTAGTAAATGATTTCACTATTCTCATAACTATGAATTTGGAATATATAGTTGAGAATTCATTAAACATAGTGGAAAATTCATAAATAAAATGATTTTTCAATTCTCTAAATTGTGAATATGGTAGATATAACTGTGAATTCATTTAAGATAGCTGCAAATTCATTTTACACTAGAAGTGTCCATCTTTTAGAGGGAATAAGTTTTGAATTCAGAATCTGTTTGAGATCTTGTTTTAGCTAAAATTAAGGTATTGAAAAGGAAAATGAAAATATGAACACATATTGAATTTTGGTTTAGTTGAAAATTCATTGATAAAAATGGAAAAATAATTAGAAATGTTAGGGTGGACAAGAAGAATGTTGTCAGATAATTTGAATTGTTTTTTGATGTGATTATAAATGTTAATGAGTGTTTTTGAAAAGGATAATAAGCATGGAATGATTAACAAATTATTTTTTTGAAATGTGCATGGAAGAGACAAGTTTGAGTATAATATAAGAGCATTGTGTGGATCAGTCTTCTCAACATGTCATATGTCCTCCAAGGAGGACACCATAACAAATTTATCTAAGATGACACATAGATGCTTCTTCAAAATGTGTGAGATGATTTGATAGATGCACCATTTATTTTATTTTTTTGGGATTTCTAACAATAATTCCAACTGAGTAAGATTCAAATAACCTAGTTTTTGATATTCTGCATGACAATATGCACCAATGGTATGGAAAAACCATGATGACTATTATGTTATATAGATAAATACTAATAGAGTCACAAGTGAAAAAATTAGAGAATCATGATATATAAGATCATAATAATGCCTTTTGTAATGTGCATAGTGATCTAAACATAAGAAATAACAAAAAATATAAGATAAAAAGAAATGTTTCCAACAATGAAAATGATGTAAGTAAAATAAACAACAAAGAAAATAAACATTGCAGAAGCTAAAAAACACCCAAGATGTATAAGAAAGTAAATAACAAACAAGTAAACAAATGAATATAAAAATAATCAAGAAAATAAAGTTTAAAGGACTATGCCATGTACTTGGAGGATGAGGCAACCCCTTCCCTAAGTTAATTTAAACACATCTAACCCATAGTTTTAAAGGGTCAGAAGATTTTCAATATATAGGAGTAGAAGCAATTTTGGTTGTAAACTCATGTGTTTGTGTATTTTCTTTCCAATCTTTGTGTAATTAGACTTATTTCTTTTGGTTGTATGATTCAGTAACTCTTAGTGTGTAAAAGCTATGAAGGACTTCTTTCTTGTTATAATTGATATGCTTATCTTAGATGTGTAATAGATATTGAATGATTAGTAAATTACATTGATTATGGATAATTAAGTTTGATTGATTCATATTCTTAAGTGTGTATAGGTGATTTCATTTGATATAGTTTTATGTGTATGTGAAATAGTTATCTCAGATACCTCACTAAGCATGAGCCATAATCTCCTGATTAAGAGTGTGCAACAGATACTCTAAAAAGATCAACCTTTGATTGAGGCCTATAAGTTTCCTATATCTATATTATCCTAGACTTCTTGACCATGTTTTATTATGTATGTGCAATAACTACTAGCAATAGACATAGGTTTTGAAAACACTTGTCCACTTAGAAACCACTGAGAGAGGTGATTCTTGAAGACACAACTTTTATTTTATTCTCTACCCTTCCCTCCTTATTTGAGTTTATTTTGAGACCTGCCCACTCTATGTTATCAACCATATACCCACCAACTCATATAGATTTCACTTTATTTTTTAAAGACCACCCCTCCATCCACATTCCAAGTTAACAACCTACATTCCCTACCTACTATTCCATCACCTAGTTGTTAAGATCGCATACCTGCAATCGATGCCCTGGAGTGGAGTTTATCTCCATTGAGATCCTAAAATGTTAGAGGCTACTTTGTTATGATATGTGTGTGCATAAAACCCACATCAATAGTAATTTACCCTTATACTTACCTGAGCTTTTACCTATTTTTTTGACAAACATGGTTCCTATCTTGTCATCATCAATGTCTATGTCATAATCCTTGGAATTTTTACCTTGTGACTTATTTTCAAATTTAAATGTAGCTTCCTTTTTGGAGGGTCCTACACTACTCTTTCTCATTTCATAGGTAGTCAAGATGCCATGAAGCTCATCCATTTATAGTGTGTTAAGATCTTTGATCTCCTCTACAGCAGAAACTTTTGAATCAAACTTATAAGTCAAGGATCTTAGTACCTTTTGTACTACTGTTGATTCTTATAAATTCTCTCCTAGACCTCTAATGACATTTACCTCTTCATCTACTCTTAGTAAATAAGATGCAATATTTTCATCCTCCTTCATTCTCAAAATTTCAAACTGCCTTTGGTGAGTCTACAAATTTTCCAATTTAAATTTGGTGTTTTCTTCATATATAGTCTATAAATTTTCCCAAATCCCTTTTGTTGTATAAAAATTCATGACCTTAATAAATTCTATTTTTGAAATACCACATAAGATGACATTCATTACCTTAGAGTTGTTCTGACTTGCCTTCTTGCCTGCTGCATCATTTGGTAGTGTAGAAGGTGGAGTGAATAAATCAATAATAAATTATCATACGTCATAACATAAAGACATTAGATAGGTCTTCATTATAATGCTCCAAAATTCATTATTAGTCTTATTTAATAAAGGATCCTTATTAGTTGATAAACCTCCTTGTACTTGTTGACTAGACATGCTTATGCGTCAAGGATCTCCTTTAATATGTTAGGTCTGATTTAAAGGACCAAGATCTGATACCAATTTTTAGAAGCATAATGAATAAGAGGGGGGTGAATTAGTCTTAAAAAAATTTCAATCAATTACATCCACTCATCTATAAACTATGAAAACAACATAGTGATCAATGCATAAAGAACCAATCACATGAGCATGAAACAAGATAATACATCACATATGTGAAAAAACCTCAAGGGGATTAAAACACACTAAAAAAAATCTTTTAAAAACTATCATATAATATAATTTATCAAATTTAGTTGAGCACCAACTTAACATGGAGCACCAACCCTAGATTTATCAAGCACCTACTTGGTTTTAACAAGCACCCACTTGCTAAGAGGCTACAACCCCTTATGAATAAAAACAAACTAGGTAAAATGAAACTTATGAAAAAAAAAAGAAAGAAAACATATCCAAATCCCTCTTGACCATTCATCCACTCAACCAAGACCAATTTTTCAAGCACCAACCTACAAAGAAGCTTTAACTCTCTCTTTGACCAAGCACCAACTCATCTAATCAGTTATTTCTTCTACTCAGCTCTGTATCTGTTCTATCCACTATCATAAATAAAGAACAACTATATTATGAAAATTTGATATCATATTAATAGGTAATGATCATTCCTTAATCTTTACTCCACTTGATCATTCTCAAAACTGCCTTTAGGCTTCTTCACTTAACTAGCCCTCTTCAAGACTGAATAGGTCATATGACCTTGATATTCAACTAAAAAAACAAATATTATTTTCATGATATAATTATTTTATTTATATTTATGGTTTAAAATATTTTACCCAACATTATTAGGCTCATTGATTTATCAATTCATTTGCTTACTCTAAACTTATTCAAATAGGCCTAAAAAGCCTTTTATATACACTCATCTCTTGTTCATATACCACTTGATTGGACACATATCCTTTTAATATTATTTAGGCCATAAAATAAATAATATTAAATATAATAAAAATTATTAAAATTATCTTTGAGTCCCTTTTGGTTTTTCATAACTCTGTTAGGCCTCATTTTACTTTTAGGTCTCATGGAGACCTAATTGCATTAGGTCTATCTTCTTAGCAGCAAATCTTGATCCTTTTGGGCACATATGGATTTATCAAAAAATTTAAAACCATTAAATAAATTATCATAATACCTATAATTAAATTTTTCACATTTTATTGGACCTGTGTCTATCATTCATACCATGAAACCTCTTTTAGGACAAACCATCCTATTAGGCTTGTGTGCCTCAAAAGTCTATCTTGAAAAAGTGAAGATTAAACACCCTTAAGATATTGAAAAATGATAAAAAAAATTATATATATAAAATATTAATGAAATTAGTGTCATTAAAATATGCATGAGATACTTTCACTTAGAGCATAAAGGCTCATGAACATCTTTGCAACTCACTCAGAACTGCGAATTTACCTTAAAGACACAGTTATGGTGACTTAGACCTACAACACCTATATACACACTTTACATGACTTATAATTCATGTATATTATCCTATGATATCATTATACCATTATGAAATATAAATATAATATGGTCAAATGGAAAATATTGGTCTTGCAAACCAGTTTCTTAACCCTATATCACATAGTTTAAACTGAACCAGACTAGTCATTTTATGAGTAACTTTTTCACCACATACATGACCTTAAAATATTAATAAAAGAATTAAATTTTATTAAAATTACAATAAAACATGTCCATGTACTTTTTTTTATCATTCTATCATGAAAACACATTCCAATTCACCTTCTTACTATTGCCTAGGTTTTACATTGTTTACACCATCAGGCTTGTTAGCGACTGGCTAACTTGGAAGACCATTTTAGCATATTTTAAGAGTGGAAATTATCTATAAATATTCATGGGAAATTATTATGAGTCTATATATCCTTATTTCATCCATTTTATTTCCTTGACCAATGCAACTTTTTACTACTACAATAATTTTTTCACAAATAACCCTGTATCTGTGCATTTTCTCTCTAATTTGACTAACCACCACCACGTGGAGGTACCTAGGATAGTTTATTACATAATAAAATATTTTTTATATGAATTATATATCATTATAGGATATTTTTAATAATATATTCCACATTGGGTCCTTATTAGGGTTTTATGGAGGTTTAACACAGGTTTTAGTGTTAACAATTGTTCATAAAGGTCTACCCCTTAAATCCAAAACCAATTATTATATATATTATATAAAACACTTATACATATCTCATTAATATATTAAGTTCCCATGTAGAGGTTAAACATGCCAATGAATACTTGAAAGTCCTTCTCGAGTTTGCATACCTTCATTTTGTGCACTCGAGAGACCTCAAAACCACTTTCCATGCCTTTTCCTGAAAACCATGACCTCATACCTCATGAAAATTCCTAATTTTTTTTTAAATACCTATATCCATGATATCTTTCATACATTCAACTTGAAATCTGTTCTTCATACCTCATTAGGCTAGGCAGGTTTTAAGAATGGTAGGTGCAGACCAAGACTGAAGGACTTACCTCTAAAGACTAACTTTAAAACACTTTTGAGTGAATACAAACTTTATTATTATGCTTAAATAATCTTAAAAACCTCTCACATGATTGATTTTTCTCATCTTATCATACCACCATCTCATACCTCTACCATACCCTAACTAGGCTCAAGCTTCTAATGCACTTGACACCTTGACTTAATCCTTTTATGTCATGACTTTAACAAAACATCAACCAAGTAGACATAAGACATCAAAAAACACTCATATCACTACACCAATCTCTTTTTGATGACAATAATATTCTACAGCCTCATACAGACCTAAGATCACATGACCAAGCTTTATATGGCTTGACATCTCTCTTCCATGCACTTGAACACCTTTGACACTAATATTGACATCAATGACCTATTCTTTCATGAATCATAATAAATTATTTGCCTTCAAATTATCTCAAGAAAATAATCTCTTTCTTTCAAATTATCTCTTTCCTTCAAATTCTCTCTTGCCTTAAAATTCTTTATTGCCTTCAAATGCATCTTGTCACATGGTTCACCCTAAAACTCTTCATGCCATGACATCAATGACTTTTATAGACCTCTTCATACACTATGCTTCCTATGTAGACATTAGTTATCTTTAAACACTATTCCATGATCTATACCTTTCATGCTCACAATATTCATGACAATTCTTATGGCAATACTCATGGCAACACTCTTTCATGTACCTTGACATATCACATACTTATATCTATCCTTAGTTACTTTTGACATAAATCTTCACTAGATGCTTCTTGATATCAACCTTGACATTAACCTTGACCACTGAGAACACACTCTCAATAGGTTACTCGTATCCATGATACTTACTCAATGATCAACACTCTCTTTATGTCACTACCATGATTAAGTACTTGACCAAATAGACCTTTGAAATCAATGACCATTATGCATTTACATGATGCACCCTTTTGACATCAATGACAAAAACATGCCAATATTGGGGTGATGATGTACCCATTGGTCCCATAAGTTCAATGACCACTATCAATAGATGCCTAGTCAATCTACAAGGCACTCTCAAGATCTTATTAAGGGACTAGAGGAAGAGGTTGCATAGTTCTTGTTAATCCATATGGGGTGCAATATAAGAGGAATATAAGAATTGATGTCATATCATGATGAAATAGGTAATTGACTCATTGTGTTCTTGTTTGATGTTTAATAACTCTCATATATAAGTCTTTAAGATTTTTCCATATCAAATGCTTTGATAAACTTGGCCATGATTTGGTGAAAAGAATGTATAAAACCCTTAAGGAGGCAATAATACCACTCAAACATTATTACCTCTAGGGTTATGGGGAAAATTTTGGAAACAACCTCATCACAAGGTAGGAGTTCCCTAATAGCCATAGCATAAACTTTGATGTATGTGTTTGGATCTAGTTCCCATTTGAAATTGGGAAGATTGGGTAGGGGACATGGAAGAATAACCCCTCATATTTTGAGATCAAGAGGCTCCTTAAGGTACTTAACATAAGTCCCCATATTACTAAAGTCCATTTTTGTTGTGGTAGGCCTAGAGTGGAAAGGTGGGATCGTATAGGGGTTAGTTTGGTAACCACTAGAATGGATAACATAAGCTTTATAGGGCAGCATGGAATAAGTTAGAAAATATTTATCCAACTGAGTATATTTGGAATACATATGGAAGTGAGGAAAATTATTAGATGTAGGAGTGGTGATTTTTTATGGTATAGTGTATGTATTTTACACATAGCCTAAAGTTATGTAATGTGGGATAAATCTTGTGTGTGTAGGAGTTTATGTGGGAGGCACATAACTCATAGGTGTGAATAATGGTGTATTGTTAACCACTACATTATTTTTTAAGGGTGGAGTGTAAGTGTACATGCTCCTTATTGAGGTTTGAGTTGGATTTTGATAAGATGGATGAACTTCATCTAAGTTTGGGATATTGTAAGGATGTCCCCAAGGGGTTGGTTAGAGGCATGATTTGGTAGGGGTCCATCCTCCTATTGAGGTGGAAGCATGTAAGTTTGATATTTTGGTATTTGATGAGTCATCATTTAGATGAGATAAGGAGGAAGATGAGCTTATGTAAGATAATTTAGGCCCATCCCTTGACCTATATCTTTCTAGTTGATCTTTAGGTAATGAATGTGACTTGTTAGGGTGTTGATGAGTTAGTCTAGGCCAATGACTATGTTAGGTCAAAGAACCTCCTACATAGGAGAGGTGGAAGAATGAGATGGGTTAGATTTAAAAGGTTGGTTTGGATTAGGATCCTTAGGATTACTGGTTACATTTTGCATTGGTGGATTAGAGATGTCTTGGCTCCTATGAGGGGGTGTATAGTTACTTGCATATGATTAATCTCATATTCCAAGTGGAATATCATTTCTAGATAATGATAATATTTATAAACACTCTCCACATATAGGATTTTTAAGATAATTAATGGCCTATTGGACATGCAAGGAATGGTTGTGCCTCCTCTAATTAGGGTTATAACATTGGAGTCGGGGTGATTTCTCATTATTTCAAATATATCCTATATCTCATGGATAGAAACCCCACTCCTTGTTTGGGTTTTGGGATGAGAGTAATCATAGAATTTTTAGTCTATGTTGGTGTCAAATTTTGGGTTGTTCCAACTCACCAATAATGGCTTATTAGAGTTGAGTTGTATTCTCCTATAGCCCTTTAATCCAAGAGATCCACCTATGTCCTATCTAAACATATTCTAGGGTTATATAAATACCCCCAAAATAAATGGAAGGAAGAGGGGAAGTGGTATAGGGAGAAAGGATAAGAGGAAGAGAATGAAAACATAAAGGATATAAGTCCATGTTGGATTTAACAATTTGTGTACACATGAATAACACATGCTAAACTATGCACTCAACTTCTCGAGGTCAGTCTGAGAAAACCAACAGAGGGGATATAGATTGATCTAGTTGTTAGGTAGAATGGGATCTGGAATGAGTGGTGTAAATGGGGTTCTCATTATGTAACCAAAATACCTTCATAACAGCACAATGCTCATTGAGAGTGTCAAGCTATATAGAAACAAAGCTCCAAGGTCCTTCAATCTTTGAGATTACAAGAAGGTGAAGCTCTTGGTCAATGTTAGGACTAGGAAAATGAGGAATGTAGGATAAATTTATCATGGGAAGAGATATAATCTATTGGGTTGGCTATTCCCAATAAATTTCATCCACAAATTTTAATGATATAGGACAAGGCTAGTCTTGAGGAGAAGAAAGGGGGGTGGAAGTGAGGATCTAGGCATCGATAACATTATAATGATGACCTCTGTTCTGAAAGAAGATAATGATCAGTGGATTAGCAATTTTTATTGTTACTATATAGTGTTGAGATATTAAAAAATTATGTGTGGGATTTGATTATAACTAAATACCTTTCTCCTAAGCTCGTGTTGATATCAGATTATATATCAATTGTGAGATTGATTATTCTAACCCTAAGAAAAAGACCTTCTCTAACAAGACCAAGTATTTTTGGAAGTGTTATCCAAGAGAGATTATGAAATGTGTAAGTGTATATATATATATATATATATATATATATAAAATGTGAGGACTTGTGTTTTTAGAATTAAGGTTTTGTTTGGCTTGTGTGATTGGAAAAGGCTTTTGACAATGTTTTTATTGTTTTTATTTGTTTTGTGAATGTTTAATCGAAATGGAAACTAATTACTTATTGAAATGAAAGAATTGAAATTATATATAAATAATCAAACTTAAATTAAATAAAAAAACAATTTTTTTAAATTTTTCAATTACTTTTCAGTGCATACAAAGTGAAAGAAATAGATATCTATTCTAGCCATGCTAATTCTAATTTTTAACCTTTCTATATGCAAGCTATATAAAGTTGTTTTTTAAATTATCGATTGATATGTGAATGGATATACCATGAAAACTATGTTTTGTCAACATGTAAATGATTTAAGAAAATATATAAGCTCTAAACAATAATAGTATGAGGTTATTAGATTTTTATTTCACCTAAAAAAATCAAGAACACATTTTTAATATTTCTAGGTGATGCACACTAAATATGAACAATATATTTGAGATGTAAATGAATGATATAAATCTGATTTATTTATTTAAATTAATTAAAATATAATTCTTAATTAATATAAGTAATGAAAATTAGAAGCATAATAACACCAGTTGTTCACCTCAGTTTATCTAGGGTTTTGTCACTCACTAGGTGTTTGTTTGAGAATGAAAACAAGCTTGTTTCTAGAATGAAAATTTATTATTACAATGGCTGTAAATTTATGATATATTTTTTAATAATCACCTAGGGTTTATCTGCAATATTTTTTTGTGAATGAAATCTATTGAAATGAATACAATCAAACAAGGAAACCAATTACTATTGTGTAAGGATGAGAAAGAGAAGAATAATTTTTCCTATAAATATTTGTTTTTTACAAAAATACATATTTAATATAATATAATAGTTAATTATAATTTAATCTAAAATACTAGATAAAATTAATAAAACTAAGCTAAGAATCTCTAAACTGATCTTGATGTAGACTAGTTGAAAGTAAGAGATTTGTTGTATTATGATCTTCAATATGCTAACTCCTTTACCCAAGTGAATATTTCAAGAAATCTCTAAAAAAGAGGATGAATAAATGACTAACACAAATGGGATAATAAAAGGATAAACATAACTCCAAACAAGGAATAAGAAATTGTGGATGTTGAAGATATCATTTTAAAAGACCTAGTTGCAATAAGAATGGCTCTTGCTGTCTAGAACTGTGTAGTCGAACACCATAGAAAAAAAATAAAAAAATAAAGTAATTATATTAGGTTATGGATATATAGGATTCAAATATATTAATATATAATTCAAATTTTTAGATCAAAAATAAATCCAAAATTAGCTTACTTGTAGAAGAGTGATGGAGCTTGCATGAAGGAGTTCAATTGAGTTGAACTGGGATTTAAACTTAAGAGGGACTCAAAATAATTTGTAAATAGAAGAGGAAGTGAGTTGGTCCTGATTGGAGGTGAAATTATGGTGGATAAAGTAAGAATAGTGATAACAAGCATGTAAAACATGTCATAAAATGAATCACAGAAGCCAAAATTAGAAGGTGAAATAATGGTAATGGAACTTCCCTTATTTACAGGGGTAGTTACATAATCATTGCTCTTGGGGACAAAACTATATTTAAAATTATAAAACCACCCAAATTTTAAAACATAATCTCCCTCTTAGGATAGAACCATTATGATGGTTTACATAACCATCATGATGATCCTGTCACTAATAGGGTAGTTTCATCACTTGATAGGGCAGTTCTATCACTAATGAGAAGTTTTTGAAAATAGGCTAAGGGGAGCTGCAAGGGTCAAAAAAAGGGGGTTTTGAAAGACCTATAAGAGAGAGGGAAGAAAAAGAAGAGAGATTATTAGAGATTTCTTATTTGAGCATTATTAGGAGGTCACTACATCATCATTTGACCTGTCATGTCAAGAATATCACATTGGGCAAAAATTAAGTGAATACATGTCACAAATGTATTGTTTTAACATAAAATGTTAATTTTAGTGTTTAAAAATGCATTATTATAACTCATACTATAGATATTATGGAATGGTAAACACTAATAAAAATTTACCCTCTAAAAATATTGATGACCACAATAACTCATGTCACAATCCAATCTAAACCAAATACTCTAGGAATAAAGTATACATTCTAAAAGATTAATAGAATAATTATATCATAATCACATTTAAGTGAAAATTAGGGCATAATAACTCATGTGTTAAGGTTACTTATATATTTTAAGGAAATACCCTATCATAAATGTGATCTCTACTCATAAGAAACCCACTCAACTAGGTGTCACCACCATGACATAATGTTACTCTAGTAGGACACAAGGATGAGACTCACTACACTTAAAATAAATTATTCAATTTTTGAAACATAAAACATAGAATGATGTTCCAAAAATGATAAGGTAGGATCAATCCTTCTAAATAATAAGGAATAACATGTTGCTCATATAGATCCATACCCATATGGTCTCCTCTGAAGCACCTTTTGTTCAACATAAGGTGTTCATAATATCATGAAACATTCATATGTATGTGTCTAGGTTTCAATAAGAAACCCATGAGTAAATTCATGATGTTTTTAGTCTCTTAATCAACTCAAACATGTCCCCAAGGTTTTTATAACCCTTTATGATGTATTGAGATAAGCCTTTTAGCTTTAAGAGGGAATAAGTCCAAACTATACCTATAGATACTTTCAAGGTAAGAGTAAAAACTAAAGGGAATGGGATGAAACTACTAAGAAGGAATCCCAATCCATTTCAAACTTCATTACTCACGATGATAGAAACATTAATAAACCCTCTTGCCTACTACACCTGAGTGTCTATTTTTAACCAATCCATAGTCAATCAACTCACATTTGACAACCATGGTATACCATCAATTTTTGATGTGCCTATCTTTGTTTAAGAGCCTATATTCAACCAAAAACTATCTTTGATCAAGATCCCATTTCTGATAAATATCCCATTTCTGATAAAGATGCCATTTCTAACCAAGATCTTATCTTGGACCAAACCTCCACCAACCAACACATCCTATCACCCATTTTCCAAATGCCCAACCCATTATCACATATGGAATCCCCCATCACCCCAAAACATATACCCCAAGTGATAGAGGTACTTTTAGACAACCAAATAAATGAGTAAAGAATTATCGAACCCATCCATTTCAAAGTAAACTTGGATCATATATCATCAATTACAAACCAATTGAAACTTAATATAAATATTTTAGTGATATTTTTGTGGTTTCTAAAGTAACTTCATTCATTATCAAAACATGATCCATTCATAGTCTCTACAAGGACTGTGCTACCACCAATCCTTTCCTCAACATTACCAATCCTACCTTCCATCTTACAAGCTAGTATCCTGTACCCATTGATTGGGACCAAGAATATTATTTATAGGTAATTTATTTCCATGATAATTAAATAATTATAGACTTCCTAGTTGGTCCCCTACTAGAAGAGCATCAAGAAACATCTGCATATTCTAAGGAACAACAAGTGTACCTCAATCAAAATGAATCCTAAAATATTAATCTAAAGTTGACATCTCATAGTGAAAACCTCTTTGAGGTGTTATCAGATGATCAAATCTAAATTACAATTAAAATCAAAATCAAAATCTAGAAAAAAAATGTGAGTCACTTAGTGAAAACCTCTTTGAGGCGCTATTGGATAATCCACATCTAAATCTAATCAAAACATTAAAGAAGAGTGACTTGGTGAAATTTTTTTTATGGCATCAATGGATGAGAAATTTAATACATCCTCTCCATCAACATAGTTGTAGAATGGATCCCCATCATAAATTAAAGATATCTTTGATGCAACATTAAATTCTCAAATCATCTAACTTTCAGCTACTCCCACTCTTGTTAAACATCAAATTGTTGTTTCTATTCACACTTTGAAGGACACAAATTCATATCCCCAGTAATATTTCATCCCTCCAAATCCTTCATGCAATCAACACACATCCTTCATACAACATAATTTCTACTTCACCCTGATTGGTAACACCCTCTATCATAGGGGTATGATAGTATCCTGGTAAATTTGAAAGAAACCAACATAAAAATCAATGAAGTTACTAAAGACATTTATGGAGTGCATACTTGATATATCCATAGGGTTCAACATCATTAATCTCAAACCCTTCCATATTTTATATGTCAAAAATCAAATGAAAAAGAAAAAAGGGAAATAAATTTGTCCAAAGGTAAAAATAATTTATATGGCACCTTGGACAAGTACTAAGATGAAAACTAGTTTTCAATTATCATGCATAAAATAATTAGTTGTCTACACATACCCTACACTTGGGGTCAAACTCATTCCATGTCAATCCTAAAGTATCCCTCACCATCCTAAGCCTATCCTAAAACATCCTTAATTTCCCTTACCTATCCAAACCCATCCTTATCCATTTAATCCCAAACACATTTAAACCCACACTTATTAATTAAAAATTTTCCATCAAGAAACCACCATTATTCATAATTTTTACTTTGATAAGGAAGTGGAAATATATTGAGACATGTTCTTAGAAATATCTTGGTGTATCCTTACAAAGCTAGTTTGATGACTAGACACTTGGTTCTTACCTCATGTGTTCCTTAGAGTTATCATCTTAATTACCATCCATTTTTATTCACATATACTCCATACATATTGTATCCCTTACATCCACTACCTCTCCCGTCGTTAGTGTTAGAATAAGGTTTTCCCTTTGCTAGTATTCTTTATATATAAAATCTGACTAAATAAAAAAAATAATTATAAAATCCAACAATCCAACAAAAACCAAAAAACATTAGAATACATAACAAAATAAAAAAAATAATAAAAAAAAATTTGTCCTTAGTTACATACCCTAGTCCTCCCTCATACGAATTACTCATTGGATGATTCAACATTGTCAAAAATCTCATATGCCAAAAGGTTCTACTCTAGCTAAGGACATCCAAAAATTTATTTGCTTGCTTATTTTTATATTCACTTGTTTACTTATTTGTTATTTACTTTATTATACATCTTGGGTGTTTTTTTGCTTCTACAATGTTTATTTTCTTCGTTGTTTATTTTACTTACATCATTTTCATTGTTGCAAACATTTCTTTTTATCTTATATTTTTTATTATTTCTTATGTTTAGATCACTATTCACATTACAAAAGGAATTATTATGATCTTATATATCATGATGATCTAAGACACACTAAGAGTTATTGAATCATAAAACCAAACTAAATAAGCCTAATTACACAAAAATTGGATAGAAAATACACAAACACATGAGTTGACAACCAAAATTACTTTTGCTCTTGTATATTGAAAATATTTTGACCCTTTAAAATTATGGGTTATATATGTTTAAATAAACTTAGGGAAGGGGTTGCCTCATCCTCCAAGTACATGAAAACTACATTACATGGCATAGTTGAGAACTTAAGTTCTAACTATGGTCTAAAAACTGTATAAAGTTATCTTACACTTGTCAATAGTTCAAGTTAGCTTTTACAAAATCATGCAATGTGTGTAAGTTTAAAAAATGAATAAGAAAATTTTAAAATATACTCAAACCATAAGAAAACTATAAATATAAAATTTACATTAATATAGAATGCACATGTAACAAAACTTGGCCCTTTACATTTGTGTCAACATTTACATGGATGTATTGAATTTAGTTGGAGTTATAACTATAGCTATCGATGTAGAACTAAAAGTGGCAACCTAAGTTTGCTTCTTCTTTACCTCTATCTTGAGCCAACATTTATGCAATACATCATGCTACTATCTAATTATATCCATTTTCAAAATAGAGGGTCTATGTACCCTACCAACCTAACCTAGGAGCTTTGCATGCTCTATTTTTATCATCTAGAAGTTGATTTTCAAGATTTCAACTCCAGTCACCTTTTTCCTATTAAAGTTCAATTCCACTTTAATGTATTCTAACTGCAGTCCTTGTAAAATTTTCTTGAAATTGTTTGAAGCCTCTTGAATAAGCTAATTAAAGTTCATCTTATTGATCAAATTTCATGTAGCATCCTTTGCTTTTGATAATTTCAAGTCATTCAAAATTTTTAGGATGAGGGCCTCATGCTCCTGATATTTTGGAACCAATGCCCCAACAACTATTACCCATTCCCTAGCCTTTTATGTCTTGATTGAAACCATAGCGAGGGAATTAGATGCCCCTCATGGTGTCATTAGATCCAAATGGATATAGGCCTTATTAGTTGTGTAAATAATTAACAACTTTAATTTATTCTTGTTTGACTTTAAATAATTAAATAATTGGTGAGTGATGGTAATATGGGGGGCTAATTCAACCTGTATAAACTCTAATGCCTCTAAATAATTATAATATTTTGATGTTTCTTCTTATACCTCAAGTTCAATACCTATTAGGATATGCATTATATTTTGTTGTTCTTTTATTTGTTCTAATTCTACCTCTAGTTCTTATCTTGCTAGCTCTGTGCCTTCATGTATTTCCACCATTGCATCTTTATGTGCTTTGATCAGAGACCTAAAATCTTTATTGTAGGGGAATTGGTCCACTTGTCTATTCTATCTCTTGGATAAGGCATGAACTTCTTGCCTTTCCTTTAGAATCATTTCCTTACTAGCTTCATCCTATAACTTCCTCTTTCTTACCCTTTGAATTCTCCCAAATGGCTTGTCAAACAAGATTGTAATAGATGGAGCTCTATTATCTTGAAGCTAGGAAATTAAGAAGTCTTAAATTTTAAATCAATGTCCTATGGAGGAATTATCAATTAGTTAGGGTTTATCTCTTGTGTGGTTTTAACCACAACCTCTTCTTTAAAATCCTTTACTAGTTGCTACTTCTTTGCTACCTTGATGATTATATCAAGTAGGAAAGGCCAAATAATCTAAGACCAATCTAAACCTCCATATTGGGTGAGTGGATAGATTGTGATAAATTGAGTTGCCTTCTTCTCCTTATCTAAGGTTGTGACAATGGTTTCTTGGGATGAAGTGGTAGATGACACGGATAAAGTGATCTAGGTGGATGAGACATGGAGTTGGTGAATGGCCATGATTGTTTCAATCTTCTTGTCTACCCTTTTCCTCTTCAAGGATTAGACTATGGTAGTACTAAAAGGAATATTGGTAGTGATCATGATAGAAGTAGATGGCATGGTGGTGGAATATGGATCAATAGTGGTGGAAGATGAAGCAATAGTGGAAGTGTCCATCTCAACTTTTGGAGTGAATAGAGGGATATGTAAGAGAGAGGAGGAGGTTAATGGATCATCAAGGGTGGAAGTGATAACCTCCACTTTGGGAGTCTTCAACATAGATGAAATTGGCATAAAACCAAAAATAGGAATAGAGGAAGAGAGTAGGGAAGTGGTCTCTAAAGGCAAAGACTTTTTAACTATTATGTCTTCCATGGTTGGAGATTTCCCTTTGTCAACCATGAGGCTTAGTGCCTTGGCTCTCTCTAATTCTAATTCTTCATCAAGTTATTTTGCTTCCTCCTCTTCTACTTATTGAGGTATTTTAGGTAGGATTTATGATTGTTTAATTATTGGACTACCTTTGAGGGGAGTCATAGGATTCTTCTTGTAGAAAATAGTGGTCTTAGATTGCCAGGAGGAACTTTGTTGTGCTGAGGCAACAACTTCATGTGTGGCTACCCTTGATGACATATATTCTTGTACTTGGGGGGTAGCTATAGGAATTTGTATTTCACTTATAGATAGGTTTTCTCATCCTCATTATTCTTCATCAGAGGAATATAGATTAATGGGATCTCCTAGAGCTCCATTAAAATTAGGCTCACTCACACCTAGTTCCTTCTTGATAGCTCTCAACTTTAAAGGAAGTCTTGTGAAGGATTTCCTTATTATTTAGTCTACTCTAGAGGCTGCTTGTTCCAAAAATTAGAGGGTGTCAGTCTTACAAAGAGTGGTAATCTACTATGTAATTCCTTTATTGTAATTGAAGGTTCCTATTGAATTAGCCTTAAATGATCCTCCTTTAAGCCAAAAAATTTTGCCCTTTCCAAGACAAGGTCATCATTCTATGCATTCATGAATAAAAAGTCATAGTCATAATGGATATGTTGGTAGGGGATACCAATGCCCTGAATGTGTCTTCATATGGCTCCATGAGGATCCCAATCCTTGTTTGGTATTGTGGGAAAGTGATAACTATTTTATTTTCAGCCCATGTCTCTAAAGTGATTTCTTTGTGTGTAACACATTTGGCCAATGACCATATGGTGCCCATAAAATGTGCTCTTCTTGTTTTTATTCAAGTCCTCCTCAATGCTCCACCAGAGTTGGAAAGCAATTTCTTGCTCTACCAATCTATTAGGTACATATTTTAGGAGTTATAAGGGATGGATCTTATGTCCAACAATCATGATCACCATTTAGTCAGGATACAAAAAGTAGTCAACCCTTCTAGATAGTGTTTTCACTATATTTTCTACAACTCTAGGCATCAAAGACCCATGGATTGCTTACCAAACTTGAGGATAAATATACTCAATAATCCTAACCATGTTTTTGGTATATGCATAATTGTGCATAAATTAGAAATAATCACAAATATGATTCTTGACATAGTTATTGGCTAGGATCTAAAGCTCGTGAAGGACTTTATACACTGTACCCATGACAACATCCAAAAGATAGGACATTATAAAGAAGTGGCCTGCCAAAGTGGGATACTTGATTTTTTTAGAACCTATTATATCAAATGAAAGCTTATAATTTTTCCCAAAGCAAACATTACATCACTGATCATCATCATATGTAACAATGGTACCCAATCCAAATTGAGGAAATGGATGCTACGCATGCCATAGAGCATGTTAAGAAATGCCATCCTAATCCACACTCCCAATATGAATTTTTTGATATGGGTGGGATTCTTACCTTTACATGTCATATTTTATCTAGGGATAAACCATGAACACAACACCTTATCCATTTTATTATCCTGGATCCACAAAACCAACCTATGTTTTTCAAAATACACATTTAGAACTAGTAATGATAAATACCTCTAAAAATCTACTCTAGAGATAAACACCATAACTATCTGCTTGTCCATGTGGTGCAAGAATGCATCCTATGTAATATTCCATGTGAAGAATAAATATCATAGGAGGTTGATATAGGGAATCACTTTGAGCTTAACTACCACCGAATGCAGTGCTTATCTCTTAAGGGAGAGAAAGTATATAATGAATAGTCTTTCTATGGGAGATAAATTTTCATCTATTGAAAATACATTTACAGAATCCATAATATCCCATAAATTAGAATAATTTCCATACCTATTATCAAAGATGGTGGCATCATAAACTGTATCTATGAATTATTTTGAATCCTTGATAGAAAATGGCAATGGCAGAAGTGCTCCCCTGAATGCCTTAGATGAAGATGCCATTACAATTGCATGCATTTCTTTGTAGTCTTCTTACATGATGTGTGAAAAATTATCCTCTCTACTTAGTCGCTTGTTTACTTGTAATAATCTCATAGGTAGCTAGGGGTTTTCATGTGTAGGATAACAGTTGAGTTTAAATTCATTTGAGAGTAGTGAATACTTTTATGGCTGTATGTCATGTATATAAATTTAGCATTGAATTTTAGTTTGTGCATTATAAATTCCCAACATTCACATGTTTTATATTTTTTGCATAGTTAAAATATTGTTAGTTTAGTTAGCAGGTAGAATTTGTGAGTATTGGGAAATATTTTAATTTATTTGCTAAGTATAATGAGCTTTCGGTAGTCAAGAATCAAGAGTTAAGTTTTGTGTTGGGACCGAGTCTATGAAACATCTGAACAAATATTTTGAACACAAAGCCTGATAAAAAATCCTAAAGACCAAATTTCCATATCGATACAAAAAACCCAAAGAGTAAAATCTTTGATGAATAAGTGTTTTGGATAATTTTTCTGATAGAAAAAATTTGAAGACAAAATTTGTTAGATAAAAGTTCTGAACAAAAAGTTTGAAGACCAAATTTCTAATAAAAGATAAGTCATTCAAAATAATTATTTGAAAAAAATGTTAAAAAAAAATCCTGATGAATAAGTCCCAAACAAAGACCCAATGAAAAAATGTTAAATAAGTTTTTAGACATAAAGCCCAAACAAATAACCTAAAGAACAAAATCTGTCAGATAAAATGCTCAAACAAAGACCCGATGAATAAGTCTTGAGTAAGTTTCTACAAATAAACTAAGCCCTAAAAAACCTACATAGCTCAAAAATATCTTGAAAAAGACATTAATAGAGTTAGTCTATAAAATATATAATACCATGCTTGATTCTTCTATGTGTAAAGAATTAAGGATCAATTTGTTTAGGGATTGCATAAAGATGTAGAAGAAAGGTTCAACAAACAAGGCCAAAATCTAAAAAAAGTGGGTCCCCATTTCTAAATGAAGAAAATGGGGATGTTGGGTTTAAAATATGGTGACCTATAGGGGGAATAATTTTTAGTTTTCAATAACTTAAAAATTTGGTTAGTAATTTCAAATCAAATATGAACTATGCCACATAAAATATTAGAATAAAAAATATGAAGGAAACTCCTAAGTAGATTCACACAACATACTTGCCTTCTTATATATGGATCTATGTGTGCTAAAAGTGAATTTTATTAAACCCTTAGTTTTTTAGATAGGTATGAAGCTTTTGACTAGAGCAATAATTGATTACATCAATGGCCATAATTTGCTAATACCAACAATACAACCACAACTAGCCAATACCAATAATACTACCATAACTAGTGAACACCAACAATATCACCATAACTGATGAATACCAACAATACCAAAAATACCACCACAATCAAAAATACCACCAATACAACCAAAATTGACCAATACTAGTGAAATGACCACAATTGGCCTTCTAATACCTCTGAGATTTGAACTTGGGTGGTGGATATAACAATCAAGTTACATTACCAATGCACCCCCATCTCATCAGTAAATTCCTAAAACATTTATTATAATGAGATTTTCAAAGGTTTGATGAAGTTTTCAGTTTCAATCTGGTTACTCTAAAAGGTCATTAAAGCAAGAGAAGCTTAGGCATTGCTCTACTACCAGCTAGGCATCCATAACCTCGATATAGATACCTTGGGTTCTTTCTCCCCTCTTCCTTTATTTTCTTAATCATGATGCATGGTACATTGATATTATTTCATCATGTGAGCATTTTAATTTTTATTAGATGTTATTTTATCTTTATCAATTACTCTTTTGAACTCATTTGTTCTTTATATTATTTTTTTCTTGTTTATTTGAGTGGAAAAAAGGATAGTTGAAACCCCTGTGAGCTGGTATAGTTACAAAACAAATGATCTACTAGAACGTCCCTGTCATCTACATCTACACCAATAATTTATCATCTCCAATAAGTATTAATATAATAAGTATGCTTGATCTAATGGAATATTTTTTTTTCTAAATTCATATGAAGGACTTGAGAGAAAATTTCACATACTTGGTTGAAATATTTAATTGTGACATAATTCATAATTATTTTTGATTACATACCTACATCATAAAGACTCTAAACACACACACACACACACACACACACATATATATATATACCCAATTTGTGAATAGGTCCCAAGTTGTGAATCTCTTTATAACTTTCCCTTTCTGTTATAAGTCTATTTAAGCATAAAATAAGGGGCTCAATTGGTTAGATATTAGCTTGGTGATGTTAGAGTGAAATAATTCAAATTGACACAAGAAATAATAAAATAACTAATATAGAAAGAAATAAACATCTAAATTAAAAATAAGGAAACCTAACACTAAGAAACAAATAAACTAGCTTAATCTTACCTCTACTATGTTCCTTCATCAATCATGGGTACCTTCAGATGATTCATCTATGAAGTAATGCTTCAAAAATTGTCAATATGTGATTTCATTACCCAACATGTCCTTTAGACAAAATGCATTATTGCCCAAAATGTCTAAAATCTAATATGGTCCAATCCATAGTGGGGAAAATTTGTCATGCTATCCTTTCTTTTCATGGGCCTTATCCCAAAGTAGCACCAAATATGAGATCTTAAAGGCTTTGATCTTTACTTTTTTTAAAAACCACCTCTTGACTATGTCTTAGTGTTTGTTGAAGGTCTGTAGGGATTTAGTCCTTGAATCTTCCATTTCTATGTCTAGTAGTCTAGATTCTGCTTTGTCATTTGGTTCTATGTATTCCTACATGAATTGATAATTTAACAATTTCAATATAATTGGGAATATTGGCCTACATCCATACACCAATAGATAAGGTGAAGCTTTAAAGGCCTACTTATATCTTGTTCGGTCTACCCAAAGGGCATACTTTAATAGATTATGCCAATCCTTACACTTATCCCCATCTAATTTCTTAACTACATTTATCAAGTTATTCATTGATTTTGTCAGTCCATTTCCCTAAGGGTAATGGTTAGAAGATGACCTAATAGTGATCTAGTTTTCATGAGCCCATTCAATGAATTCAGTTGATATGAATGCTAGCATATTATCACAAACTATAGAAATGGGGGTGCCAAATCTAGTTATGATGTGTTCCTCCAAAAATTGATTCACATCTTGTGTTCTAGAATTCTTTGTGGTAATTACCTTAGTCTATCTAGTATAGTAGTATGTGGCAGTGAGTATGAACTTATGGCCTACTAAGGAAATTGGGTTAATGGCACCAATGAAGTTTAAACCCCATTGGGTAAATGGCCACCCTTCAACAATAGGTTATAAGGGCATTACTACATGTACTTCTATTTTAACTAAAGCTTGGCATTCATGGCATGTTCTCACATGAGCATGAGCATCCTTGAAAACTATTAGCCAATAGTATCCCATTCTTAATATCTTATGGGCCATGGTTTTCTCAGATGGATGACCATTGCCTATCTTTTGATGCAAATTTTCTAAAATCTCTTTAGTTTCTTCTGTAGACACATGCTTAAGATATATGCCCTCATAGTTTATTCTATAGAGAACAATTTTCTTGATCATGTAATGAGTAGCTTTGAGCCTCAAAACTCTCCTTCATTATCTATTGAGTTCTAGGGAATAAGTACCTATAAGCAGATATTATATTATGTTAGTATACTATTCTCTTTTAGATACCTGAGCTTCACATACCTCTTTAATAGT
This sequence comes from Torreya grandis, assembly GCA_037957365.1. Lineage (NCBI taxonomy): Eukaryota > Viridiplantae > Streptophyta > Pinopsida > Cupressales > Taxaceae > Torreya > Torreya grandis. The sequence goes on along the minus strand of JARHVA010000373.1, from coordinate 5,085,594 downwards.
GATACATAGATCATGTTCAGTCATGAGTTGAACAATGCTTTAACCCTGAATGATCTTTGTAAGCTTGATTTCTATGTCAATTTCCTATAGCTTTGCTATCTATTTGCCTTTATGTTCTCCTAATTCTTTTTTTTACAAAGTGAACTTGACATCAAGATTAGGCATGATGGCAATAGTCTTATTCCTCAAGATGTAGTGTCAAAATTTCTTCACTACTTTGACAAGAGAAAAATTATATTTATCAATCATGGAGTACCTGAGTTATTCATATTTCATATTTATGATCATAAACATAATTAGATTCTTAGTCTCATCTTTATTTTGTGTCATATCAATAACAATTGTATGTTGTGAAGCAAATGAGTACAAATAAAAATCCTTTGTAAAACCTGGACTAATTAGTACTAGGGCCTGAGATATTGCATCTTTAATGTCTTAGAAAGACATCTAGGCCTTAGCTATCCATTATATTTTAGTATCATGCTTGAGCATTGAATTCATGGGTCTAATAATCTTCACAAATCCTAAGAAAAACTTCCTTACAAAATTAAACTTCCCAAAGAATGACTTAAGCTCCTTCTTGCTATTTAGTGGTGTGATCTTCAAAATCCCCTGAATTCTATATAGATCAATGATGATCCATTCTTTGATAATGATGTGTCCTAAGAGCTTGCCTTTAGTTACTCAAAATATTCCCTTTTTTAGGTTTAGTGAGATGTGAAACCTTCTACATCTCTCAAAGATTGATTGTAGATGGCCTATGCGGTCATTCCTATTCTTAGAAAACATAGTAAGATCATCTATGTAGATGATTATGCACTTACCTATTAATCCTTTAAGTGCATGATCTATATCTCACTAAAAGGTGTCTCTAACATTTTTTAGGCCAAAAGGCATCCTTTTATATGCATAAATACCCCACTTAATAGTAAATAAAATATTCATTCTATCTTCTCATTATACCAGTACTTGATTATAGCCTAAAAATCCATATAAAAAAGACATCATTTTAGAGCCACTTACTGTTTGTATAATTCATTCAAGGCAAGGGATAGTTTTTGGGCCCCTTTTTATGCTACCTTATATACCATGCCAACTCAACACATCTCAACATGAGGTAATCATTACAAATGATTACTCTTTTGGTACTTTTGGCATTAACTAGAAGAATCTTCAAAGATCTTACACCAACTGGTAGGTAGTTACTTAGTGCTCTAGTTTTAAAGGACATCCCTTTGAGTATTGCACAGGGTGGTTAGAGAGCATAGGTGTTAGAGTAGTTGATCCAATAGAATAATGACTCCTAGTGACAAATCAACACCTAATGTGTGGCCATCTGACCAAGTTCAAAGATGCTCACCTACCTATAAAAATAAGTTTGAACCTATAGAAGAAGGGGAGATGAATTAACTCAATAAAGCTCTACAAAAATTGAGAATGCCATTGATATAGTTTGAGTTAGTATGGATACTGAGAAGAGTATGCACTATATCACCCAAGATCATCTATGAGCTTTTGAGCATGAGTAAGTAGGAAATGAGTTGATACTATGTTTATGTTATGAACTATACTCTATTGATGAACTTTGATTTAATGGAAATGACATTGCATATTTACTTGGTTGTTGATCCATTTCATATAGTTTAACACTATTGTATGATTATAACTTAAGTTCTATATGAATAATGGCATAATTTTCATTTTTGAATGTATTACAATGTAAAGGTCTAATCTAGGTCACTAATGGAATCTTTATGCCATATAACGACTTTGGTATACTTATTAAATTAACTAAGTATTAAAATTGGCATGCACTGAAGCCCTAGTGACTGCACTTAGAGCACTAACTTGAAGAATGAGCACCTGAACATAAGCTATTCCATTGATTTGACTAAGTTATTTAATGACACTTAAATTGCTATCCTTATGACTTACACCATTAAGAGATATAACTAGCCAGACATGAACTTGCACCAAAATACTTGTGCCCTTCAAAGTTGTGTAACTAGTCCAATACAGAGGACTAGTTCCATTGAATATGCTTATGCCTCTTGATCTTATCTATAATGACATGTGTTGATAGAATATCTAAGCCCATTTTACAAATGACTAAGTCCCATTGAGACTAAAGTTATTGCATGTTTTAACTAGCCCAACGTGGGCCCCAATCCCTTTACTATTGCAATTTTGGTGAGCACAGAAGGCTTGTACCTTTTGTGAAATTGATGCCAATGTAGTAGTGCATTTAAATGTTATGCACCATAGACTTTTAATATGCTTTCACCTAGATATATGAAGTATAAAACTAACTTGGATTGATTGCTAAGCACACGACTAAGTACATGAACTAAATAAAGAAAAATTTCTACAACATTTTGGTTTCATTTACTAGGAACCATGTTGAATTTTGTTGCTATAATGGTGCAATATAATGATGCTCTAAATTTTGATTGATAACATCAAGCACTAGCTAGAGTAATTGGAAGATACTTTTATGTAGAAGCATCGAACATGCCAAGGATAAAAACCAAGAGAATGGGTGTAAACCAGCCTATATGATGCTTTATATGAGGTGTTCTTTTACAAACTACCTAAGCATGTGTACCAGTGGTTGGTTGCCTATACCACCTCTAAAAGACAATGCTATCTAGTTAATGTTATGAGTGGACAAAGGAGTGCCTAGATAGGATTTAGAGCCTAGATGATGTTTGGATGCATGTTATAGACAAGTGGTGGAGTGGTGTGCTGAACAACTATGTGTTGTAATTCATAGTGTTGACCTTTTATTACCCTAAATAAGTAAAGTATGGGTTCTTTCATGAATTGAGGGGCACATTCATAAGAGGGATCAACATCAAAATAAAGAAATTTCTAGTGGATTATGGTATTAAAACCATAAGAATGGAAGGCTAAAATCCTTGCACATATTAGCAAGAAGGTAAGAAGGGGAAGTGTAAGAGAGGCATGATGGAAAGGGATGAGAAACCTAACATTTGAGATCTCTGAAGGTATAACTATAACAAGTGAAGGCATAAGTTGATATAGTATCTATAACCTAGAAGTGTCTAGAGGACCTGTAGTGAGTGGGAAGGACATAAGGAAGGATCCCTTGAATTACAATAGCATTAAGAAAGAGAGGAAGAAGTAAGAGATTGAGTTTAATAGTTGGGTACATAATTACTTGGGTTCCTACAAGATGTGGTGAATGAGTATGCATCAGAACCACCTACCCCCTTTGAACCTAAAGTGCAAGATCATATATTGGATTCTCCACTGAAAGATATAAGAATGATAACTAATGATGTTATGAACATTTCCTTTGATAAAATTCAAAATTTGAACCAATAATTTATGTTCAAATAAGTGATTCCTTATGAAGGATTGAACAAGAATACCATGAAACTAGTGAGTACCAACCCAAGAATCTAGAACACAAGCACAAGCATTCCCATTTAGAAGATGTCAACTATGCCAACTAGGAAATAACCCATAAGAAGTGGCTCGACACCACAAGTGAGCAGTATTGTGTCATTGAGATTGATAGTGTAGCCTATAACAATATGATTAATACTTAACCCTACAAACAAAGGCATTAAAATACCACCTTTAACACAGACACTAGGGGGTAAGTGCTTTAGACTCTAGCACCACCCCTTTAGCATATTTATTATGAAATGGTAATGCACTTGCCTGAGTATTGTGGCATAGAGAATGCCATGGAATATGTGCTCAAGTGTGAACTTCAATGACACACTTAGGGTATCACATAATTAGAGCACAAGGAAGCTCAGTTCATGGCCACCTTGATAGATCATGCCCATACTTGGTATTATAAATTTGATCCAAACTAGGCTATGGTTGATTATTATATATTGAAGGAGACTTTCTTGAAGGAGTTTGATATTCTTGAGTTTGTGAAACAAAGCATCATGATGCTTAAGGAAATAAACCAAGGGATATATAAGAATGTGTGCCTATATGAGGCATGATTTAAGACACTCATTTCTAAGCTTTCATATGATATCCACCCCTTCCAACATGCATAATGGTTTTTTGGGGGCCTACTAGTACCTTTTAGAAGAGCACTATCGATGAAGACCTTCATGAGCCTCTGTGAGGTGCTTGATGCCGTTTTCTAGGCTAAGGTAGTAATAAGTACTAAAATTGGGATCAATCCATTTATGGAGGCATAAATCATGTCAGTGGCCTTCCTAGATACAAAAGCTGATTACTAGTTTGGTGCATGACACTCATAATAGATTATGGTGTATTGACTATGAGATGGAGGGGCATAACAAAAATAATTTTCCATGAAGAAATGTTCACAACTTACTTATTATTTGTGAAGTTTGTCATGGGATGCATGACTCTCAAAATTTTCCCTTATTGTAGTGTGCCAGTCAAGTGACCACTACTATCTATTTCAAGATGTGTGATGCCTATGCTCATTCAATAATAGATTGCTGAGTCATTGATGAGATATGCCAAAATATGGAGAGAGGCACATAATAGGTAATGATCATAGCTAGTAGGTAATTAGGCTAAGGAAATGAAGGCTATGGCTAGTAAAATACTGGCTATAAAAATCAATAAGGCACGTATGGGTGAGGTGGAAGATGCGGTGGAGCAAGATTTCCACTATGATTATGTTACAAGTATGGGTTGAGTGAGTATTACCAATGTGACTACCCTATGCGCCCAATATGTAGGTATTATCAGGGACCACATATGGTCAAGGATTTCCCAAACTTGTATAAAAAGATGACTCAAGGTTATCCTGACATAGATAAGGGTGTCATAATTGTTAGGCATGAGCTGAAAGTGGAAAATGAACTCCCAAATCATAACAAAATCATAAGGAGTCACCTAAGGTGTAGGCCATAACTTAGAGTGGGTTCACTGCACAACTGCCTACTATACTAAAAAAATAATTGCACTTGGAATATGGTGAGTCAAGCCATGTTGAGTGCATATCATGACCTGAGCCAAAAGATGCACCCTAACCTAACCCTACATGATAGAAAAACATCCTACAACAAGCTATGAGCATAATAAAATTTTTATAGGGAGATCTCTAGCTAGACAAAGATCTAGAAACATAGGTTTCTACCTCACACAGAAAGCAAGATAGTCAAGAGGTTGAAGTATAGGATTTGATCGAGATCCTACACCTCCTAAAAACTAAAGGGATGATATCCCTACTAAAAAAATTGCTTTTAGAGCATGCAGGGAAGAGACCAGAGGAAGAGGTCACACCTTAGATGATTGAAGTTATTGCACTACATATGGAGTGGGCACGTGAAGTAAGGCATACTAAGAACATAGATTATGACTAAGAACTACTAATAAACACCACCATTAATGGATGGTCTATTTTTGAAGTCCTTGTGGACATAGGCATTGAGGTTAATGTTCTAACCAAAACTACCAGGGAGAAGATGGGATGGCTACCCTTAAATCCCTCCCCTAATATGCTGTTTATGGCCAAAAAAACTTGAGCACAACCTATTAGGATCTTGAAGGGCACCATTGTAAATATTATGGGCATCAAAGTTTGAGCTGAATTATTTAATGAATTTCTACTTATTATTTTAGAAAGGGAAAAGGAGAAACTAAGTACAAGTGTGGTTGAAAAACCTATTTGATTGTGCACATGTGGAATCAAAAGATTGTAAAGAACTCCTCTTTGGCTTGGGAGGATGACCTGTAAATAAGAAATCACTAAAGCAAATTTTTTTTATTAGATAGATAGTTAAGTGGATTACCTAGCAATAGATATATCTTGAAAGTAAGAGCTTCCTTGAAGGTTGGCAATCCACACATTTTAAATAATTAAATTTATAAAAAAATAGGAAGTACTTGCATGAATAATCAAAAGGTACTAAAATTGAATACAAGATTGCTTGTTTAAGAAATAGAATAAAAATGATTAAAGTAGAGATAAGATAATTAATACTAGTGCTAGATGATTGGGGTTTGTTTAAGAAAATTAGGTAGGGGTCTTGAACAAGTAGGGATGCAAAAAGTCAAGTTTTGTTGGGGGCAGATAGGTGAAAACAACTTGCTAGATTTTAATACCATATTGACTATAGGTGATTAGACTACCCATCAGTGATCATGGTGACCATAATAGTTGGATAGACCATTAGTAGTTGAGATAACCATCAATGATTACTATGTATAGATATAGGTTGATAAAAAGGTTGATTAATAGGATCACAAGTTGGGATTCTAAGAGAAGGGTTGGTGCTAGGCTAAGTACAAAAGGCAAATAAAGTAATTGAATACTAGAAATCAAGTAATTATCTTATGGAAATCTAATTGAGTGATTGATTGATGTGGTGGAATCATTTATGGATTTTGATGTGATTTTGATAGAGTAACAGTACTTGGCACTTTGGTAGAGCTACAATGACAAGTTAGCTCTCTGATGTAGTAGCTAGTTCATTAGATTATTGATGATGATTAACTTACAAAAAAGAGAATTATAGATGCATAATATCTTGATAATAATTATAGACAATCTCACCTCTTTGTTCCTCTCTTCTTATAGGCAAGGCAAGAGAGTTATAACAAGGCATGAAGAAGGCTTCCTAATTTTAACTCACATATGCAATGGTTCACAACTAGATTTAGATGAGTTATTTTTAGAAAAGCAAGGTGGATGAGTTTGAATGTTGGTGGTTAAGGAGGTGCACCTTGACCATTGATGGTGAAGGTGATCATTGGTGGTCAACTTGACTATCAATGATTGAGGGTGAAGGGTGAAATTGGGTAAAATCTAGGGTTAAGTTAGTTTGGTCAAACTAATTGTGATTAGGTTTGGTTAGGGATTGGAGGGTCAAATTGGTCCCAAGGGGGTCCTAAGGTTGTCTAAGGGTATTTTGACACTCATAATCATGGTGTGAAATTTTTTGATGTCTATATCTTACCCCTTTTTATTGTGTAACTTGAAATAAATAACCTACAAAATAAAAACCAATATTGGTCAAAGGTTTGGTTACCTTGAGTATGGGAGGAGGTGTTCCCCCTCAAACTAGGAAGTGATGAGTTAAAGTAGAATCAAGTGTAGGTTTGACAAGGTGGGTGAAGGTGGTGATGAAGGTAGATGATAGCTTGGGTACTAAAGTGAAAATAGGCACATAAAGTGTGAAAAAAGGTGTGATAGCTAAGATCATGCATAGATAAGGCTGCCATAGTTGATTAAAAAGGTTAATGTTAGGAGGATAATGGATAAGTGGACTATGTAACTACATGTAGGTGTGGTAGTTAGGTACAATTGTAAGTCTTTAAAGTGATGTCTATGCTGCAGTGGGTATCCAAGGTAGGAATTTCTCCTAGGTATCCAAGGTAAGAAGTGCTCCCAAAAAGACATAAGTAGGTTAGGTAAGCATGAGGTGGCATAAGTTCAAAAGGGTCAATCATGGCAATATTATTGCTATGGTCAAAGGACTAGGCAAAAAGTGTCACAAAATGCATGCTAATTGGGATGAAATAGACCAATGGTAAGGTGACAAGGTAGTCAGAGTAGGAAAAAAGGTAATCTCCATGGGTGGGTGAGTCGATTTGATTCTACTTAAAGATGGCTAGCTCAACATGTTGAATGAATCCCATGTCTACCAACAAAGGCTTCTATAGGTTGGGGATCTTCAGGTTGAACCTCTATAGATTTCAAAACCTCTATTCATGATTGGTGTTGATGGGGAGAGGTAGAGATCAAATCATATAAGCTCATCTTCACTAGGGTCTGGTGAATTTGTTTGAGGATAACTCTCTAGATGGACTCTAAGTGGTTATATTGAGAGACACATAAAATAAACACCTTAGGTTTGGTCAAAGATGGAGATGGTTGTATGTGGTTTGGTTGGGAGGTTGAAGATGGATACATCCATGGAATGGAGGCCTTAGCCTTTACCTTATCCTTCTGTTATGATCTCATAACCACATTGATATTATATATAAAAGCAGAGGTTGAAGTAGTAGATTGTTCAGACTCATCTTCATTCTAAGGTGAGAGTGGAGGAGTAGGTAAGTGTTGGGTAGGTGTGATTTTTGGTGGAATCAGTATAGGGCTTGTGGGAGGTTCATCTATTAATAAATCATACTCATCATAAAGTTAGTGGATAATGGTTTGGAGAGCTTTGCAGTTCTCTATGTCATGGCCAGGTGTTCTATGATAAGAACACAATTTGTGGTCATTGTACCAGGTGGGTTTTAAAGGAAGAGGTAAAAGGGTCTAATTAGAGGTAAGGCTAAATAAGAAGTCCAAAATAACCTATAGATAATAATTTATTAAGACTTAGCTAAAGTTGGTAGAGGTGTAGTGGTTTTTGCTTTGATGGTTGAGGTAGAAGGTTGCTTGGAAATAGGTTTGGTGGTAGGTGTTTTGGTTAGGGTGGTGCATTTGGTTGATGGCTTTGGTTTAGGTAAGGAGGTTGATGAGATAGAGGTGTAGGAGTGCAAGGTAGGTAGCTTAGGTATCACTAGTGTGGTGAAGAGAGGTGCATTAAAAAGCAACTATGAAGGTGTAACCAAAAGAGGTGGTGGGGTTTTGGTAGAGATAATTGGCTTCCAACTTAAGGTAGAAGGATAAGGCCCTAAAATGGAAGGAAAGGTTGAGGGAGGTAAAATCTAGGGCTTAAGGTATTTGGATAATTTTACCTCTTTGGTTGCTTTAGTTTGGCATTTGGTTGGTCGGTTTGAAGAAGTTAAGTCCACTTACTCAGATGGATGACTAAGGCTTGGTGTAGGGAAGGTACCAAGGTTTTTGGTTGACTTGGTTGGGGTGATAGAAGAGGGTTTGGTTATTTGGGTCTTAGATGATGTGGTTGGGTTGACAAAAGAGGGTTTTTTAATTTAGGTCTTGGTTGACTTAGGTGGTTAGAGGTTGGCTGGTTTGGTAGAGGTCTTGGTTGGTTGGACAGAGGTTTTGGTTGGTTGGGTAGAGATGGTGATAGGTTGGTTAATAGAAGTGGTATGTTGGTATGCCAAGGAAAGGTTTGGAGGTTTTTATTTGGTAATATAAATGCAACCTAGGTGCTTCTAAAAGGTATCCCAATCTAACTTGGGTTTGTAAACAAATTCCAATCTCTAAACTAGTCTAGAGAATGGTTAATAAATAAATTTAGCTCCCTTGGTAGTAGGTTCAAATGATAGACCCATAGGTTGGGGAAGGGGGGTGGTAACCTTTTCCTCTTCCTTAATCAAAGGATAAAAGGTTAAGATAGGTGGATCCTCTATGGGAGGAGTGGACATGGGGATTTATTCCTTGAAAATATTCTCTAAAGAAGGGGTGGTTTGATCAATAGTTAAAGGTGAAGATAGATAACAATGTTTAGTTGTTTTGATATGTCAATTGAAAGGAAGGCTAGTGGCTCACTACCTAAATAAGTGGAGGGGAGAGGATGGTACTTCCTTAGTTTGGGTTTTTAAATGAAGTGAAGGTAATTATGCTACCTCAATAGATGATGGAGGTGGAGAACTAGAGGATTGGGTACTAGGTGGTTTAGTAATGAGTGCCTCAAAGACCATGTTAAATGTATGGGTATTATGAGAACACTTTGACATTATATATCTCATTCTTGGTAGGAGCATGGGTAGGGAAGGGCTGCCTGAATATATCAAGGGCTTGGTTTGATGGTGTATTAGGGTTATCCAATGTAATATCCCCTTTGTTAATGAGGGATTAGGTAAGGCTCTTGAAGGTATTGGACCTACTAATGTTATGTCCTATTATCCAATGAAAGGCACACATATCATTGTCATTATACCAACTAGGGTCAAGATGAGAGGCATTGAATTGTTGAGGGGGTTTGATAAGAAAGAGTTAAATGATATTAGATTTTAAGAGTTTCTTTAAGATTGAAGCATAAGAATCTCCAAGTGGGGTGAATTACTTTTGGTTGTTCCAATTTGGTTTCCTCATGTTTTCATTTTATGAACTAGAGGAATTTGTTTGGTTGACAAAAGGTGGAGGAGTAACCTTAAGGACAACCACATTTGTGGTTTCCTTGCTCTTGCTCTTGCTCTTGGTATTGGACTAGTTGTTTAGCTTGTAAGAAGAGAGCTCATTGGTTTTGTAGGTGGAGTTCTTGTTTTTAAGTTTTAGCTTCCCTTCATCAATGGCTCTATTCTCTAACTTATGTGCCATGGTAAAAAATTCATCAAAGGTTTGAAAGTTTTGGACACAAAGTGTTGAGGAGATATGCTTGGCACATGCTTAAGCAAAGAGATTTATGAGTCTGGGTTGAGGTAGGGAGAAGGAAAGCTAGTTAATTAGGCTCCTTTAATGAGCTACAAAATTAGCAATAGATTCATCCTCAAACTACCAGATAGAGTAGAGGTTGGTGATAGAAACTTTCTTGGAGATATTGATCAAAACGTGGTCCCAGAAGGTTTGAGCTAGTTAAGTGAAGGAGAAAAGGGAGTGCTTGGGTATGGCACTATACCAATGCAATGCTAGACTAGTTAAAAACATGGGGAATGTGTGGAAAATAAGGGTATCTTCATAGGTGATGAGATAACAAGCATGGCTAAATTCCCTAAGGTGCTAATGGGGATCCTCCTTACTTTAGAATTTAGAGATATTGGGAAGTTCCCATTCGGGAGGATATGGCCTGATAGGTATGGATGGATAAATGGGCTCATTACATATTTGGTCATATGATAAGATGTTGTGAGAACCTGAAATAGATGAATATAAGGTGGTCATCTTGTATATAATCATCTTCATTAGGTCTACTTGGGGTTATGCACTGATAAAGTTATAAGATGCATACTGTTGTGGTGGTTAGGAAACATACTGATAATGGGTAGAAGATTGGGAGGCTGCCACATATTAGTAAGTGGATGCCAATGGTTGGGTGGAAGATACATAAGGGTAGGTAGGGGTAGGTGGTTGGGTATGGGTAGGGGTACATGCCCTTGTAGGTTAGGGATGTAGCCAAAGTTTGATACAAGGGGTGCTTGTTGGATAGGAGTGGGAGTTGGGTTAGTGATTGATGGAAGGGTGGTGACCCTTGTACTGATCGATGGAAAGGTAGAGGGTATGGATACCACAAGGATTTGAAGCAGAGTAATGGTTGATGGATTGGGGGTATGTGAAGGAAGGTTGATAATGCTAAAGGTATGCACTCCTATTATGGATGAGTGGTTGATAGGATGGAAGCTTTATGGGTAGTAGTAGTTTGGGTTGGTTGGTTTTTTATGATAGTTTCAAAGGGGTTATTTGTTTATGAGGAAGCTTGGGTAGTCAAGGATTGAGTTGTAATCATGGAAATAGAGGTATTCTCCATGAGGTGGGGAGGCATAACATAAGGAATATCTATGGATGGGGTAGCATCTAGGAAACAATAAGACATGGTTGTAAAATAATGTTGAAAGGCAACAAAATTGTTATCTAGGAAAGTGGAAAAATCCACATCTCCTTGAAGAACCTACTAAGGGAAAGTAGGCCTTCCTAAGGGGTGAGGAGAGTCTACTAGTTTAGAGATATAGTCCATGGATGAAGAGGTAGGTTGGCTTGGTGATGGGTTTTGTCCACGAGGTCTCTTTGATGATGGTGAATAAGAACCATATGAGATAGGGGAGATAGAAATCACAAATAACCTCACTACTCAAATAAATAGAAGACAAGAAATGATTAAAGAAATCAAATCACACTCTAAAAGATATGTTAAGACCTCAAGTTTTAATTAATCTCACTTTTGGCTTATGACTTAAGAAGTTGTTTGAATAAAATTGATTTGTAGAGTGGGTACTAGAGAGGAAGTCTAAAGTTAGTTTTAGGTTGTGTTTAGGCACTCAAAAGTAATCTAGATTGGAATCAATACATGGCTTGGTATTAGGGCCTACCCCTCACTTCACACATCATAGTGATAAGGGTGTCAGGTTCTTAACCAATATATATTGATATTCAGAGATTATACTGAACCAAAGAGATGATTTGGTTCTCCCCTTGGTAATGACCCCTAAGTGGGATTGCCAAGAAAGGGTAAAGTTACTACTAGGTGATGAAATCTTAGTCAGGCCTTATCTTAAGTTTTTTTGATGTTTAATTGATGAAAGTGGTTTGGTTTAGTGTGTGCAATAAAGAGTGAATCTATGATAGATTAATTTTCTTTTAAGTTAAGCTATGTGAACTAAAATTTCAAGTAGTCAATGTATGTATTTAAATTTAAGCCCAAAATAAACCTTTGATTTCACTAATGACTGTAGAATAGAGAGAGAATGCAAGCAAACAAGAACCTGAGTAAAGACACAAGGGTCCCATCAAGCATGTTAGAATGTTTCAATGAATTTTTGCTTATTATTTTGGAAAGGGAAAAGAAGAAACTAAGTAAGAGTGTGGCTTAAAAATCTATTTGATTATACACATGTAGAATCAAAAGATTGTGAAGAAATCCTCTTTGGCTTGGGAGGATGACCTGCAAATAAAAAGCACTAAAGTAAATTTGTTTGTTAGATAGAGAGTTGAGTGGATTACCTAGCAATAGCTAGATATTGGAAGGAAGAGATTATTTAGAGGCTATCAATCCACACATTTTTAACAATTAAGTTTATAAATAGAATAGAAAGTACTTGCATTAATTATCAAAAGGTATTGAAATTGAATATAAGAATGCTTGTTTAAGAAATAAACTAGAAATGATTAAAATAATGATAAGATAATTAATACTAGTGATAGATGATTGGGATTTGATTCAAAAAATAAAGTAGGGGTTTATGAATAGGTAGGGACATAGAAAGTTAGGTTTAGTTGGGGATAGATAGGTGAAAACAACTTGCTAGATTTTACTACCATATTGACCATCAGTAGTTAGGCTAACCATTAATGGTCAAGGTGACCGTCAACAGTTGGATAGACCATTGATGATTGAGACAACTATTAATGGTTACTATGTGTAGATTTGGATTGATAAAAAGGATGCTTAATAGGATCACAAAGTGGGATTTTAAGAGATGGGTTGGTGTTAGGCTAAGAGCAAAAGGCAAGTAAAGTAATTGAATATTAAAAATAAAGTAATTATCTTGTAGAAAGATGATCATGTGATTGATTGAGGTGGTGGACTTGTTGATGGATTTTTATGTGATTTTGATAGAGTAACAATACCTGGCACTTTGGTAGAGCTGCAGTGACAAGTTGGCTCTCTGATGTAGTAACTAGTTCATTGGATTGCTGATGATGATTGACCTATGAAAAAGAGAATTTTGGATGAACAAGCACTTGATAACAATTGTAGATGATGTCACATATTTTTTCCTCTCTTATTATAGGCAAGGAAAGAGAGTTATAATAAGACATGAACTGGGCTTCTTAATTTTAACTCATACATGCAATGGTTTACAACTGGATTTGGATGAGTTATTTTTAGAAAATCAAGGTGGATGAGTTTGCATGTTGGTGGTTAAGGAGGTGTGCCTTGACCATCCATGGTCAAGGTGACCATTGATAGTTAGCTTGACCATCAATGATCGAGGGTGAAGGGTCATATTGGGTAAAAGCTAAGGTTAAAGCTTGTTTGGTCAAACTAATTGTTATTAGGTTTAGTTAGGGGTCAGAAGGTGAAATTGGTCCTAAGGGGGTCCTAAGATGGTTTAAGTATATTTTGACACTTAGTATCATGGTGTATGAATTTTTGGTGTCTATACAGACTTTAAGATAATTGAGTTAGCAAAGCATGATAACTATCCAACACTCTTAGGTAGGCCATAGTTCTATGACAATAACATGGACATGTACTTCAAGAAGTGATACATAACTTTTGAGAATGGTAGAGAGAAGGTAGTGATACCCATATCAAATGATCAAAGGCATCCATATGTGGAAATTATTGATCTCAAAGATGAGATCAAACACATTTATAACATCACAACATAGAGTACTGAGAAGATTAACTCAATTGACCAAGGAGTGCTCAAATTGGAGGATGGATAATTAGATTCTGATACAACTAATGTAGCATGTGATAAATGGGTTAAAGAGGCTTATGAAGTTACTAGCTGAAGGTGCCACTTAGTGTGAGTAACTGAGCCAAGGCTAGCCTAAATAGGATTTATTAATATTGATCACACTTAGAAGAAATGGGCTTCCCATGCTAAAAAGGTGGGGAAATGGTATTCCAAATGAGTAAAGGGAAGCTTGTAGCACTATCAAAATATGGAGGGAGCCAACTTGTATATAACTATGTCTATGATATTGAAGCATGCATTCCCAAGTAAATAAATAGAATGGCTGCACTAATGCGTACCCTAAAGAGCACTACTGATTGATGGTGCGTAGTGTAAAGGCCTCACTTACCAACATGGCAAGATGTGAAGGAAATAATATGCACTAGGTTTTGAAAGAGTAATGAGGACTTAGACATACCTAATTACTCAAATGATTTTGACCCAATCATGCATGTGCACTTGTGTGAATAAACCTAGATTGTCTATGATGAGAACATGCCCAGAAACTTATGGGTGCATGCTTGCTATAGGGATTTAAAAACATGGGTGTGAGTATGGTACATTTTAAATTAAACAAATTGAGAGATAGGAGATTGGGAGATACACAAATATAGGTTCATTCACACCTTCTCCTTCTCTTCATAGAGCTTATATATATTGGAGCCACTGCAATTAATTTATAGGGTAGTGTTTAAGGATACTACCATCCTAGAAGAGCACCTTAGAGACATGTTCGAGGAGAAATCACTAGTGCTCCCAATGTTATTTGAAGAAAATGTGCTCAATAGTGACTCCTATGAGGAGGATGATGAAACCTAGAAGGATTACAATTGGAAGGCTCTAAAAAGAAGAAAAAAAATCTTGTGCCATGTGGATGACAATGTCTTAGATGAAGAAGATTTGATGCATCTTTGAATTGAAACAATATAGGGGATAAGGCAAGTAGAAGAATCTCATTAAGAGAGGAATGAACCCTACCATACACCCCTCAAAACCACCAAAATGGACATCAATGTAGAAGGTGAGCCCAATATTGCCACTATAGGTGCATACTGGTCTAAGGTAGAAATGGTGTGAATCATAGACCTCCTGAAAGAGTTTTAGGACTTATTCCTACACAACTATCAGGACATAGACACCCACCCTTCCCTTGGAAAAATGAGTATCAAGCTAGTGGATGGTGCAAGGCCTATCAAGAGGCTCCCATATAGGATGAATCCTAATCTCTGTGCCAAGATGAAAATGGAGATTGATGGAATGCTATCTATGGGCATCATTTACCCTATACAGGAGTTTGAATGGGTGAGCCTAATAGTCATAAGCATTAAGAAGGATGGGCACATCTGGATCTATTTTGACTTCTAGCTATTGAATGCCACCTTTTTTACTGACCTATTCTTGACCCTCTTTACTAATGAAGTCTTGGATGTTGTCATAGGTTAAAAAATATATACATTCACTGATGGTTTCTTGGGCTACCATCAAGTGTAGATAGAAGAGGAGGATAAGTTTAAGACAACCTTTGCAACTAAATGGGGTTGTTTTTCTTATAATATGATGCCATTTGGGATAAAGAAATCACCAACTATATTCTCTAGAGTGGTGATCACTACTTTTAAAGACTTCATCCAGGTCCCTTCAAGTCTATCTCTATGACTAGAATGTATATGGCCTTGTAAGGGACCATTATGACAATCTGTGCCTCATGTTTGAGAGGCGTAGGAAGATTTAGATATATTTAAACCTAAATAAGTGTGTCTTCACAACCCCCTTTAGAACATTACTTAGGCACATTATTTGCAAGGATGGTTTTCTTGTTAACTCTATAAAGATAGCCATCATAATTTAGCTCTAAACTCTTTCAATGTATAAAGACATTCATGCCTTTCTAGGCCATTGTGACTACTATAGGAAGTTTATATTGAAATATGTGAAGATTTAAGTGTCTCTAGAGGAGATCTTTTTGAAATATAGACCATTCTATTAGGGTAAGGCATAAGAGGAATATTTTGAAATATTAAAGCTAACATTGGCTAGCATGCTGATTCTATAATTTTTAGACTAGACTACTCATTTCCATATCTATGTTGATGCTTTGGGCTCTAAAATTAAAACCATATTGGTATAATCAAGTAAGTTCAAGATGGATCACCCTAGATCCTTCATAAATAGAAAATTGATGCAAGAAAAATAGAATTACACCACCATTGAGTGTGAGGCACTAGCAATGGTCTATGCCTTACATAAATTTAAGAATTATCTATTGGCAACCCCATTCATAATTTTCACTAATTAGGAGGTGCTCAAGCATCTCATGAATAAGCCAATTTTACATAGATGAATATGAATATGGATGGTTATATTCTAGGAGTTCCAATTTTCCATCGTTGTTAAACTTGAAAAGAAAAACTTGGGGCTAGACCATTTATCCTACATAAATTTTGGTGATACATCAACATCAATTGAGGATGACATGCCAGATGCATAATTATATAGAGTCCAGTGTATCCCTAAAGACTTGGTAGAGATATTTTCTTTCTTAATATCTATGTTTGTGCCCCAGACCATGTCAAATAAGGAGAAAAAGCAACTTGCTATTTGCACCACCCCTTTCCAGCTCATTGAAGGGGAGCTATACAAATTAAGTATAGATGAAGTCTTATGCCCATGTGTTATAAAACATGAAAGGGAATCCATATTCCAAGAAGTGCATGAGGGAATCATATGAGGCCATTATTATAGAGATGCAATGATGTGAAAGATATTACAGTCAGGCTTGTGGTGGCCAAGCCTATTCCAAGATGCAAAGGAGTGCACCAAGGCATGTGACATATGCCATCACACTGAGATGCCTGACCACTAAGATGAGATGCCTCTCATTCCCATTATTTCCTAGGCATTATTCAATAAACAGGCCATTTATTTTATTGGACCAATAAATCCCACAACACAGTGCATAGATGTAAGGTATATCTTGGTAGCCATTGACTATTTCACCAAGTGGCCTGAGGTCATGTTAACAAAAGACTGCACAACCATGACAACTATGCACTTCATCTGGGAGAACATAATAATTTGATATGGATGTCCATTAAGTTTGACTAGTGATAGGGGCACTCATTTCATTGATGAGATGATGCACATCCTCTTAATTGAATACACGGTGGCACACCAAAAGACCACCCTGTATCATCTATAGGTAAATGGCATAACTAAAACATTCAACAAGATCCTAAGAATGTACCTAAAAAAGATAAGTGACATTGGTTACGAGGATTTGGATGATTGTGTTTCAATGGTATTATGGGCATACTACATGACATATAAGCACCTGAACAAGGCTATAACATTTCAACTAGTGTTTGACACTAAAACAATGCTCCCCATGGAATTCATGGTGCCATACTTACACATTACATGGATTGGTCACTTAGACTACCAATAATATTTAAGCACAAGGTTAGAAGACTTGGAGCACTTGGATGAAAAACATGCCCAAGCAAGATGGAGTCAATAAATCAAAAGGGCATACCGGAAGATTTGACATGACAAGCATATCAAGTGCAAAGAGTTGACTGAAGGAGAATTTGTCGTATTATATGATTACAATTACCTTAAGCACCCATGCAAATTAAAAATAAGGTGGATGGGCCCCTACATCATCTACCACATATTAGAGATAGATGCATGTAATTTGCACACATTATCTAGTAAAATAATCTTAGGGCATTTCAATAGCAATCGATTGAAGCTGTATCAGTAGTAGGATAGGACTTATGCTATAAGAACATCAAATTTTTGGTCACTAGTTAGTTTGAGTTGAGTTGATAGAATATAGTTTGGCACAATCCAAACCATTCTTTTTATTTTGTTTTTATTCTTTGTATAGTGTAAAGAGGCAATAAATGGCACACATAGGCCACAAGGACTTATCTATTGGAACTTCACACATAATTCTAACTAAGTGAATCAAGCACTTGTACTTTATAAGCACATGAGGCCATGACACATAAGTTATGGGTACATGAATCTAATCCAAATCTAGTGAATTTTTTTAGCCCCTCATGCATAATTACAATTAGGTGAGTCAAGCACTTGTGCTTTCTAAGTGCTTGAGGCTAGACATCTAAGTGGTGGGTGTATGACACTCACTAGATGCAAGCAAAAGATGCACAAGATCCATGTGCATAAGGTGAACATTACAGGGCTCTTGGAGGCTTAAAAATAAACTATTCTAGTGCTTTTACACATAACAATAGCTAGGTGAGTCAAGCCCATTTGATTTTTAAGTACCTAGTGCTAAACACATAAGTTTTTAGGTGTGAGGGAGTTACCAAACTTTGAATATTTGAGAACAAAATGATAAATACATAAGCATAAATGTAACCTTTATGCCAAAGTTCGAAAGAGATGCATCAATTGATCATGCACTAGAGATAAAAGAAGAAGGTGAAAATGCTCAACATGGTTTGGTAGAAGAAAGAAAGTGAAGACACAAAATATAACCATATGCAAGAGAACTAAAAGAGAAGACAAAGTGATATAGGGACAACACAAGGGATTTATATGGGGTAAGATAGGCTAAGACAAGATAAAGTGCAAGAAACCAACAAAAATAGAGAATCACACTTGAAATAGAAGCATAACTAGAAGATAAAGTGAAACTGAGGAGGCTGAATCACACGCATGTGAGGTGTTGTGCCTAGGTTGCCACAAGGAAGGTGAAGGTCATGCCAAGTAAACAAGTGCAAGAGCATAAACATCTAAGATAGTAGCATCTACCCATATTTGAGTGGGAGGTGACCATTTGAACCAAATGTCACTTCACCAAATTAATATCAGAGAACATTCAATGAAGTGGTAGTGGAGGCACAAAGATATGCATTTAATATATTGATGACAAAGGATTTTCATGGATTTTACAAAAAAATAAGTTTTCTAAGAAATCTAGGCACTACCATACCTTAAAACACCTACATTAATGATGGTAGATAAGGAAAGGGTATAAAATTACAACAAAAAGAAAATGCTTAGGTTACAAAGTTTATACTAACTTAAGACTTAAATTGAACCTAAGAAAAAACCAAAGAGTTGAGGTGTGAAAACCCTATACTAGTGATAATTTGAGCACTTTCAGATACTAAGAGTGAATGACTACATACTAGGAAGGATTGAGTTCACAATAAGATCTATTTGGAGAAGTGTGGAAAGAGGATTCTACAAAAATTAGATAGCTAGAGAAGTGAATTGATGCCTAGGCCACCATTAAAGGCTAGTGAAGCTTGAGAGTCAAGGGAATAGTCATAGATCTTGTGACTGTAGAAGCACCATCACCATTCAAAGCTTTGGTAAACTACACCTACCATGCTTCAACACCAGTAGGTTTAGGATGGTGAATAAATGGAAGGGATCAAGATCTAAACAGGTGTAACAAGACCCAAAAAGGGCACATATAGTGCCCGAAGTGGCCACTAAACAAACAATGGTGCAACGAGTGGAAGTAGTGAGCATGGTTCAAGTGGATACCAAGATGCTCACCAAAATGTCCTAACAAGTAATTTAGTTCCCTATATAGGTCATGATATGAGAGGATTGACACTCTTTTGTGCACACCTACCATTTAAAATAATATAACCATCATACATCTAGTCATTTTCAAGACCTCATGTAAGATTGGATAGTGGACACAAGGCGAAGAATGACACAAGGTGTTTCCCTATTTGATGTATCGATATGAGATAGATTGACAACATCTACCACAACTCAACTTTATAAGTTTCCATGCTTTAGGAAGCTAGAGGAGCTTATATAATTCCTACTCTCATGCATCTATGAGGATCACATTTACTTCACAAAAAGGTGCATAAAGATTTCAATGCAATTGAGAAGGAGAATAACTAGGTTTCCAAATACTGATAAAGACATCCATCAAATGATGGATGATGATGAAGAGATGGAGTGTGTAACATAGCTCCTAAATATTTCAAGGGGGTTTTCATGTTCCCCATTAAGGAGTGTAATACCTCAACATAAGGGTGATAGTACACCTCATAAACTCCAAATTATGCCTAAGTGGTCAATGGACTGATGTGACTAAGACATACCTTTACATCACCTATCACATGACATAGGGTATGCAGTTCAATATTTTCAAACTCATCATCAATGAATTTGTGAAGAATGCGTAGGAATGCCACAAGGAAAAAGGAACACTTAAGTGGGGATCCATTTTCATTCTCATTGTCATGAAAGAGATTATAATTTTAGATGGGGATGAGGGTAACCTCTAGGTCTTTCCATAACATAGTGACTCCTCAATGTATAAGTACAAAGAATTCATGATCCCCCTCTCTTTCATCACCAAATATAAGACTTGCAACATGGGATGGTATGAGAGGTACATAGAGGCCTTTGGGCTAGAGTGATGTGTTGGCCCCTCAATTTTGACCAAATATTTGTTTTAATTTTGGCAAGAAGCATAGAGGGACCATTGTTCATTTTCATGTAAGTACCAACATGGTATGGGAAAACCATAGCATGAGAGAACAAGGGCATGGGAGGATCATGGCATGAAAGACCCAGTGTGAGAAGACCCAGTCAAGATAACATGGCATGAGGAACCTAAGAATAGAGGATCCAAAATAAGAAGTAGAAGACTAGGGGAGTGAGAGGGAAGTGGAGCATGAGGAATGTGGGAGTATTTTGAAGAATAAATCAAATAGGACACTTTGATCCCATCAATGAAAGGCCTTGTATAGCCTGTGAGGAATGGAAAACTTGGAAATAAATGTATAACATAGAGTAGGCATCTAGGGGTGCAGAGGCTTGATTCTATAAGAATAATTAATTGTAAGAGCCATCACACTCATCTTGTTGAGATTATGTGTGCCATGTGTCCATTTTGGGTTGGGAACTTGACACTTGGATAGGAAAAAACAAGTATAAAACCCCCTATTATAAACATTCACAGGGGGATTTTGAGGGGTAAACTTTGGAAGGAATATAGAACACTCTGTCTTGTAATTCATAAGCACTTAATAGGAATTTAATGTTATCATATAGTACTTTGAGAAATATATTGTGTTGAATATTGAAATGTGTTAAGTAAATAAAGTCATGATTTCCTTTCTTCTTTTATATTTAGCTAGTAATGGTAGTATAATCTATTAAGAAACAATAGTAGGATATTTGTTAAATAATAAATGAGTAAACACACATCATGTTTCAAGGTCTTCAGGAACTAGTCTTTCACTACATGTTTTGAGTGAAAACACAAGACTCATCCCTCACATGATAGGGCCAATGCACTAGCCTATTGGGAAGAGGCTTTAGCATTGATGTAAAGAGAACCCAACATTTTAGTTTAGTAGCTAGGACCCAAAGAAATTGGAGAATGATTATGGGAAATGTTTGAGCACATTACATTAGAGAATATTAAGGAATTGATTACCAATGTCAGACAATTTTGTAGTTCCATATCTTGAACCAAGAGTTTTTGTGCAACAGTGGGTAGAAAAAAACCTCTACAACTCATTATATGAGACTTTATTTTTTGAGTTCCCTATTATTTTGCATTCCTAGATCCTAGCATATGCTTAAGGATAATCCTAAAACCTTGGATGAAGACAGTTGTGGACACTAGAATGATGAAGGAGTTTAACATGACTAAAATTTTCATGGACACAAGCAATTGAATACTGGTAGAAAGGTGTTCAAAATAGTTACATTTTAGAATACGCTATGACCACATATTCATGTCTTGAGGAAGCAAAGTTCAACTTTATACAAGAATCAAGGGGATGATATCTTTTGTTATTTATTTTTGAGATTGAAAAGATAATTATTTATCTTGGGTTAGAAATACTACCCATGGAAGGCTAAAATCTCCTGTGCATGAGCCACACATTTGGAGGGGAGACTATTAGTTGGTTCAAGATTATGGGTTCAACATGGTAGCAACCCACTGAGTGCTATAAAAATGGAAGTATGATGAAGCTTAATATAGGATCATGGGAGTTAGTGGCATGAGAAGAGATTGGGATCACTCAAAGAGCATTGTGAATAGATTCAGGGAGCAAGACATGCATGAGGAATCCATCACTTATGGGCCATAACCTTTGCCATTATTATCTTATAGATAAATGAGCTAGATTGCTATAGACAAACCTAGTATGAGTCAACTAATCTCTCCCACCATAGTGCATGTTCATGACTTAGAGTTGGATAAAGTACATATAAGGAATTAGGATACATATAGTATAGATTTAGAAGATAAATAGATAAGGGAAATTGAGACCAGGCCATTAGGTAATAACTTAGAATCTATATCTCTTTTCAAGAGAAGTCTATGACATAGCTTTGAATGCCTAGAGGATCTAGCCCTCAAGGCCAAAATATTGAACCCAATATAGGAAATTAACCCTCCACCATGCCTTTTCCCATGGGTACTGCTATTAGAGGCACTAGAGGAGGATTAGGAGGAGCTACTGAAAGAAGTGGACCCCCTTCAAGAATAGGAGCTAGATCTTCTCAACAATGATTTGTTTAACCACATATAGTTTATTATGAAATGACATTGCACCTACCTGAGTACCATGGGGTGTAAAATTCAACTGAGCATGTTCATAAGTGTGAACTAATTTAGAGGGTGCATGGCATCATGTCATCTGAGTGAAATGTAACATTGTTCACAACCACCCTATTAAAATGCACACACAAATGCTATCACAAATTTGACCCTCAACAAGAAGTGGTCGACTATGACCAACTTAAAGCAACATTCCTATAAGAATTTGATATTGATAAGTTTGAGCAATAGAGTATAACGACACTGAAAGACATAAAATAGGGACTTACAGAAAGTGTAAGGGAATATGATACATAGTTCAAGACCTTGATTTCTAAGTTATCCTTTGAAATCAATCCCAATCAACATTCATATTGGGTTTTAGGGGGATTATTGTTACTTTTTGGATGGACCTTTTCATAAATAACTTTCACCAACATAAGAGAGGATCTATAGGCTGCCCTACGTGCTGAAGCGGTTGGAAGTATGGATACTGGGATTAGTCCCTTTATGGAAGCTTAAATATAATGCATGGCTTATTAGCTTGAAAAATTATTGACAAATAATGCACATGAGATACGTAGTGATGTTTGGTGTATCGATTGTGAAACCAAAAGACACAAAAGAAATAAATGCCTATGAAAGAACATCTATGTAGTCCTAAAACAAACTTATGAGATTTGTCATAATGACCATGATGTCCAATCCTATCCACTCTTGCAATGGGATACGAGCACTAAAGTATCTATGTATTATAAGATTTATGATGTTTATACTCATGACACCAAAGATTTCCATCTTACTATTGATATTCATAAAGTTTGAGCACGTGACACGTGCCAAGCCTCAGTCACTAGTTCCCAAGATAATGGTAGATATCATGGGTATGGAAGAGGATGAGGATGAGGTAGTAGTCATTTTCCACCAAGAGATTTATATAAGTGTGGTTATCTAGACCACTATCAGAGGGATTGTTTAGAGTACCTAACCTGTGCTTATTATGAAAAAGACCACTAACTAGAAGAGTGTCTAGATTTATATGCAACCATCACAAAGGATAATAATGAAAAAGGTGTTGGTATGATCCATATAGACAAACCACAATGGCACACTTGACCAACCATTCCTATTGTACAAAAAGTAAATATTACTACTCATAGTGGGGGCTAAACATAATCTACACCCATCTCTATTCAAAATGTACATCAAGAAAAATTACAAGCTAGGAAGTACCTTGATGCACTTTAGAAAAAGGATGTCCTTTAGAATACAATAACACTTGTGCATGAGATCCAAGGCAAGATTAAATACCTTAAGGATAAGGATGTCACACAGTGCATCATAGTGCAAAAGGGAAACTAAACCTCTATTAATGTGGGATAGTTTTTAGGAACTATGTAAATGCATGCTTGATGAAGACATCATTCCCCAACTTAGTATAGACATCTAATTCCTAACACCATTTGTGTTGAAATTGTCAATCTTACTCAAATTGCACTCAAATGGACATTTTAGGTCAAAATCCATAAAACACCTTAAATGGTTCAAACTTGTCACTTATAAGTGCCTGTTTAGGTCAAAGTATCCCTAAATAGGGCAATGCATTTTATGGGCAAGCTAACTTTGATTAGATCATTTTGAGTCAAAATGACAAATTCACCATTTAGTGCTCTAGATCACTCTTTTCTTCTAAATCATTGGTACACATCATGTACCTTTGTTATTTGGTGTTGGAAACATCTTAAATGGGAATACAACTCCAACACATATAACATCACCTTCCAATTCATCTCCAGTCAAATTATGATCCAATAATATGACTTTTTGATCATTTTGATTAATTGTGCACTAATTTGTAAAGAATTCACTAAAATTGATTAAACTTAAGCTAATTAATCCAATTTAAGAGCTTAAATAAGATTTCCATAGATCTTTTTGAATATCTCATTATTGGAAATGGATTTTGAATATCTGCATCACCTAATGACATCATCTATGGGATGGCATCCATCAAGCCATAAGTGCATGAAATATCAAGATTATGGGTCACCCATGCCTAGTTAATACCTCCATGCCTCTTTAATGCTTATTTTTCTTGAGGATATTAATGAGTTTAATTCCAAATATTAAGATTATCCATGGCCACACATCTTAATCTTGAGATGGACGGTCATGGTTGATCCTGACCAATCTCAAAATCATATAAATAGAGAGGCCATGGACATGAATTTTAAGCTTGATTTATCCAAAGTTATTATGCAGAATTATCTCTATAATCCTTTGCAATAGACCATTAAAATTAGTTACAAGCTTCATTGATAGGCTAGTTTAGTGATTTGGAATCATGAGCCTAGGTTTTATGGAGTTTGATAGAGACATTGGAGGAGTTTTCCACCTTTGTTGACAAAGACAAGGATGCTTGATCAAGGGAGAACATATTTTTGAGCTATAGGGGTATGGTGAATCCATTTGGGAAGGTAATATGATGTTGCTTTCTTTCATTTGTTTCTTTCTATCCTTTTTAATTACCATAGAAATAGATAGGCTTAGTTAGTTAGTTCTTTATGCATTTTTCATGATTTATGGACTAATGTTTGACTAACTTGCTTTATAATCCTCTCTACACTTAGAGCCTAGTTTAAAGGTCAAGCTTGCCTACCAAACAAAGCCCACACTCAACTAAATCAACAAAGTGAATATCAATATTTAAACCATGCTCAATGTTAGGAAAGTCCTAGTTCTAATGCCCTAGAAGATGGAGAAATATTAGTCAATACTACTATAAATAGATGGGTAATCTAGGATATTCTTATAGATACTAGTGCTAAAGTAAATGTTCTCACTAAAGATACTTGGTAGAAAATGTCTGGTCTAGCCTTGCAACCTTCACCTCATGTCTTATTCATGGCAAACAAGACTTGTGCAAACCTTATCAAAGTGTTTAAAAATGCCACCATTGAAATACTTGGGGTTCCCTTCAAAGCAAACTTTAAGGTTTTAGAGTTGGCAGAGGCTGATGATTATCTAGCCTTATTAGGAAGGCACTGGTGCTATGAAAATCATACAAATTTAAGCTTTAAAAACCAATACATTAGCTTTGATAATGCTGATCAACATGTTATAATACCCTTATATGAAGAAAAATGACCACCCTATATCGAGCTCATAAGCATAGATGAAGACATCAACAATATGTATAATGTGACTGCTCAACATGATGAACAACATGACCCAATGCTAGATGTTATTCTTTGCTGGATAAACAACCAGTCTATCTTAGATACAACAAGTAATGATTATAACTGTTGGGCCCATGGTGATTATGACCTCACTAGAAGATTGTGCAACACCATCAACAAAGACAAAAACATCCCATTGCAGCTTCTTAAGCATCATAAATTTATGCAACTCATGGGTTTAGTAATGCAAGGACCATCAGAGGGACCATCATTAGAGAGACTTAATGAAGCTCCATGGTTCTAAGGATAAATGGAGGTGTGTTATTTTATCCAATGACTCAAAGAATTCTATGGTACTGAAAATGAATAGATGAGGTCATTAGACTACATTTTTGATGGCACCACTGCTAGGTAGTGGCATATACATAAAGATCAGCTTTTTTATTCTAATCAAGTGCAATTTTATCTACATCAAAGATTTCATCATGATAATAAGATCAAAGTTACACTCAGTTATAATGGCATTGAAGCCTCGAAATCTCACCTTGAGGCATGTGAAACAATATGGTGAGTTGAGGAAACATTTTTACCTGAATACCTATGTGCCCATATGTTCTATGGAACTTATACACTTGGGCATGGAATTGGTACATACATGAATAAAGGCACATGAGAACAAGGTTATGGAAGCTTCTAAAGGAAACCATGATGTTAGTGCTTTCTTACTCCTCACCAAGGATGGACTTGCACCTTACTCTTCAAACCATATGTGAAGCAATTATTAGAGATCTGAGTCTGGTGGAAGACTACTTATGTCATATTCATCAGGAACTCGAGGAACTATAAGGTTTAATTTAATGAGCCTCCTAGACAATCAACTCTTACATCATTGATAGTCTCTAGTGAAGAGTGTCATGAAGAAATTGGCCTAGGAAAGTAGAAGCTCATCTTTCAAGTAGACGAAGGAGAAGGATCCAATCTATTCAATTTATTGAGTAACAACCTACATGTTCCTATAGGTACTAGATCATGAACTATTTGAGACACCAAATCCCCTATAGAAAACCCTTATCATGGGCCCATTTAAACTATTCAACTTAACATTAGCATAGAGTAGGAACCTAAGGTAGTGACCATTGGAAATTATTGGATCGCGACATAAATTTTGCAAATATTTGAGTTGTTGAAAGAGTATCAAGATATGTTTCTAAGGAACTATAATGAAATGAAAGGGGTTCACCCTTCTCTCAAGAAGATGCATATAAAGTTTATTAATGGCACTCATCCTATGAAGAAATGCCCATATTAGATGAACCTTAACCTTTGAGAGTGCATGAAAGAAGAGATTGATAACATACTCTGCATCAAAGTAATTAATCCTATTGATGAATCTGAATGGGCGATTCCTTTGGTAATTAGTATCAAGAAGGATGGGTGTATTCATATCTACATGGATTATCATGTTTTGAATGCATCCTATGCCACTAATACTTTCCCAACACCTTTTACAGAGGAAATCCTAGAAGGTGTTACTGGTTGTGAGATATACTCCTTTATCAATAGGTTCTTGGGGTATCACCAAGTCTAGATAGCTAAGGAATACCACTCCTAGACCATATTTTATAAATAATGGGGCTCTTTTTCCTATATCATCATGAATTTTAGGTTGAAGAATGCCCTGATGTCATTCTCATAGGTAGTAGTAGAGGCCTTCAAATATTTTATCCATAAGTTTTTCCAAGTCTACTTATATGATTGGACAATATACAGGCTGATCAAGGACCACTATGCCAATCTGAGGCTCATGCTTGAGTGTTGTCAAGTGTTACAAATTTCCTAAAATTTGAATAAATACCTATTTGTGACACATTTTGGGGTACTCCTTGGGCATATCATTTTTAAAGAGGGACTCCTAGTAGATTTGACCAAGGTCTCTATCATTCTCCATCTACCAATGCTAAAAACTCAGTGCAAGGCACACATATTCTTAAGACACATGGGTTATTATAGGAAATTCATTCAGGGTTATTCCAAGATTGTAACACCACTGGAAAAGCTATTAAAGCATAATGAACAATTTATATGGATTAATTCCTACAAAGAAGTTTTTGAAACTCTAAAAGAAAGACTAGTTACCGCTCTTATCTTACAATTTTTAGATTGGACAAAACCTTTTCATGTCCATGTTGATGCATCTGACACAATAGTTGGCATAATACTTACACAACCAATAGAGGTAAATTTGGACCATCCCATCTATTTTACCAGTAGGAAACTCACATTAGCTGAAAGGAACTATACCACCACTGAATGCAAAGCCTCGTCTATGGTTTACATGCTACAAAAATTTAGATAGTACCTTCTGGCCACACCATTTATATTCTACACCGACCATGAGGCTTTAAAGTGTCTCATCAACAAGCCAATTCTCTATGGAAGAATTTGTTTTTGGATAGTTCTCTTTCAAGAATTCTAGTTTTTCATAATAGTAAAACTTGGGAAAACTAATTGTGGACTTGATCATCTATCTTGAATTAAAAATGGAGAACTTCCACATGCTATAGAAGATGACCTTCTTAACATATAACTCTTCCAAGTCAATAATTTACCTAAAGAACTAGAGGATATGACATTCCTCAATACTAGCTATGCACTTGATTCTCTCACTTTACAAGAAAAGAAACAACTTGTGGTTCACATCGCACATTATAACCTCATGACAGGAGATCTGTACAAGATGGACCATGACAAGGTACTACACTATTGTGTAATGCAACATGAATGCCTTGAGGTATTATGAGAAATCCAAAAAGGTATTTCTAGAGGACATTATGCTGGGAATACTATCATATACAAGGTGTTACTCACTGGACTCTAATGACTGACTTTATTTAAAGATGCAAAGGCATATGCATGGCAATGTGATATTTACCAGCACATGGGAAGATATAATAGAAGAGATGCCATGCTATTGTGCCTAATTTATTCTTAAGAACCATTTAAAATATGGGATATAGACTTTGTGTCCATCACTCTAACAAGACAAAAAATAGGTTCATGGGACATAATTATGACAACTGACTACTTAACGTGCTAGGCTGAGGCAACATCAACCAAATACTGTACGACATCGACTACCACACAGTTCATATGGGAAAACATTATAACATGCTTTAGACATCCTCTAAGCTTTGCCAATGATCAAAGAACCCACTTCATAAATGAAAAAATTCAAATCATGTTGGCTAAATTCATGATTTTGCATCATAAGACAACACCATACCACCCACAGGCCAATGGAATAACATAATCCTTCAACAAGATCCTTGGTACCACTTTGAAAAAAATATGGAATATTGGTAAAACTGATTAGGATGACAAGGTATCTATAGTACTTTAGGCATACTAGACCACATACAAATGCCTCAACAAAAATACACCATTTATCCTGGTATATGAAAAGGAAGCAATCATGCTAGTGAGTTCTTGGTTCCATCTCTCTAGATAACACATATAGGAAACCTTGATGATGATGCATCTTTGAAATCTTAGCTTGATGAACTCATGAAAATAGATGAGGCTTGGTTCCTTACCCACTGGAATCAAGATGTTGAGGAATAAAAATAGAAAGCATGGCATGATCATCATCTAAAGAACAAAATCTTCACCTGAGGCATGAAATTTCTACTCTATGACTCTAAGTTCACGTGCCACTTTGGAAATATTTGCATTCATTAGGATGGACCATTCATCATTCATAGTATTTGACCTATCAAAACATGATATCTAAAGCAAATAAATGGTCAATTCCTCCCAAGACACTATACTGGAATTCATCTTCGATTGTATTATGATTTTGTTTAAGTTTGTGTTATTTTTCAATAAGGCATAAAGCCATTAGATTAAGATTTTTTTAAATAAAAAGTGATGCCCTTGAGGTGCATAACTTTATTTTTGAATTCTTATTACTTTAGTTATTTTCATGGAGGATCACAAACCCTTTTAGTGTGGGGTAAGATATTATGCATATGAATATAAGACATAACATGTGGGCGTGCAAGTTTCAAAGGTGCAAGAATCATACATGGCACATAAGTGATTAATGACATGTGAGTCATTTAATAAAATAGATTCCCACCATTTTTGTGATAACTAGTTTCCATTACTCCAAAAAATGGGATAGTTGTCACCCACTTCTAAGAAAGGTGTGGGAAGGAATGGACCATTAATGCAATAAAGGCAGTCATAACAAGTGTGTGAGTGGAATGATGGGACAAGTTTGTTAGAACACTAAAGGATTGATGTAAGATTTGAAGTATGAGGACTATTATAAGATACACATTTTTGGCCAAAAATGATAATGGGAGGAAAGAAATTAATGAGGTAGATTAGCCAGAGGACCTACAAATAACCAAGTCAAAGCCATTCTACACTTTACCTTACTGTAATCTTCAAGTTCTTAACAAACCAGAGAACCAGAGATGAAGTCAATCTCATTATGGAATAGAGTGATTGAGAAATAAATAAAGACATGAAGAGGATTTTCAAGTGAAGGAAGGTTTTTACATGATAACACATGAAGAAGTGGGTTGAGATCATTCTTTGAAAAATTGTAGGTTACAGGTTCTAGCATTGTTGAAGTGTGAAGATTGAGAGTTGAGGCAAGTTTGATCACCACCACATATTAATTTGGGAATGTGGGATGTATGAGGGTTAAAATTTGAGTACCATGGAGGTAATGTAATCGAATAAGAAGGCAAAAAGACTTGATAAAATATCAACCATACTAGAAGAGAGAGGTGAGCGGAGAAACATGGTTACCAATAAGAGAGGAGCCTTTGGAAAACCTAAAAGAGAAACTAAGAAAAAAATAGCATGAAAAATTTTAGAATAAGAGCATGAAATAATCTAAAATGGTGAAAAAGGGAAAGCAAGCATAAGCATCCTCATCACATACCACCCCACCATCTCCCTATCAAACCATTTACATAGAAGAGATGCAATACCCTAAGTCAGTGTTGCATGTAGAAAAATGGGTCTCTAAGGTAGAAAATATGATCGTATTTGACTACAACCATCTCTAGCTAGGAAATGAGGTGTAGCTATAAAATAATTATCAGGTCCAGACCACCAACACACGAAACCAAGTGGTTTATGACCTAACCATCAAGAACCAATTGGACAAAGCTAGCCTTTTTCAACTCTTTGAATTGCCATATTTTGGAGAGCCTACTGAGGTAGTTTTTTTGCTCATCTCATGCATTCATGAGGATTAAATCCAATTCATAGGGTGAAACATGAAGATCAATGTATAGAGGGTAATCAAGGTCACATGACTCCAATGCTTAGGTGTCATTGTATTGGATGACTTGGTGGATATGAAGGAAATCTAAAATATCACCATGACACTTATATATCAAAAGTAGGGACATGAAATGCACATCAAAAACCTAGCGGATACCATCCTAAGAGTCATATCATGGATCATTTTCACCAAGGTTAGAGGAACTAACTGATGGAAGGAGGTGGATACAACCCACCTTCACATAGAAAACTAAGTAGTGCAGGGAATATAGTACAATTGGGCATTGTAATTTGCCCAAAAGATAACCAAATATATATAAAAGGTGCATATAATACCTAATTTTAGTTTTTTTGGGGGGGAATCTTATTATTATTCATTTTTTATGAAATCAACATGCCTGACTACATTTCAATATCTTTGAAATGGGTGTATCCCCCCACTCACAACTCCCCCATCAAGTGATACAAGGCTTTCACCTACCCTCAACACATCACTCCAACATATAAATTAAAGATGAAATATTAGTTTGATGGAATGAAGGTGGATTTTGGGAATGAATGGCACATTCCCAAGGATCTGGTCTCCCTAATAGAAGATCAATCAAAATTCACTAAGAAACAACACTTCTCCCTAACATATATTTAGATGAATCCTTCAAAAGAGCTCTTAGCATGACTTAAGCTGCCATATGCCTTCTCTTTGTGTTAATTTATCAATTCCATAAACATAATCTATGATGCACAACTAATTCATATATAAGTAGAATATATTAATGGAGAGTGCCAAACCCTCCAAAAGATGTTTGTATATCTCAGCAAAAAGGCCTATATAGAGAGGGGAGAAACAAGTATGACCAGTATTAAGATCAAGAATATCTTGGTTGGGGAACAGGTACCTAAACTATTTTATTTGTTATACCCTAACCAACACCCTCAATATGGGGAACCCAAGGAGAGGATCCCCTAGGTACTACTAAGAAAGAGGCCATTTGAGCCAAGTGCCAAGACAAGTGGGCAACATGGCCCCCAAAAGTGACATAGGATAGTGGAGGTTAGTCCTCTAGGCCACTTCATCATTCATCACCACTACCACCACCTTACACTTCACCTTCATTGTATCCTTTATCTTCACCATCATCATCCCCATTATCTCATAGTTCACCACCTGCATGACATTCACCTCATAATACTCCTTCCCACTCACCTACCCCACCTTCACCTCGACCATTTCCTCATCCAACTCCCCCACCTTCTCCACCACCATGACCACCTTCACCTCCACTTTCTCCAAGGACTACCACTAGGTCAATACCTCATCACCCTCCAAAATAAGTGTCCCAAAAGGACCCCTCTTAGGAGTAGATACATAATTTGGAATCTAATCTAGAGAAGACTCCATCTCCTGTGTGATAGGTCCCAACCATTGATTAAGTGAATATTGGAGGGACTAGAATGGATGGGATGGCTACTAAAAGCCATCAAAAACTTGAGTGAGACCTAAAAAATGAAAAGGACCAGCTGAGGGGGAACTAGAATAGAAAGTGCCATCTTATCTATGTAAATGATAATAGATCAGTGTAGAGACATAAAAACTCTATCTTTGGAAGAATTTACACTCCAATGACATGACCTAATAAATAAGGAAGTAATTATCCTTCTTTTTGGAGACGTATAGTGAAGAGCCTCAATTTGATATTCCATTAGATTGCATTTTTTTTGGCCCAAATGCCCCAAGACTACTGAACCTTATGAAAATTGATCCACAATAACTCTCCCCAATAATGACAAGTGCTACATTTTTGAAACTTTCCATGGAAGTGATGTGCCAAAATATTTTGTCAGATTTAGATGTGTACACAGCCAAAAAGAAACATGGTAGGGTGGTGGAAATGTATAATAAAGTGTATGATGAAAAGTAGGTGCTAGTTGAGGAAGTGGCTTCCTTGAAGCAACAAATTCAAGAGACCACTGAGGCTAAGGTAAGGGTATTAAACCTTTATAAAACAAATTTTAAGGAAGATTTAGTATGAGTGAATGGTGTAGCATTGAAGGGGGATGCCATTAGGAAATTAGAGATATTGATTGAGCTATTTCTCAAAAATAATAAAGAGTACCCCATGATTAGAGACAAGTCCCAAGAATTAATGGAGAAGTTCGCTACTGCAACAAATATCTACCATAGTGCTTTGGAAAGAGTTAGGGAGGTTATCCCAATTTTGAATGGCATATTTACACACATGTTACACTTAAATAAAATAATAGAGGTTTGACTCAATGATGATAAGGTCTTGAGGAAACAACAAGCAACTGATACAACTCTATTAATAAAAGATCACACTGAGCACATGAAAGCATTCAAGGACATGGAAACAATGAAAAATGCCATTAATAACCATCATCAAAAAATAAATGACAGTTTTGCCACACTTTGAAGATAGGTTGACAAGGAGGTCTTTAAATTGGAGAGCATCCAAAAGGAAGCTAACTCAACCCTAGAAGAATAGATGAAGAAGATCGAGACTCCAATTCAACCCAAGGAGTTGAAAGCAAGAAAGGAGACCATTGAGAAAATAACTGCTAAATTTATTGATGCCTTATCCCATTAGGATGAGCTAAGAAAAGAACTTAAGAAAAAAGGGCTTGAGTTCCTTGAGGATGCCAGTACAACTTAGTCCAGGATGGACTAACAGATTAGTGTGGTGTGATGTTGGTTCCTCAATTTTGACCAAGTATTTATTCTATTTTTGGCAAGCAGCACAGAGGGACCATTGTCCATTTTTATGTAAATACTAGCACAACATGGGAAAACCATAGCATAGGAGAACCATGGTGCAAGAGGACCATGGTATGAAAGACCCAGTGTGAGAAGACCTAGTCAAAAGAATGTGGCATGAGGAACTCGAGAATAGAGAATCCAAAACAAGAAGTAGAAGACTAGGGAAGCATGAGGAAAGTGGAGCGTGAGGAACATGAGAGAAATTTGAATAATAAATTAAATAAGACACTTCGACCACATCGATCAGAGGCCTTATATAACCCATGAGGAAGGAAACACTTAGAAACAAATTTATAACATAGAGTAGGCATCTAGGGGCACAAAGGCCTAATTCTATAGGAATAATTAATTGTAAGAGCCATGACACTCAACATATTGAGAGTCCATGTGCTATGTGTCTATTTTGGGTTGGGAACTTGACACTTGGATAGGGAAAAACAAGTATAAAAATCCCTATTGTAAACATTCATGGGGGGGATTTTGAGGGGTGAACTTTAAAAGGAATATATAGCACTTTATCTTGTAATTTATAAGCACTTAATAAGAATTCAATGTTATCATATAGTACTTTGAGCAATTGACTATGTTGAATATTAAAATGTGTTAAGTAAATAAAGTCATGAATTCCTTTCTTCTTTTATATTTATCTAGTAATCATAGTATAATCTATTAAGAAACAATAGTAAGATATTTGTTAAAGAAGAAATGAGCAAACAAACATTGTGTTTCAAGGTCTTCAAGAATCGTATTTCACTACATGCTTCAGGTGATCACATGAGACTCATACCTCACAAGATAGGGCTAATATGTTATCCTGTTAGGAAGAGGATTCAACATAAATGTAAAGAGAACATAACATGATGCATTCCTTAGGGGCTCCCTTTTAACATGTTTGTAATAAAAACCTTTACCTTAATGCAACACTATTATGTAGTGCATTTGGTGCTAGTTGATGGAAATAAGTCAAGGTGGCTAAAGCTCCCCTACACCTTCTTGGAAAGATGCTTTAAGGATGCACTGTGACAAATCCCCAATGTGTAATAGTTAGACATTCTATTAAAGGAACTAGATATGGAGAGGCATAGGATGAGGTGCCAATTCATTCATGTAGATGGAAAGGCCATCGAGGATGAAGAGGATGAGTTAGATCACATTGAAATACATCCTCTCCAAGAGGCAACCATATTTGGGCATATTCATAGGATCTACTATGAGATGAAGCTAAAGAAAAAGGGCCCAAGCATAGAGCACATAAATGATCCCCCTATCAAGATTGATGATGAAGGGATCTCAATGCTAGTAAATAAGAAGAAGTCTCCCAAGAAGAAGAAGGGGAAGATTTTAGAAGAGATACAAGAGAAAATAAGGCTCAAGGTTGCCTTAGAAGAAGAATCCTCTCCTTTGGCCCCCAAAAATAATTATGTGAAATTCATGATAAAGACTTCCCCTAACACCAAGGAGAAGAGGAAGGGGAAGGTTCCTGCTACAGTGCTGACAGTAACCCTATCAGACATAGAATAAGATATGGAGGAAGAAATATTTAGGATGGATGTATACATTATGCCTAAGGAAGATGACTCCTCATTGAGTGAAAGGAATCCCTCCTCACCCCCTTAGAGTGAATTGTCGAAGAATATGAGAAGATGGACAAAACTTGGCCTTAGTGACGCTACTATCTAGAAGGTATAGGAGATGAAGGACAAAAGATAAGAAATTATAAAGGCCAAAATGTTGAAATAAGCCATTGAGATGGTCAAGACTGAGGAGTGTAGGAGAGAAGGGGTAAAATGTAAAGAGCAGGAGCTGAAAATTAGAAAAGAGGGAAGAATAGGTGAAGACCTCGATGAAGCAAAAACACTTAGAGAAATAAGACCCTTAGGTGCACCAACTAACGAAGAATTGAATTGCAAATGGAAGGGCATGGGACTAAACCAAGATCACATTGATGTGGCACTAAAGTTACATGACAAGTGAGACGCCATGAGGGCCAAAGGCATGACCTATGCTAAAATTGATCAAGGCCAAGGAGATAAGGGCCAAAGAGGAAAAGACCACCAAAATAATTAAGAGAAGAAAGAAAAAAATAAAAAGGGACTAGAAGGAGAAGGCCAAAAAGGATATAGAATAAAATGTTGCCATAGGCATGGAACCCATTAAAACCAAGACAATAAAGGTGCCTAGTGCCCACACTAACCCAGTAGAAGGATCTGTAAAAAAGGTGTGCCTAAGTACTAAAGGGGTGCCTAAAGACAAAGAAGGTGATGCTAGTGCTTTAAAGGGGAAAACACAGAAAGAAGGGGAAGAGCAGATTGGTATGAAGAAGGTACCCACTAAGGTTTGTGCCAAGGAGCCTCAAGAAGAAATAGACAAAGGGGAAAAGTTTGAGGAGGAACCCTTGTAGAAATAAGATGGTGAAGTTAGTGCTGAGGAAAGAGAATAGGTGGACCAAGGGGAGAATTTTGAAGAAGAAGAAACCTTAAGAGAATAATAATAAGGCACTAGAGAAAGCATCAATGCTAGCAAAGAAGAGGAGATGGTTGAGGAAGAGGAGTATGAGCCCAGCTACAGGGAAAAAGCGTAGAGGTAGTTCACTGAAGATGATGACTTCTACATGTTGGAGTACATGCACCCCAAAACTACCAAAACCCTAATATGTCATCAATTTTCTTGGGATCTCGATTTCTACATGGATGAGCCTCAGTTCAAAGTACCGAAGAAAGTAGTTGAAAGCATCAAGAAACCAAAAGAGGGGCATGATTACCAACTTATAAATCTAAGGGATATTAACCATATAGGTTAGCTAATGCCCTTCTTAATATGGCCTCAATAGTAGCACACAAGAACATCATTAATGATGTTCATGCTAACAAGTGGAAATAGATAACACAAGAGGTAGAGGAAGAAATAAAAGTAATGAAGCTCAAACTCTAGCTGCTGGTTGAGTACATTGAAGAAGCAAAACCACCCCTTTTGGATGGTGTTGATATTTCAAAATTGAAAGAGGTTGATAATGTTTATGTGATGGTAAAATAAAAGTTCCCTCAAATGAATCTGCTACTAGAGGAATAAGAAGACCCTTGTGAATCCATCAGAAGAGAGATAAAAAAATCTAGATAAAGTAGAGGACCTCTTCACCAAACTGGAAGAGGGTGTATAATAAACATCCTCCATATTTTGTAACTTCACCACTCAAGTGTTAGTCATTGATGCATGCATTTAAAAGGTGAAATAGGAGAAGGAAGTTCTGATGAAGTATGCTTTCACCTAAGCAAGACTGAGTGCATGGAAGTTATGGCATAGGTAAATACCTTAAGCACCCAGCTAAAAACCCAAGATTAATACCTGAAAGCACTCTTTCGTGCCTTTCAAACAAAGGCAAGTGAGTAAGGGGAAATTTTAGATGGTAGGGTGATAAGAGCTAAGGAAATGTTGGAAGCATTTAAAAAAGAGATAGAGAGCATAAACATATCCACACTCAAGGATACATTGATATAAATAGAAGGTTCTACTGAAGAAATCAAGATCACCATTTAGGGCTTTGATAACTTCAAGGTAGAACTATAATAGAGCATGCTCAAATTTTGTGCAACAAAGGCACCAAAAGATTAGTCTGAGGACAAACTAGCAATTTTATATAGGGTAATGTTGGGCTCCTTTTTGTGCTACTTAGTGGACCATGCCAACTCAACACATCTTGGAATGTGGCAATCATTGTAAATGATTACTCTTTTGATACTTTTGGTACCAACTAGAAGAATATTCAATGATCTTATACCAATTGGCAGACAGTTACTTAGTGCTCAGGTTTTAAGGGACATCCCTTTGAGTATTGCACATGGTAATTAGAGAGCATGGGTGTTATAGTAGTGGAGCTAGTGGAATAATGACCCCCAATGATAGATCAACACCCAATGTACACCCATCCAACCTGGATCAAAGATGCTCCCCTACCTATAAAAACAAGCTTGAACCCAAAGAAGAAGGGGAGATGAATTAACTTAGTGAAGCTCTCCAAAAATTTAGAACACCATTGATATAGTTTGAATTAGTATGGATACTGAGAAGAGTATGCATTGTAGTACCCAAGCTCATTTGTGAGCCACTGGGCATGAGTAAGTAAGAAATGAGCTGATGCTCTATTTATGTTATGAACTATACTCTTTTGATGATCTTTGATTTAATGGAAATGACATTGCATATTTACTTGGTTGTTGATCCATTTCATATAGTTTAGCACTATTGTATGATTGTGACTAAAGTTTTAAATGAATAATGGCACAATTTTCATTTTTAAATGTATTATGATGTAAAGGTCTAATCCAAGTCACTAATGGCATCTCTATGCCATATAAATAATTTAGTATACTTATAAAAGTGACTAAGTATTAAAACTAGCATGCACCAAAGCCCTTGTGACCATGCCTAGAGTGCTAACTTGAATAATGAGTACTTGATAATAAGCTATTACCTTGATTTGACTAAGCACCTAAATGAAACTTAACTTTCTATCCTTATGACTTGTATCATTAAGAGCTATAACTAGGAAGACATGAACTTGTACTAAAAGACTTGTGCCCTTGAAATTTGTGTAACTAGTCTAATATAGACTTGTGCCACCATGATTGGGACTAGTTCCCTTGAATAGGCTTGCACCTCTTGATATTATATAGAATGACATGTGCTAATAGATCACCTAAGCCTATTTCACAAATGACTAAGTCCTATTGAGACTAAGGTTGTGCCACATTTCAACTAGCCAAACACAAACCCCGATCCCTTCACTGCTATGCTTTGGTTGAGTGCATAAGGCTTGTGCCTTGTGTGAAATTTATGCCAATTCAATAGTGCATTTAAATCTTGTACACCATATAATTTTAATATGCTTTCACCTAGCTGTATCAAGTATAAAACTATCTTGGATTGATGGCTAAGCACGTGACTAAGCACATGAGCTAAATGAATAATTTTTTCAACAATAATAGTTGTATTTTTTATAAGCTTTGTTCAAGTTTCTAAAATCAACACTTAATTTGATCTTTCCATTCTTCATTCTGACTAGGACTAAATTGGCCACTCAAGTAGAATGTCTGATTTAGAAGACTATCCTTGCACTTAACAAATTTTCAACTTCTCTTTGAATAAGAGGCTCTAGGATAGGATTCAATGGTATCTATCTCTATCTGAATGGCTTGTGGTCTAGTTTTAGAGGAATTGGAGTGATGATCTTAGGGTCATAAACCTTCAAGTATTCACATGTCTAAAGAATCACATCTCTATATTTGGTAATCAATTCCTTGACCCATCATCTTTTTTCTAAAGTGCAACTGAGCCAATGTTAACATAACATGGGCTATTTTCATCTCCTAAATTCTCCCTTTTAAATTCAGACTCATTGAATTTGGGTTGCCTTAACTTTTGAGCTCGAGGATCTATGTCAAATGGTCTTTCTATGGAGACCAACCTAGTTGGGGGATGATTCTCTTTGAGCTAGAAAATACCTTCCTTGGGACTCAAATTGCCTTGAATTGGTTAGAAATTGAATGATCTACTAATCATTATTGAAGACTTGGAAATTTTCTACATTGTCAAGAATAGAAGGACAAGGTATCAACTCAATAGATAATATCTTTACCTTAGATTTTTGGAGAGGCTCCAAATTAGTAGTAATAACATATAGTGAGTCTACTACTTGATTTTGCTCTCTAGGAACTACTACTATGTTGTAAGCTTCAAAGCTATAAATAGAATTCCATGATTTATGTTTGTATATTTTCAAATAAGATAGCTTTCACTAATATTTGTTTATGACTTGATTGACTACCAGCTCTGAATCCCCAAACATTAGCAACTATTTTACATTATTCTTAAGTGAAAATTGTAATTATAAAATTAAACTTCATATTCAGCCATATTGTTAGTGAAATGGAAATGTAGCCTATATGTTTCTAAGAACTTCTTCCTTTATGGATTAATTAGTTTAATTCTTATGCCTGCTCCTTATTTGGATCTAGCACCATCAAAGTGTAAAGTTCATACTTGATGGGAGCTTTCAGATTCTAGAACTTGTATATGATTTTA
Organism: Torreya grandis; assembly: GCA_037957365.1. Classification (NCBI taxonomy): domain Eukaryota; kingdom Viridiplantae; phylum Streptophyta; class Pinopsida; order Cupressales; family Taxaceae; genus Torreya; species Torreya grandis. The sequence continues at coordinate 5,045,741 of JARHVA010000373.1, read as the reverse complement.
TGTAGTAAAAGTATAAATTCCAAGGCTAGGCAATTCATACTTTACCTCTTAATTCTTCACATTATACTCTGTGATAGGATATTTCATCCTTGGTTCCCTATTGATCTAGATTTGATTTGTAATACCTCTCCATGGTAGCCAAATATGAGAGAAGTCTATAGAGAGATATCCATTAAGCATTTTAGACTAGTCCCTACTCAATGAAAATCTATATCCTTCATGTATGTTTACTAAAAATATATCAATAGTAATCTAGACTCATGGATCAAATGCTACTTGAATACATACATTATTCAATTCCCCAACCACTGGTACCACTATTTTATCCAATTGTGAAACTATTCTCTTTGGAGGGATTGGAGTTAGACCAAGTTTTTGACATATGGAAGTAGGCATAATAGTTGTTGAGGCTCTAAAATAAACTAAATAATTATGAATATTCTTACCAAATGCCCTGATAGTCAACAAAAAGGGTGGAAACTTTGGCTTGCTTTTATAGATGACATTGGTGTCAACATCCTTCACTTTATCTATAGATGCTTTTTTCCTTTCTATAAGGGTCTTCCCTATGATAGATGTCCATAGTAGCTCCTTCTATTTAGTGATTTGATTTAATTCATGGAGATTTATATTTGCTTTGATTCTCTTCATGTCTTCAATGATGTTATATCCCCCCTTGCTCTATTCCTCCTTATTTTGAGGATGATCATTCCTTTTTAGGGGAGGTAGATTATTTTTAGCTTTAGGATTGGGTGGAATGGCTATGATATTTAGAGGTATAGAAGTTGTGAATGGCTACTTGTTCCTTAGATTGTAACTACATTTTTGGAATTGCTAGAAAGTATGAATCTTATTGGTGTTATTTTCTAGTACATTGTCATCTTTACTTGAAAAGGGAAACTCATTAGTCTCAAAGAACATGGTAGTGGTTGAAGGGACATGATCCTAGTGGGATTCTAGAGGATTATGCATCTGGTCCTACCTTACTACTTCTCTTTGAAATATTTCAAAATTTGGACAAAATTTAACACAATCAAGCTCAGCATGTTGAGAAGTATTATGGATTTTTCACTAATTCAGTAGAGCTATCTATGCCATGTTGATCTTTGAGAGATTTTTGGGTTGCTTTATGTTGTTTGTAGGCCTATTGAATGGTTTATTGTACCTTGTTTACCACTTGGGCCATTAGCATTACCCATCTTTATTTGCATGCCAAAGAAATCATTACTTATATTTTGAACCATCTTTGAATAACATCCAACTCTTCTTTTGTAGATTTAGTGCCCTAAAAAATAATAAAAAAAGATGTATCCAATTATTGATTCTATTGGTAACCATTCCTTGGTGTATGTTTGTTCAAAAAATTGTAATTCAGCTGTGTCATCTATGTCAAAGGAGGTGACATGTATAACTTGTTCTGATTGAATGCAAGAATGTTCTTTTGCACATGTGGTATTGAATTTAATGCTAAGAAGCCATTGTTGACATTAGGTGTGCTAGGAACCTGGGGATTGAGCTACATATCAATGTTGATGGCCTCTTTATATGCCAACACCAAGTTGGTTGGAATAATTTCTCTTCTTAGGAATTCTATAGTAATTGGATCCAGAGCATTCTTGTACATCTCAAATGCTAATGTTTCTTCTAGTTTATACCTTGGTCTTAACTATGTATACATGTTTTGAAACCTTGTATTGAAAGTGTGGATAGGTTTATTAGGATCCTTTTTCATGTTGGTGAAGTGCTTATATATCAAAATGGGGCTATTGACATGTCAAAATTGTGCAATAAAATCTGATTGACATGCATTCCAAGAAGTGATGGAATTTTATATTAGATTCATATACTAATCATAAACAACATCCATTGGTGTAAAAGGGAACAACTTAAATGAAACATCCTCATTGATAACATTCATTAATCTTAAATAAACTTTAAATTTTTTGATGTGTTCCTCTGTTGTTCTTTTTACTAAAGGAGAGAAAGATGGTAAATAATTTTTAGGATTCTTGGGTAGGTCATGCACATCTCCTCGGAAAACAATTGTAGATCTAACCAACCAAGGTGGTTGAGTAATTGGAGGATTAATAGGAGAAGTAATCCTTACTAGGGAAGGTGTCTAAATTCTAGTAGGGGTAGTTATTATAACTCTAAGTCTCCTATGATTTGACAAGGGTAAGACTAGAAGACCAACCTAAGAACTAGATCTGGTCACTCTCTTAGGTAACTCCAGTGTAACTTTATGTAGAAATTAATTTTTTTTGTTTGAGGTTTGAGCCCTCCTAATGATTGAAAGAGAATGTTGATGTGGGTTTTATGTGCACCCATCTCATAACAAGGTATCCTCTAACATTTTAAGATCTCAATAGAGGTAAAATCCACTCCAAGGCATACACTGTAGGTATACAATATTAACAACCAGGTGATGGAATAATAGGAAAGGCATGCAGGTTAAAAAATATTGTAGATGGAGGGGTGGTATCTAAAAAAGGAAGTGAAATCTAGATGAGTTGGTAGCTAATCTAGAGTGGGTAGGTCTTAAAATAAACTCAAAAAAGGAGGGAAGGGTAGAGCAAAAAATAAAGGTTCTATGTCCTTAGGAATCACCTCTCTAGCTAGTTTCTAAGTGGATAAGTGTTTTCAAAACCTGTGCCTCTTGTTATATGCTATTGCATACACATAGTCAAACATGGTCAAATAATCTAGGATAATATTGATATAAGAAACTTATAGGCCTCAGTCAAAGATTTTTCTTTTTAGAGTAGCTATTGCACACTCTTAATTAGGAGATTATGGCTCAGACTTAGTGAGATATATGAGACAACTATTATACATACACAAAAAACTATATCAAATTAAAGAACCTCTACACATTTAAGAATATGAATCAATCAAACTTAATTGTCAATAATCAATGTACTAATCATTCAATAACTATGACACACATAAGACTAGCATATCAATTATAACAAGAAATAACTCCTTCATAGATTTTGCACACTAAGAGTTATTGAATCATAAAACCAAAAAAATAAAGCCTAATTACACAAAGATTGGAAAGAAAATACACAAACACATGAGTTTACAACTAAAATTGCTTCTGCTCCTATATATTGAAAATCTTTTAACCCTTTAAAATTGTAGGTTACATGTGTTTAAATAGACTTGGGGAAGTGGTTGCCTCATGCTCCAAGTACTTGAAAAATAAATTACATGGCTTGGTTTAGAACTTAAGTTCTAACTTTGGTCTAAAATCCTTATAAAGTTATCTTACTTTTGTCAATAGTTCAAGTTAGCCTTTATAAAATCATGTAATGTGTGCATGTTTACAAAATGAATAGGCAACTTTTATAATATATTAAAACCATAAGAAAACTAAAAATATAAAATTTACACCAATATAAAATGTACATGTAACAAATATTGGTGCTTTATGGCTATATCAACATTTGCATAGCTGTATTGACTTTAGTTAGAGTTGTAACTATAACTATTGATATGGAACTGGAAGTGGCAACCTAAGTCTCCTTCTTTGCCTCTATCTCAAACCAAAATTTATGTGATACATCATGCTTGTGTCTAATTACATCTGAGTTTAAAAGAGAGGGTCTATGCACCCTACCAACCTACCCTAGGAGCTTTGCATGATCTAATTTTATCATCTGGAAGTTGATTTAGAATATTTCAACTTCAATCACCTTTTTCCTAGAAAAACTCAATTTTGCTTCAATGTCTTCTAATGATAGTCCTTGTAAAATTTGATTGAAATTGTCTAAAGCCTCCTGAATAAGCTAATCAAAGTTCATCTTATTGATCAACTTTCTTATAGCATCTTTCACTTTTGATAGTTTCAAGTCATTCAATATTTATAGGATGAGGGCCTCATGCTCCTAATATTTGGGGACCAATACCCCTGTAGTTACCCATTTCCTAGCCTCTTATATCTTGATGACCACCATATTGAGGGTATTATATGTCTCTAATGGTGTTATTAGATCTAAATGGCTATAGGCCTTATTAGTTGTGTAAAGAATTAACAACTTCAATTTATTCTCATTTAAATTCAAATAATTAAATAATTGGTGAGTGATGGAAATATGGGGGCTAATTCAACCCACATAAACTCTAATGCCTCTAAATAATTTTAGAATTTTGATGCTACATCTTACACCTTAGCTTCTATACCTACTAGGATATGCCTAGGGTGATTGTCACACCTATCTATTCTATCTCTTAGTTAAGGCATAAACTTCTTGCCTTTCTTCAAGAATCATTTCCCTACTAACTTCATCCTCCAAATTCTTCTTTTTTACCCTCTAAATGCTCCTAGATGGCTTGTCAAACAAGGTTTTAATGGATGGGAGATATATTATCTTGGAATTGGGAATTTGAGAAGTTATAGATTTTGAATCAATGGTCCATGAAGGAATTATCAAATGGTTGGTGTCTATCTCCTATGTGGTTTTAACCATAGCCTCTTCTTCAAAATCCTCTACTAGTCATTGCTTCTTTATTGACTTGATGATTGTGTCAGGTAGGGAAGGAAAAATGATCTTGGACCAATCCAAATCTCCATATTGGGGGAGTTGATGGACCATGATAACTTACTTTGCCTTATTCCCCTTGCATGAGCTTGTGATAATGGTTTCTTAAGATGAAATGTTGGATGGCATGGGTAAAGTGATTTGGGTGGATGAGACATGAATTTGGGGAGTGGCCATGGCTATTTCAATCTTCTTGGATACCCTTTTACTCTTTTAGGATCAAAGTGTGACATTTATAAAAGGAATACTAGTAGTGGCCATGATGGAAGTGGATAGTATGGTGGTGGAAGATGGATCAATAATGGTGGAAGATAGAACAATTGTGGAAGAGTCCTTCTCAGCTTTTGGAGTGAGTAGAAGGATATGTAAAAGAGAGGAGGAGGTTAATAGATCATCAAGGGTGGAAGTGACAACTTCTACCTTAGGAGTCTTCAACATATATGTAATTATCACATAACCAAAAATAGGAATAAAGGAAGAGAGTAGGGAAGTGGTCTCTAAAGGGAAATACTTATTACTTGTTATGTCCTCCATGGTTGAATATTTCTCTTTGTCGATCATGAGGCTCAGTGCATTGGCTCTCTCTAATTTGATTCTTCATCATGTTATTATACTTCCTCCTCTTCTACTTATTAAGCCATTGTAAGCAAGATTTATGATTTTTCAATTGTTGAACTGCTTATGAGGGGAGTCCTAGGCTTCCTCTTATAGCAAATAGTCATCTTAGACTGCAAGGAGGAACCTTATTGTGCTAAGGCAAAAAATTCATGTGTGGCTACCCCTGATGATGTAGATTATTATACTTTTGGAGTAGCTATAGGTATTTATATTGCACTTATAGCTAGGTGCTTTTGTCCTTGTTCTTCCTCATTAGAGGACTCAAGATTAATGGGATCTCCTAAAGCTCCCATAAGATCAGGATCAATCACCCTTGGTTCTTTTTTGATAGCTCTCAAATTGAAATGAAGTCCCTGTGAAGTCTTTCCTTATTCCTTAGTCTACTCTAGAGGTTATTTGTTCTAAAAATATGAGGGTGTCCATCCTACAAAGATTGGTAATCTACTATGTGATTCCTTTACTGTAATTAAAGATTCCCATTGAGTAACCCTTAAATGATCCTCCTTAAAGCTAAAAACTTTTTCCCTTTCGAAGACAAGATTATCATTCTATGCATTCATGAATAAAAACAAAGCCCTGATTGTGTCTTTATATAGTACCATGAGGATTCTAGTCCCTATGTTGTACTGTGGGTAAGTGATAACTCTTTATTTTTACACCCACATCTCCAAAGTGATTTCTCTATGTGTAGCATTTCTAGCTAATGACCATATGGTGCCCATAGAATGTGCTCTTCTTATTTTTAGTCAAGTCCTCCTCAATTCTCCAATAGAGATGGAAAGCAATTTTTTGATTCATCAATTTATTAGGTACATATTTTGGGAGGCATAAGGGATGGACCTTATGTTTGATAATCATGATCACCATATAGTTAAGATACAAAAAATAGTAACCTCTTCTAGATATTGTTTTCACTATGCTTTCTCTGACTCTAGGCATCATAGACCCATGGATTGCTTACCAGACTTGAGGATAAACATCCTCAATAATACTAACCATGTTCTTGATATATTAATAAATGTGTAGAGATTAGAAATAATCACAAATGTTATTATTGACATAGTCAGTGTTGAGGCTCCAAAGCTCACCAAGGACTTTATACATTGTACCCATGACAACATCCAAAAGATATGACATCATATAGAAGTGGACCACCAAAGTGGGCTACTTGATTTTTTATAAAACTTATTCTCTCAAATGGAAGATTATAATTTTTGCCAAAGTAAATGTTTCATCACTGGTCATCATATGTAACAATGGTACCCAATCTAAATTGAGGAAATGGATGCTGGGCATGCCATAGAGCCTATTAAGCAATGCCATCTCAATACACAGTCCCATCCTAAATTTGTTGATAGGGGTGGGATTATTACCTTTATATCTCATGTTTTATATAGGGAGAAGCCATGAACACAACACTTTATCCATTTCATTCACCTAGTTCCATAAAACTAGCCTATGTTTTTCAAAATATGCATTTAAAATTGGTAATGATAAATACCTCTAAAAAAATACTCCAAAGTTTCATGCCATAACTATCTAGTTGTCCATATGGTGTAAGAATGTATCTTAAATAATCTTCCATATGAATAATAAATCTTGTAGGAGGTCTATGTAGGGCATCACCTTGGGCTTAGCTATCATTAAATGCAGTGATTTTCTCTTGAGGGAGAGCAAGTTTATAATGAATAATATTTTTGTGGGAGATAGATTTATATTTAGTGAAAATATGTCTATAAAGTCCACAATATCCCATAACTCAGAATAATTTCCATACCTATTATCGAAGATGGTGGTATTATGAATTGTATCTATGAATTATGTTGAATCCTTGATGGAAAATGGCAATGGTAGAGTGAATGCCTTAGATGAAGATACCATTATAATTATGTGTAGTAATTTGTAGTCTTATTACATGATATGTGAAAAATTCTCCTCTTTACTTAGTCACTTGTTTACGTGCAATAATCTCATAAGTAGCTATGGTTTTTCATATGTAGGATAGCAGTTGAGTTCAAATTTATTTGAAAGTAGTGAATGCTTTGATGGTTGAACATCATGTATATAGATTTAGCATTGAATTCCATTTCATGCATTATAAATTTATAATGTTCATGTGATTTATATTTTTTGCATAATTCAAATCTTGTTAGTTTAGTTGGTGGGTAGCATTGGCGAGTATTGGGAAGTATTTTGGTTTATTGGCTAAGTATAATGAGCTTTCAGTAGTTAATAATCAAGAGTCAGGTTTTGTGTTAGGACCAAATCTATGAAATATATGAACAAATATTTTGAACATAAATCCTAAAGATTGATGAATAAGTGTTTTAGATAATTTGTTTGATACACAAATCCCAAAGACCAAATCTATCAGACAAAAGTTCTGAACAAAAAGTTCAAAGACCAAATTTATGATAAAAGATAAGTCATTTAGAATAATTGTTTGAACAAAATGTCTAGACAAAAATGATGATGAATAAGTCCTAAAAAAAGACCCAATGAATAAATATAAAATAAAATTTTTAGACATAAAGCTTAAACAAAGAACCTGAAGAACAAAATCCATTGGATAAGATATCCAAATAAAGACCCAATGAATAGGTCTTGAGTAAGTTTTTCTGAATAAACTAAGTCCCAAAAAACTTGCACTGTTCAAAAATATCCCCAAAAAGGCATTAATAGAGTTAGTCCATAAAATATATAATACCATGATTGATTCTTCTAAGTGTAAATAATTAAGGATCAATATGTTTAGGGCTTGGATAAATATATAGAAGAAAGGCTCATCAAACAAGGCCAAAATATGAAAAAAGTGGGTCCCCATTTCTAAATGACGAAAAGGGGATGTTAGGTACAATAATTACCATTCAAATAATTTAACTATGGTAAGATTGGTCACTTTGCCTCTAAATGTCGTAACATAGATAAGACTGAGCATAATGAAGAATATGATGAACATCATGGTGATGAAAAGAAGACCTATAAGCTTGAAAATAATAAAAAAGGGTTTAGAAAGTATGAAAATAAGAAAAGGTCATTCAAAAAAAAGAAAAGTTTCTATACCAAAGAAGATAGTAGCTCATCTGATGTAAGTGCCACTGGTACATCTAAAAATGATGATAATTGTAATGATCATGATAATAATAAAACCTTATTCATGGCTATAGAAATAGATAATGATGGTTACTTAAAAGGGAAAGGCCTTATGGATGATGAAGAATCAGATGAAGAAGAGGCTGAAATAAACCTTGAGGTAGAATTAGTGAGTGCTCTAGAGGAGTTAAAGTTTCAAAGAAAAAATAATCAAAAACTAAGAACATTGGTTAAGATTTATAAGGATCAAATCAATCTATTTTAAGAGAGACTAAGTAACAAAACCAATGAACATGAGGAGATCATCAAATAGTTAGAAACTTAGATTGAAAATATCACTACAAATCTTAAGACCAAAGAGGAATAATACATCAATTTTGGAATATAAATGGAGTCCTTGAAGGCAGAATTGGATTAGACAATAGTTAAGTTAAAGACACATAATATTTGAAAAGAGTACTAAAGTTATTGGTGATATTTTGAGTAGTCAAAGGTCTCTACATGACAAGACAGGTCTTGGGTTCAAGGAATACCAAAATAAGAATAAGGCTAGTCAGACCTCAAATAAGTATACATAAACTCTCAAATTTAAGACTCATAGTAATCATCAACAAGTCAAGAATACCAACATGAAAGTCAACATGAAAAAACCAATCAGAAAACCCAATGTAATGAGGTATTCCAATTATTTCAATGGTTTTTTTTTACTTGTCATAACTTTGGTCATAGATCAAGTGATTATATAATGGTCTCAAGGAATGAGTTATCATGGGAATATGGGAGGAGTGATCAGTCAAGAGGTATGTACAAGAATGTTGTTTGCTATAGTTGTCATAATATGGGACACATTACAAGATTATGTCCTAATGAGTTAGAAGGCCCTCAATATGTAACAAGGTATATGGATATCCTAGAGTGTATGATAAGGGGCAAACATTGATATGTAAGCCAAATAAAGTCAATACTGATCATATTGATCCCAAGAGTCAAGATGGACTATTTTCTAAGATAGAGCAATGATCAAAAGTGAAGGAATGTCAAGAACACTTATTATCTACATGTATTGACAAGGTAATTAAAGAGAAGAATAAGGATGATAAGGTGGTTGAGTCAAATGATATAATCAAGCCTAAGTGGATTCTAAAGAGGGACTATTAGTGTCATGATTGCAAGATAGCTGAGTAGAGGAGTTTGGAGATCTGGGAATCTCCTGAGTTCATGGAATTTTGTGAGCCTTATGGAAATGGGTGTCTCCATTAGGCTTCATGGAGACACTCTTCTATTAGTAGAAGTATGAGGTTGAAGTCAAAGAAGGATTAATATTAAAAGGATTATAGGTTGTTTATGTTTCAAGGTATGAGTTATTTTCTTTGTAGATTGTATGTATATGACAAAGTGAAAGGAGTTTTGGTTAGTATGAGCATTGATTCTAGAGATCAATTCATGAGAAGTCATGATATGAAATGCAAGTCTAAGCATAGGATTATGTTTAGAGATATATGGAATATAGATTGGTTTGAAAGACCAATATGGTCATAGAGACAAGTTGAATGTTGTTAATAGATATGGAAACATGATAAAATCTTGTGTATCTAATTGGTATATGAGAGGTAAGCAAGAAGTTGTTCTATGTTTCTAATAGTTGATAGCTTGGTTTGTGTTGAGAAGTGGTATTAGTATAAATATTCTTGAAGGATGTTGAGAAAGGTATTGGAGTCTTGATGAGTCATATGATGATGATAAGCTATGAGGATAAAGGGGGAGCTAATTAGATGATTCATTAGCTTCAAGAATAGATAAGTAATGGTCTATGTCAAAGAAGGTATACAAAAAACATGAAGATAGGTTGAAGAATGTGGCCAAGACTAAGAGCATGATGGATGTTTATAAATCTAGAATAAGGAGATAAAGATGGATATTATCCATATCTATGGCATCAAGGTACATAAAGGAAAGTTGATATTATATATCTGAGTCCATTTGGAGATCTATATCAGTCATATCAATGAAGGGGTGAGTGTTCATATGTATTTGAGTTCATTTGAATAGGGTATGCATGGAGTTAGGGGGATAATATTTGTATGATTCTTCATAGACTCTATGATCCTATTAGTAAAATGGAGAAAGAGCTCATGAGGGAGAAAGTTTCAAGTGTTTATTTATCATTAATGTCAAAAGGGGGAGAAGGAATAGATGTCAAAAGTACCATTTTGAAGTGATTTTAGATTGTAGTGTGTTTTCCATCGATATGTTTGCCATCAATGAAAAAGGGAGAGTTTGTTGGCATGTTGTTGTTTATGTCATAAGGGTACATCATGTAAAGGCATAATGGTCATTGATGTCAAAGGTCTATTTAGTCAAGTACTTGAGCATGGTAGTGGCATAAAGTGAGTGTTGATCGGTGATTGAGTATTATGGATATGAGTAGCCTGTTGAGAGTGTGTTCTCAGTGGTCAAGGTTGATCTTGTGAAGATTGATGTCAAAAGTAACTAAGGAGAGATGGTAGTATGTGATATGTTAAGGTACATGTAAGAGTGTTACCATGAGTATTGCCATAAGAGTTGTCATGAATGTTGTGAGCATGAAAGGTAAAGGTCATGGAAGAGTGTTTGAAGACAACTAATGTCTGCATAGGGAGCATAATGTATGAATAATTTTGTACAAGTCATTGATGTCATGACATGAAGAGTTTCATGGTGATCCATGTGACAAGATTCATTTGAAGGCAAGAAAGAATTTGAAGGAAAGAGAGAATTTGAAGGAAATAGAGTATTGTATTGAGAGAATTTGAAGGAAAATAATGTATTATGATTCATGACAAAATGGGTCATTGATGTCAATATTAGTGTCAAAGGTTTTTAGGTGTATGGAAGAGAGATGTCAAGTCATATGAAGCTTGGTCATGTGGTTTTAGGTCTGTATGAGGATGTGGAAGTTTTTTGTCATTAGAAAGATATTAATACTTAGTGATATGAGTGTGTTGTTATGTCTTATATCTTCTTGTTTTATGTTTTATTGAGGTCATGACATGGGAGGAATAGGTCAATGAGTCAAGTGCATTAGAAGCTTGAGCCTAATCAAGGCATGGTATATTTATGAGCTAGTGGTATGATTAGGTGAATAAGCTCAATCATGTGAGAGGTTGTGAAGGTTGTGTGAGTATAATAATAATGTGTGGATGAACTCATAAGTGTTTCAAAGTCACTCTTTGAAGGTAGGTCCTTAAGTCTTGGTCTGCACCTTGATCATTCTTAAACCCTACCTATCTTAGTGAGGTATGAAGATCAAATTTCAAAGTGAATGTGTGAAGGAGATCATTGATATAGGTATTATAAGTTGTTTTAACAATTTTCATGAAGTATGGGGTCATGGTTTATAGGAAAAGGCATGGAAAGTGGTTTTGAGGTCTCTCAAGTACACAGAATGAAGGTATGTAAACCTAAAAAGGAATTTTAAGTGTTCATTAGCACATGTAACATTTGAATGGGAACCTGATATATTAAGGAGATATGGGGAATGGTCCTAGATAATATCTCCAAGCATTGGTTTTTTATTTAAGGGGTAGTCTTTTATGAATAATCATTAACACCAAAACCTATGCTAAACCTCCCTAAAATCCTAATAAGAACCTGATGTGGAAGATATTTTTCAAACTAGAATATAATGGTCTCAAATGACTAGAAAAGCTATTGGATCATGTATTAAACTCTCCCAGGTACCTCTAGCTAGTGGTGGTTAGTCAGATGAAAGAAAAAATGCACAGATACAGGCTTGTTTATGAAGAATTTGATTTATTAATCAAAAGTTACACTAGTCAAGGAAATAAAATGGATGGAATAAGGATATAGATCCTCATAATAGTTTCTCATGAAGGTTTTTAGATAGGTTCCACTCAAATATGCTAAACTGCTCTTCCAAGTTAGCTAGTTGCTAACAAGCCTAATGGTGTAAACAATGTAAAACCTAAGTAGTACTGAGAAGGTGAATTAGAATGTGTTTTCATGATAGAATGATGAAAAAAAGTACATGGATATGTTTTTATCTAAAAATTTTTAATACATTTTCATTCTTGGAATAATATTTTGAGGTCATGTATGTGGTGAAAAAGTTACTCAAAAAATGACTAGTCTGGTTCAGTTTAGACTATGTGATATAGGGTCAAGAAATTAGTCTACAAGACCAATATTTACCATTTGACCATATGATATTTATATATAATAATGGTATAATGATCTCATAGGATCATATAAATGCATAATAAGTCATGTAAACTGTCTATATAGGTTTTGTAAATCTAAGTCACCATGACTGTGTCTTTAAGGTAAACTAGTAGTTTTGAGTGAGTTGCAGAGATTTTCTTGAGCCTTTATACTTTGAGTGAAAGTGTCTCATGAATTTTTAAAAGATAATGATATCATATATATTATGTATATATAATTTTTTTATCATGTTTTAATATCTTAAGGGTGTTTAATCTTCTCTTTTTTAAGATATACTTTTTAGGCACATAGGCCTAATAGGACAATTTGTCCTAAAAGAGGTTTCATGGTATGAATGATAGACACAAGTCCAATAAAGCATTAAGGATGTTAGTAGAGGTATTATTATAAGTTATTTAATGGTTTTAAATTGTTGCATAAATCCATTTTTTCCCAAGAGGATTAATATTTGATGCTAAGAAGATAGATCTAATACAATTAGGTCTCCATGAGACCTACAAGTGAAATGAGGCCTAATAGAGTTATGACAGACCAAAAGGGACTCAAATATCATTTTAATAATGTTTATGAGATGTAACACAATATATTTTATGGTTTACCTAAGAGGATAATAATGTGTGGCTGAATAAGTGGTATATGAACAAGAGATGAGTGTATATACAAGGCTTTTTAAGCCTATTTGAATAAGCTTACAATAAGCAAATGAATTGATAAATTAGTGAGCCTAAGAAGGTTGGGTAACATGTTTTAAACCATAAATATAGAGTATATAATCATATAATGACAATAATATAGGTATTTTTTAGTTGAAGATCAAGGTCATATGACCTATTCAGTCTTGAAGAGGGCTAGTTCAATGAAGTATCCTAGAGGTAGTTTTGAGAGAGATCAAGTGGAGTAGAACTGAAGGAATGATCATTGCCTATTAAGAGGATATTAGAGTTGAATCATATATGTGTTATTTATGTATGAAAATGGATAGATAAGAGAGAGAGATGAGTGGAAGAAGGTTTATTGGCTAAGTTGGTACTTGGTCAAAGAGGGAGTTGAAGCTTCCTTACAAGTTGGTGTTTGTAGAATTGGTCTTGGTTTAGTGGGTGATTGGTCAAGAAGGATTTGGATCTAACTTTCATTTTGGTTCTTGTAGACATTTCCTTGGACTAAGTTGGTGCTTAGTCATAGGGTGTTTTATCCTCCTATCAATTAGATACTTGCTAAAGTCAAGTAAGTGCTTGATAAATATGGGGTTGGTGTTCCATGTTGAGTTGGTGCTCAACTAAATTTGATACATTATCTTATACGATAGTCTATCCAAGATTTTTTAGTGGGTTTTATTCCCCTTAAAATTTTCCCACATATGTGATGTTTTATATTATTTCATGATCATGTGATTGGTTCTTAATGCACTGATCATTGTGTTGCTTTCATAGTTCATAGATGAGTGAATGTAATTGATTGAAAGTTTTTAAAGACTAATTCGCCACCCCTCTTAGTCGTTATACTTTTAAAACCCAAAAAAAAAATATAGTATTTCAAAATGTGATTCCATTCAATACCAATAACCAAGGTCTCAAGGTAGTAAATTAAAATAGGAATGCCACTACCATTAGAGGCACTGATCATAACAAAAATCTAAACTTTATGAATAATAACTAGTATCAAGCCTAAGAAATTCCAATGCCATTGATAATATGGGTGATAGTATCTAAAATACCACTCATGTCATTGACTTAAACTAATCACCACCACACAACATGCAACATCAAAACCATAATCAAAATCAATATCAAAATGTTGAGTGATTTCCCTAATTTTAGAACCAAACCTATTAACAAATAAATAATAAAAAAAAGTTTTGGCCAATATGGGTAGAACATGAGGCCCAGGGAATATGATCCCAATATGTATTTCCTATTACACATATTTATTTATCATGATACTTGGAAATATAGGGAGTACATAAATTAATCGTAAGAATCCTAAAAGATCAAAGGCAAACATTTGTTGATATATTCTTGAGGAATACTAGTAAAAACCCTAGGCCATTCAAAATGGCCCTATATCCACTCAAAATTAGAATATCCAAATATACCAAAACCCCTTTCTTAAAAAACAAGCATGTTCCACTCAAAATAAACAATAAGGTGGCACATAGAACCACCCAATTTAACATAATCAACCCATAATGACATGCACACATGATGTCAAAGCTTCCACCTCTGACACTACCAATACTAATGTTGCTTCTTGGTTATGAGTAAAAGAAAATACCAAAATGATTATAGTTCTATATTTATATTTTGAAGAGGAGGAAAATACTGTTACTCACATTGGAGAATATTAGCCTATGACTCTTCATTCCTCAAATGTTTTAAAAATTGAGTCTATCCTAAAACCTGTGGGAAACTATGACTTGATCTCTAATCTAGCCAATATGTTCTACCACTTATCATTATTTGATTTACTCAAAAACTCCCACACTCATTTGTCAACCTTGATTTATGCCCTAAGAATAGGCTATCTATCTAATGTTACTTCTCCTCCACAAGCTCAGATCAACCACATTGATCTAAATATGTTTCTACCTAGTTAGGCATTGTGAGAGATGGTTATTTATTTGATTTGTAAAGTCTTCCTCTTGAATATAATAAATAAGGGAGGGTGTATCTAGACTTATTTATATAGGTTTGGATTTACAAAAATTATGTGAAGAAAGCCATGGTCGATGATGGAGTGTCCATCAATATTATCCCCTTTTCCTTCCTACAAAAACTTGGTAATGGGGAAACCAACTATTCTATAATGTGTAACAACCTATGAGGCTATGATAGACTAAAATATAATTCTATAAGGACCATTGTACTCCAAGTCACTCTAGGTCCAAGATGGTGCTAACAAAGTTATATGTCATAGATAAAGATACTAACTATAACATAATCTTGAGAAGACCTTGGATACATAGGATGAAGTTTATCCCTTCAACCTTATTTTATAAAATATGGTTCTTGCACATAGGGAATCTATTCATAGCTTAAGGCCCCCCTAAACCCTTTTATATGCTACAATAAACCATGCATAAGTATCATAGGTTATACATAAATTACCATATACCTACCAACAAGGTCATTGATGATGGAGTGTCCATCAATATTATCCCCTTTTCCTTCTTACAAAAACTTGGTAATGGGGAAACCAACTATTTTATAATGTGTAACAACCTATGAGGCTATGATAGACTAAAATATAATTCTATAGGGACCATTATACTCCAAGTCACTCTAGGTCCAAGATGGTGTTAACCAAGTTATATGTCATAGATAAAGATACTAACTATAACATATTCTTGAGAAGACCTTGGATACATAGGATGAAGTCTATCCCTTCAACCTTATTTTATAAAATATGGTTCTTTCACATAGGGAAGTTATTCATAGCTCAAGGGGACCTTAAACCCTTTGATATGCTATAAAAAAACATGCATAAGTAGTGTAGGTCATACATAAATTACCATATACCTACCAAAAAGGTCATGAAACCCTTGTAGTTGGTCGACATTACTGAACCTGCAAAGCCCAAAGTGGTTATATTAAAGAAATGGGTTAAAGTTACCCAAACTCTATTAAAATATATGTTAAAAGAGAAGGATGTAGTGATAGTTAAAAATATTTCTAATCTAGAATCAATCACCAGTCAGATAATTTATGCCCTATCTATATTTGAGATCATCAATATCTTGGAGGACACACCACTCATCCTCTCATTTGACCCATAAGGGGTTAACTAGTTTACTTGACATTTGCATGATATAGGTGTTAAATAATGAAGAAGTCCCCCTTCATAACAACTATCCCAGTGGCTACTAAATAAATCACCTAACATTCAACCACACAGGGGTAAGCCATAATTCACATTCATATTTTGTTGATTTTGAGCCTCTTTAGATCATGCTCTTGGATCACATCATGATAAGGCCATACTAATTTTTTATAGGTCCTAATCTATAGGATTTAATTCCTCTTGAGATGCCAGTCGATCTACTTTAGCTTGTAACTAGTTGAGCTTCCCATCATATTTTAGGTCCTTTAACATGCAACCAAGCCATTATTTATCCCCCATCCATGCCAATTTTCAAGGAGAAATATCATAACCTAATGATAGGTGCCACAAATATTAATATAATATCTCATTATTATCCATGAATTCCTAAGGAGAGGTCTTCTCCCCCTTGTAAAGAATAGGGCCCATAGAGAGCCACTCACTAAGTTATTATGACGCTTCCCCCATATAATAATAGGAAAAACATAGTTATCCATGTCTTATCAATAATAATTTTGGCTGCACAATTACATTCATAGAAATTCCACCTCAAAGAAAAACCATAACTATGTTGGGATATTACCTACACCAAAAAATCATAATAACTATAGCAACATACTTCACACACCAAATAGAAGGCCTAGTAAGAAACCTTTTGAATTTTTTGAGGTGCTTACCTACCTCAACCCAAATCTTAGAAATTAACCTTTTTAGTTCCCAAAATTACTTCCCTCCTTCATACAGACCACAAGATTAGACCTTTTGAATTTTTTAAAGTCCTTCCATTCACCCCATAAAAGGGATGAGCTCATTATTTTTCATGTCTCAAGACCAAGAACCCCTAGAGGTGTTACCTAACATTATCGATATCCATATGATTGAGATATCAAAAGACTAAGAAAATTTAATAGATGACTATCCTTATTTCACACACAATGAATGGGTCCTCCACTATGATGGGGCCAAGTACCACCTAGGTGCTGGGGAAATAGTTATTCTCATCTCTCCTGAGGGGCAAGTCATGTATTTTTGTTTCAATCTAGAATTTGAATGTATGAAAAATGGAGATAAATATGAAGCCATATCAATGGGAATGCTCATTTTAAGACATTTAGGAATTAAAAATTTGAATATCCAAGGTGACTCATAGTTGGTTACAAATCAAGTTTTTAAGGTCTATCAAATGAAGGTTGAGAATATTCAATTATATAAAGTTGTTTTTCATGATATTGATAAATACTTTGAATTCATTTTTATAGAGGTATTACTAAGGGTAACCAATTAGATAGTTCATGCTTTGAACCTCATCCTACTATACTAGAGTCTAATTTCATAGTTTTGGTCAGGATAAAGCCTCTTGTACATAAAACCCCTAGTGATCAAACCATCACCTGTATTAGAATATATGATAGTCTGATACTCCTTAACTTAGTTGATAACAATGAATATATTATTGAGTTATTATTAGCTTATGATGACCTCTTGTCATTTCACTAAAGAGGGGTTTCTCCCTCACCTGTTATCCCACATCAGCCCTTGGGAATGAATACTATGGTTCCTACTACTAGATTAATAATTAATTGTCTTTTGATGATGAACATGCCATTTTCAATACAAAGGGTGAAGATCCTAATATTCCCTTATTGCCTAATGTGATTGAATAGGTAAATTCCTCCCTTATTGAAGAGGCCATGAACATTAAAATTGGAACTGAGGAGAGTCCTAGAATCCTCAAGCTTGGGTCTTTTCTCTCCATATAAGAGGTGAAAGATCACAAGTGATTACTCAAAAAACTCTAAAAATATTTAATTTATCTTATATTGACATGGTAGGCATCAAATATAATGTGGTTTTCCACAATTTAGTTACAATGCCTAATGTAAATCTATTTAAGAAAAATCTCAAACCCATCAAGCCTAAGGTCATGTTGATGGTAAAAGAGGAAGTTATCAAAATTTTGAAAGTTATATTTATTAACCTAGTGGACTATTCTAAATGGTTATCCAAAATCATTCCCATTCTAAAAAATAATATAAATATCATGATATGTATAAAATTTCAAGATATCGATAAATCATGTCCAAAATATGGCTTTCTTCTCCCTTTGATCGATGTCATTGTCAACACTACAACAAGATATGAGTTACTATCATTTATGGATGGCTTCTTAGGGTACAATCATATTCACATTTATGATGAGGATTAGAGTAATACCTCCTTTACTATGTAATGGGGGACATTTTATTATGTTGTTACACCCTTCAGTCTCATATGCCTAGGAGAAACATATCAAAAGGTGACGACCCACATATTTCACAATATTATTGACAATATAGTGGAGATATATGGAAATGATATTTTAGGAAAAACAAGGTGATGGATAAACCATATAGAGGTGTTACAAAACATCTTAACATGTTTAATCAAATACAATGTTATTATTAACCTAAAAAAATATGTGTTTGGAGTCATTGATGGAAAAATCCTAGGGTATATCATCTCCAAAAATTGGATTGATATTGAACCTACCAATATTTGAGTGATCCTATAAATTATTCCTCTAATAGATAAATTAGGTATCAAAACCTTCTTAGGTAAGCTTGGAGCCATTTGATGGTTCATTCTTGATCTTACCTATGCTATTCATCCTAAAAATAACCCTTAAAAAAAGACAAGTGGATTAACCTCTAAAAATTATTGTTAGGAGGATTTTGAAGTACTAAAATGCTTCCTTATGTCTCCCCCCATACTTATGACACCTAAAATTGATAAACTCTTAATACTTTACATTAGAGCAACCTAGGTATCTCTCACTTGCATGTTAGCTTAGGAAGATGATACCAATAAAGAATGTGCCATTTATTTCATTAGTTGCACCCTTATAAATTATTAGATGTGATACACTCAAGTAGAAAAGGAATGCTTATCTATAGTGTTTGAAACCAAATGGTTATGACATTATATGATCAATTAAGAAATAAGAGTTATCATGAGGTCTTAATCCCTATGCACTTTTCTAACCCAACCATCCATCTCTAAGAAGGCTGGGTACTTCATCATGATCCTAAGCGAGTTCAATTTAATGTACATCAACCAAATGTTGTTAAGGGACAAGTCATTGTTTATTGGTTAGTTGCTTCTCCCTCAGAAGTTAATGACCAATGAATTTATATACTACATAAAAAACTTGCTATTAGATCTCCTCCTTGGTATATGGATATCATTAATTACCTAATCAACCACACTTACCCCAAAGGTACCAAATTATATTAGAAATGGTGCCTTCATATCATCACATATAAGTACATTATTCTAGACATGGTCCTTTATCATAAAGCCTTCGATCTCATTTTACCCAGGTGCATTAACTAAGAGGAGTAAAAAAGGGTCTTCTTTCATTATCATAGTGGCATTTATGGTGGGCACTTTTGTGCCCACATGAATACTCATAAAATCCATATGATGAAATATTTATGGCCCACCTTAGACCACAATGCCATTAAGTTTATGCAAAAATTCAAGAAATGTTAGCATTTTTCACACGAGATACATATTCCCACTAAGGTGTTGTAGCCCATTGTCACTCCATGGACATTTTCCACTTGGGGCTTAGATTTAGTAGGCAAGTTCTCCCCTACTTATTTATATGGTCATCATTTAATTATCACAACCATAGAACATTTTAATAAGCGTGTGGAATCTATGCCATTAATAATTATCATGGGTTCAATCATCACAAAATTTATCTTGAACCAAATCATTTACCAATTTGGGGTCCCACAAGGCATCATTACTGACAATGGGTCCCCTTTCAAAAACCCTAAGATTCATGAGCTATGTAATAAGTTTGATATATCTCACCACTCAGCCTCCTTATACTACCCATAAGACAATGGTCAAGCTAAAGCTACTAACAAAACCTTGAAGTCAATTTTGTTTAAAATTGTTAGAGTTTCTAAATGAGATCAACACTTGTAAATCTATCCAACATTTTAGGCCTATATAACAACTATTAAGACACATATAGGGGAAAATCCCTACTCCCTCATGTTTGGATCTAAAGTTATACTACTATTATAAGTAGAGATACCTAACCTTCACATTTACATCCAAGGTATCCTTGATCATGAGGAATATAGAGGCATGGCTAGCTAAATTATAAACTTTAGATAAACATTAGACCACTCCTATGAATAATCATATTACTTACACCGATCGTATGAGAAGACAATACAATAAAAATTTTCATGGGTGCCCAATTCATGTATGAGACCCTTCTCTTTAGACTTGATAGTTTAATTTACAAACATAAAGGAGAAGGTCACAAGTTCATGCCTAAATAGTTAGGCCCTTACATAGTGACTAAAGACTTAAAAAATAAAGCTTATTGATTATGCAATCTAGAGGGCAAGGAGTTCAATGAGTCTGTGAACTCTTTGAACTAAAACATTTCTATATCTAGTACTTGCATATTATATTGCTTTCATTTCGATTGTATTTTCATAGTTTGTATGTTTATCTACATATCAGATGTGTTGTTTGGTAATTATTTGATTATTAGTTCACATAATGTATAAATTTTAAGATGTCGCATATCATATCATCCCCATGATCATAATACACTACTATCCCATGGAAGACATTCTCAAAACAAGAATTAAATTAGTTATTTCCTTATTTTTTATGAGCAGAGTACATCTATTTTCCCTACATCTTCTTGCACAACTTAGAAAATGTTAGCTTATAGTCTAGTCTAAAAGTTTGTCCATGGCAAAGTCTCCTCTTATGGTTTCCTCTAAAGTAGAACATCAAAGTGATAAAAATGGGTAATTTTACTTGCCTATCTTGGTTATCGGTGATGATCCCTTGCATCTTACTAGTTGCATGGGGTCAAGATATAGGGGTAAAGGCCTTAAAAATAAAAAAATAGACACTCCTATGAAAATTAAAAGCTTATGCAAAAACAAGAATCATATTTCATACTTCTCACCCTTGATAAACTTTGATTTTGATCCCTTACATTGTATAGGTTGTGTGGGGTTAGAATTGGGGAGAGGTGTCATTAATCACCTACATCTAGCCTTTGTTGATGATCCCATGTGTCTTCCTATTCACATGAGGCTAAGTGTAGGGGGTCACACATAGAATTTAAAATCTAAATGTAGAAGTAATATAAAATTAAAAAAGTTTCCAAAAATAAGGTTCTTCAAAAATTAAAAAGGCTTACCTACATGCCTATGCGTAAAAGGGTAACCTTTTTCCCATTTATTGATTCTGTTAAGACTAGTTATCTCTAGATGAAAGTACCAAAGTTAGTGTTTTTTAAGTCTAGCAAGAATTAAATTTCCCCTTTACTCATAAGGATTAGGTGATATTCCTTTTCCTATCAAATTTTTATTTATAGTTTTCATCCTCTCACATTTACCCTATTATCTTTTTCATTCCTTGTTGCAAATTGAAATTCATATGTTGTGTAAAAAAATAAATGGGTCTTCACCTATGATTTGTTTGTAGAGAATTAACAATTTCATACATGTTCTAAATCATTACATCATTTACATAAATTTTTTCCCCACATAGATAAGCACTTTCCATAGCATTATATCAAAACCAAATAGATATATGGTATATCATCACATGCCTAGTCATCTAGGGTACACAAAGTAAAAAAGAAAAAATGAAAGTTAAAGCCACGACAAATGAATGACAAGTCACTAAGATAATCCAAAACATCTCTACATATAAGAGATTTGATGTTTTCATAGTCCATGTGATTGGACATATGATTTTTGGATAAAACCATGTGCTTATTTTTCATTGATGTGTTTTGAATCAAAATCTATGATTCATCATCAAGAAAACTTCATGGATAAAACTACAACCTAGATTCCTTTTTAAATATATCTAATGCAAATGGTCATATGTGATATTAATTTTGAAGAATGTTAAACGGATGAATGGCTAAAGGAACTAATAAAATAATCATAAATGTGGAGGCTCACTCCCATATTATGTACATAGGGAATAGAGAATAGTCTCTAAATTAGTTTGACCAAGATGCGTGACATGGTATTTTGATTGAGGGAAAAAATTTAAAAGGAAAGTGAGATGAAAAAAAAGGTGATAATAAGATAACAAGATGAGACCAAGGACACAAGGGTGTAAGAAAATGGGGCCAACTAGGTTATAGAGTTTTTTAACTTATTGATTATGGGTCTCCACATTTGATTAAGACCTGCTCCTTCATTTCAATTAATTTTAAGGGCAAGTGGATCAATTTCAATGGTCTCTCTCAACTTACATTTATGATGATGGTTTTTCACCACAAGGACCTTCATCTTATTGATTCAAATATAATGTTAGTTTTTACCTATGAGAGCCATTTTTTGACTTTCTCAAGCCTAATGTTAGCTTCATGTTCTTTATTTCTAGTCTAGATCAATCTTATTATTTCACCAATTTAGGGAATTCCACATGAGAATTATATCTTGTACACTCCACTCTTTGTCCAAAGATCAACTTGGTCCTTAGCTAATTTAATGTATTGTCTAAGTTTGCGTAAAGGCAAGAAGTGATGGGGATATTTTGGCATTTTAATATCTTGGTAATTTTATTCAAAATACCTTCAACATAAGGCAAGAAGGCTATGGTACTGGTTGATGAAGTTTTAGAAACACTATGCTTAGTGTGATTTTCTTGGCTTATTTAAATACTCTTGATATTTGCTTGATTTTATAACCATTCTTTTTAAAAACCTTTTTTAAGTGGTCCAATTCTTGATCTAAGTTATTTTCATCACATAATCTAAAGGCTCTAGTGGTTAGATTTCTAAGCATTCCTACTTTTTGGGTCAGGTGGTGATGAGAAGTGGCATGAAAATAAAGGTCTATGTGCATGATTTTACAAAAACTTTTTGGGCTAAAGAACCATCTATATTGCATGAAAGGAGGACATGTAATAAAGGTAATCTATTTTCTTGTTACACATCCTTAGTGAATTGAATGCTAGGAACTAAGATATTGAGGTGCATATGGAACTCTTCCAAGGTGTCTCTACCATGTTTTCAACACAAATTTATATCATCAACATACGTCTTCCACCATCTAGGTTTTAGGGGGAAAGAATGGATTTATCTCTCTTCAAATTTCTCTATATATAGGTTATATACGATGGGAGAGACTGGTGAGCCCATTTCCATCCCTTATGTTTGTTCAAAAATGAACCTTTTGAATGAAAATAAAGTAGACCTGAGACATAGAGCCACTGGCTTAGTTTTTTCCTCATTGGTACAAGCGTAAATGACATCAATAGCATCCCTTATCAAAACTTTGGAGTAAAGTGAAACCAACTCAAATCTCACCAATAATTCATTAACCTCTTATTTTTTTTTATCTTTAATAAACTTTAGAAAATACAAATAATCACGAATGAAGGAGAAGGTTTTCCTTCCTAAGGGTTTAAGCTTGGTAATTAAAAAATCCACAAGATTGTAGGTAGGAGAGTCTATGGTGTCTATGATAGGTCTAAGAGGTATGTTGGTTTATGTATTTTGGTTTTATATTTACATATATGTCAAATTTCTTGAGTTTGTAAAAAAATGATCTTGAATACAAGCACCATTATGGAGCACCACTATGCCTCAATGTATCTAAAAAGAATAATCATATACAATGCTATAATAAATCATCTAGAATAAGTCTCAAGAGCATGTCCTCCTCTTATGATAAGGTTTTGATGCAGAGGATTTTTGAAGGCCACCATTCTGGTAGTACCTCTTACTAGTACCTCCCATAAAGCTTGTGTCACCCTCTCTAATATTAAATCCAATATGGTGATCCCTAAGAGCACCTCCCTCTAAGGATATCCTCTATCCTATGGCTAGAGGCTCAGCTTCCTTCTCTACCTACCATCATGTCCACAAGGTCCTCCACTCTCTTTACCTTGATTAGAAAGGTACTATTCTCTATCCTTAGTGTTGTCACCATCATAGATTCATGGTACACTATAGCAAAGATATTTTTATGCCAACTAATCCCTATAATAATTCTAGGATCCATTAGGATATAATATCTACATAGGCTGGTTCTTAGATAGAAAAGGTTGATAAATGTGTCCCTGATCATACTCCTCCACCCACTCATAGTTTCTACAAACACAAAATTCAAAATCAACATCAAATCTAGTTGATATAAAAAAATCCAAAACATGTAAAATCAATTGAACAATTAAACTACAAAGTGAAGTACAAACTATAAATGGAAATATGTAGATCAATGTTATACCTGGTTCCCCCTCACACCAATCAAGGTTATAATCATCATCCACAACCTCTTAATCAATGTCCAAGCACTTCTCTAGCTTGATATACTCTAGAGCCTCACCATCTCTACATCCTTGATGTTGTTACTGTGCGAGTCCTCTTGAGTGAGGCTATACTTTGGTGGTGGTGGTGGTCATGTTCCCATATGCTATTAACCTACTACACCTTGTCCTCTTCCTCTAGCTGGCTACAGGGGAGGTCCATTTTTGTTAGGTTATAAAGGATATTATACATAGCTATAACTCATACAAAATACAAGTTAAAAATTGAAATACATAGAGTAATATTAAACACACTAATATATTGTTCTCATTACATAGTTTGAATTCATCTGACATATTACACATATATAGGAAATGTATTTCCTATAGATAGGGAGATTCTAATATCTCTTGAATATCTCACCACCTAAATATAGACTAACCATAATATATTATTTGCTATTAAGATAATATATGATCAACCCACTTACCAAAAATAATCGTATTAACCATATGGTGAATAACAAACACTAAATAGTAATTTAACTAATGTAAATACTAATTCATAACATGTTTTACTCCTAAATAAATTGGTCAAGTGATAGCCACCCCTATCACAAGTAGGTTCCATGCCAATCATCTCAATCTCCCAACTCTTGTCTCCCATATGCCCTTATACATAATCCTATGGATGGTTAAGTTACCCAAATTTAGCATGATGAATTATTTTGGTACCTTATCTATAGGGTGTACCTCAATCTATGAGAGCTTGTCCCAAAATTGAGTATCCCTAATGATTGCTACAAGATAAACCCCCTCAATAACCTATTACCCAACCATGTCTTGGCAAGGCATGAAAATTAGGCCAACCACTGTCAAATTTTGTACTACTTAGGGAAATCATGGAATGGTGCCACATCCATCCATATAGTGGTTTTAATGTCCTTAGGTGCTCCAATAATCACTCCACTCTCATAAGGGATGGTGCACTCATATATCCAGCCCATGACAACTATCAAGTGGTTGATCAAGAGGGCCCCTAGGTGAGCTACATGGTATATGTTCTTAAAAGTATGATCTAGTAGCTCTTAGATCCAATAATAGCATGATCCCCTTTCCTCTATGTTACATTATTGATAACCAACTTAATAGTAACATATTGGTACCCTTGTCTCCCACTAGTTATGAGGAAATGATACCAATAATGGCTTTTAATAGTTTGGCGATCATTAATCCCTCAAATTTAGAAATCCTCATGGCATAATTCAAAACCCACATCAAGTTTGTAAGATACTCTGAAATGCTCTGCCCAAATCTAGGCCTCATGGTTACTATTGGCAACTTGAATGGATACCAACTGACTAGTTATGGGAAGGCCCATGATCTAGTAAACATAAACAAGAGTGATCTTACACTACCTTGGGGATTAAGGGAACTCAAATGTGTTTTAATTAGGGTCAAATAGGTCAAAATGTCACAAAGCAATTGACTATATGTTGGGATAATCCCTACCTAAGTGATTTGTAGGATCTTAGATTGATCTAAGAAAACTAATTCATCTACTGTTAGGAGTACTAAGACTTGAGGGAACCACTCTTATTCTTAAGCTTTGATCCAATATATGTAAGATCCTTTCAACAGATAAAATACCTGAAGTCATCTCAAATACCAATTCCTTTTGTCAAAACAAGAAAATAGTATAATTTTAATAGCTCAGTTCTAATAAGTGAAACCAGCCCTATTTATGGGAGGTGGTTACACAACCACCCTAGGTGATAGTTACACAAATACACTAGGTAGTGTTTATGCAATAACTATTTTTGGTTATGTAACTACCCTAATCAATTTTGTAACTACCCTCGGTGGTGGCCACATAATTATTCCCCTATAAGCAATGATGGCTATGGTGTAACTATGGTGGTTATGTAACTGTTAGCCTATAAAGGCCAATGGTTCTATCCCTAAATGGTGGTTTCATTTTTTGTCTATGTTCCCTTAAAAAATCCCAGGAATTCCTAAAAAATCTATCCTAATCATCAAAATTTATACATTTTCCTAGACTACCCTTTTACACAAACATTTTAATTTCTATTTTATTTTAAATTAGTTGGATTTCTATTAAAATTTGATAAAAATTTACAAAAATTGGGAAAAAAGAAAAGGACCACAAAACATACTTGATACTACCCTGCATATCCTCTTGTTAGTAAATTCACCATCATCCCATCAGCTACTTTCTCACTCAAAATGGTTACAAGTAATCTAGATCTGAAGAAATCTTGAAAAGTGATTGGTATAAATGAATTAGATTTTGGCAAAGTTTTGAACATATTGAGCCCCAAACTAGCCATTTTACTTTAATTTTTTTCTAATTTTGGAATATTTTGACATTTTATGCATATTTTCATCTTTAAAAATCATATTTTTGATAAATTTTGTAACTCATATTTTAAAATTAACATTCTAATGAATTTCTATCTTTCAAAACATGTTTTATGATTTTACAAGTTCTTAACTTCTTGGCACCAGATTCAGTCACCTGAAATAATGGTTTAGGTAGTATGATCTTACCCATATGTATGATATGTATTCTTATCCATAATTTGATTATGTAGTCTATTTTCCACTTTTTCATCATGTTACTCTTGATTATCATCTTTTGTTTGTAGGTTGCACAGAGTCTCAACTGGCTTTAATTTGCCACCAAGGTAAGGTAAGTATTTATAATTTATTATTTACCTTCCACATGCCACTACTTAGAACTACACATTTGTCAATCAATGAGAAGACATCCTACTGAGGGGGCAATATGTATGCACCCAATTTTTTCATGGTGTGATATTCTTGACATGACATATCCAATGATGATGTAGTGACCTCCTAATAATTCTTAAATAATAACTCTCTAACACTCTTTCATATTTTGCTTCCCTCTCTCTTATATGTCTTTCAAAACCCCTATTACAACTCTCCTCAAAATATTTTCAAAAAATTCTCATTAGTGATGGAACTACCCTATTAGGTGATTGAACTACCTTATTAGGTTACATAAATCCCCTATTAATGATGGGTTTATCACTATATTTGTGTAAATCACCATAGTGGTTATGTCTTGTGAGGGTGGTTATGTTTTGAAATATGGATGGTTTTCTAATTTTTAATTGCATGTTTATCCTAAAGAGTGGTGGTTATGTAACCGACCCTATAAATAAGGGTGGTTCTATCACCATTATTATGCCTTCTAATTTTGGCTTATGTGGCTCATTCCTTGACGTGTTTTCATGATTTATTTTCACAATTATTACTTTATCTACCCTAATTTTGTATCTAATAAGGTTCAAATCACTCTCTCTTATATTTACAATCATTTTGATTCCCTCCTAAGTTTAATTCCTAGTTCAACTTAGTTAAACTTCATGCAAACTCCATTACTCTTCTTTAAGTAAGTAAATTTTGGATTCAAAAAATTGCATTAGAGATTAAGAGTTTTAGATAATTTATATTCACAACCTAATAAAATTTATTTCAAGCTTTTATTTGATTGATTTTGTGTTCAACTATATAATTTTAGACAGGGAGAGCCATTGTTATTGCAACCAATTCTTTACAAATGGTGTCTTTAGCCAGCCACAATCAGTTGTTCCTTATTTGAAGTTGTGTTTCTCCTCTTATTATCCCATTTGTGATAGACATTTATTCATCTTCCTTGTTATATAGTTTTTAAAATATTCACTTGGGTAAAATAGATAGCATACCAAAGACCATGGTACAATAAATATCTTGTTATCATCTAGTCTACATCAAGATCAAGTTAGAGGTTCTTATATTAGTTTTATTTATTTTATTCAATAGATTAGATTAAATTATAATTCATTATTTTATTATCTTAAATATTTATTTTAAAAAAAAATTAAGTTTTGATAGGAAAAATAAATCCTCTCTCTCGACCTTACACAAAAATAGTAATTAGTTTCCTCGTTTGCTTGTATTCATTTCAATAGATTATTTCACAAAAAATATTGCATCTAAATCATAGGATATGTTTAAAAACTAGATCATATATTTTTATTCATTTTAATTATCTATTTTATATTTTAAAATAAGTTTGCTTTCATTCTCAAACAAGCAACTAGCAAGTGACAAAACCCTAGATAAACCTAGGTGAACAATTGGTGCTATTGTGTTTCTGATTTTCATTTCTTAGATTAATTAAGAATGCTATTTTAATTCATTTAACCAAAAAAATTATAACTTAGATCATTCTTTTCCATCTCAAATATATTCTCCATAGCTAGTGTGCAACACCTATAAAGATTAAAAACTTGTTTGGGTGAAAAAAAACTCTAGAAACCTCATATTATTGTTGTTTGGAGCTTATATATTTTATTAAATAATTTTAATGTTGATAAAACATAGTTTTCATAGTAAATTAATTAACATATCAATCAAAAATTAAAAAAATAAATTCACATAGCTTTCATCTATAAAGGTTAAAAATCAACATTAACATAGCTATAATAGATCTCTCTCACTCACTTTGTATGCATTGAAAAGAAACTAGAAAATTAAAAAAAGTATTTATTTATTTAATTTTTATTTGTTTATTGATCTCTAATTTCATTTGTTTCATTTCATAAAGTAATTAGTTTCCATTTCAGTTAAAATTTAAAAAAACAAATAAAACCATTGTCAAAAGCCTTGTGTAATTACACAAGAAAAAAAATCCTTACTTCTAAAAGCACAACAAGTCCTCACATAATCTATCTAGACAAGCTCATATACTTACATAGTTTTTAAGCCCTCTTAAACAACACTTCTTGAAACACTAGGTCTTGTTAGAGAAGGTATTTTTATAGGGTTAGAGCACCCAATACCACAGTTAGAATACAATCTGATATCAACACTAAACTTATAAGAGAGGTATTTCATTAAACTCCAATCCTTAACCTCATTTTTGACTCTCTAAATGCTCTAGAGGAAAAATAAAAAATTCATGATCCATTGATAATTGAGCTCCCTCAAAATAAATTCCATCACTATAACATTATTTGGGTCTAGATATTCAACTCCACTCCCATTTCTTCTTCTCTTTGGGTCTAGCCTTATCCTATATCATTCATATTTATGGATAAAATTGACTGGGCATAACTGACTTGACATAGTGTATCCATTTTTATGAGTCATTCAACCTAACCTCCCTTATTTACCTATTGAGAGCTCAAAGAGCCAAAATTAGAATTAACACATGCACAAATAATCTACAAATTTATTTCAACACAAATAATATTTCTCACTCACTATTCTCATTTCTCAATCTGATTCATTAAACATTCTGGGATATACATACACATATATAGGAAAATATTTCCTATAATTGGGGATTCATAAATCCCTACAATCACTCAAATACTAACTTCCCAAACAAACTACCTCTATTCACGTAATATTATTGTTATTTACAATAATAACGTGATAACTTATTAACCATAATATATTGTTTATTATTAACGATATATACAATCAACAATTAATAATGTGAACACACTAAATATTCTAACATTCACCCCCTTGTGAACATTATTAATTGTATCTACACCCCCTTAATGTGAGCATGGGGAGAATATACATCTTTAAGAATTGGCCTGAATAGAATCGTATACCAATGAATATTTTTAGGTCTGCATACTACTATCTGAATCTTATTGTCTAGATCTTGATGCACATGATCACTGGAATGCTTCCCACATATATGTCATTTAACCACATTAGACATGTCACTACCTGATCATCTCCATAAATAAGTAAGGCAGTCAGAGGATCTTTGCAGTTAGAGGATTTCTATAGTTAGCTACCCTCCTATACAATTATTGACCACATTCCATTATATCCACACTCTCCCTTGTCTCCAAATAGTAGAGGTATTTCAAACAAGTAAGGGAATGAAAAACACACACTAAATGTCACATTTTACCTTGTAAGAAATCAACTTCTTACTTGTAGCCACTATGCATGATCATGCCACTCGATCTCACACAACAAAGAAGACTCCCACTACCACTGGTAGTATTATTTGACTTTAGTCTATTTAGTTATGAATGGAAAATGAAACATAGCTTTATGTTCCTATTCCATAATGTGAAAATTTCCACACCACATAAATTAAAAATTAAATATATCTACCACACTAAAATTCACACCACACAATAAAAACCACATGGCCACCAAATCAGTATGTGGCCTCATCGATGGTGCCTGATGAGAGGTCACTGAATAACCTCCATCCTCTGTGTACCCTCCAGCCTCCAATATGTCTTCACTTCTCACTCAGTTGATGATTTCATAGATCTCAGGTGTATGTCATTTTGATTAAAATGGGATCCCACAATACCAACATGCTTACCGAATGTCGGGTATGCTTGAAAATGCATCCATAAGGATTTTATTTTTAATTTTTACAATTTAAATTTTAATATACAAAATGACTTTTAAAAATAAATGAATCGACTCTAGACTTTTAATTTTTACTTTTGATAATAACATTACTTTTAAAAATATGAAAAAATTGACTTTTTTGACATAGACACAAAAAATAAATTTTTAACTCATTTTTGACATAGACTTGATTCTTTAACAAAAAATATTTGACACTATTGATTTGATAAAGACCGGTTATAATAACAAATACTAACTAACTAAATATATTGAGACATATAATTCAATGTGTATTACAACACTCTAAAATAATGACATAACTTAATGTCACTTTCAAAAAAAAAAAAATTTTTTTAGCAATGACTTAATAATAAGACTTATAAATGACATGCATAATAACTATAGACTTCCTTAACAAAATGAATGACCTATAAAACTGCATTAATAATCCTAAATGTAAATCAAATATAATTGAATATGGATATACCAAATAAAGTAAAGACTTGACAACAAAAATCTCAGCTTGCATGAATGGTAGAATGCATGGTGGTAATGTATAAAGAAGCAAACTTGGCCAAATCATGCATCAAAGGACTAATATCCATGAAGACATAGAATAAACATGGTGATAGGAGTGATGGTTATTTCCAACATGTGCCATCAAATTCTTGAATTGTTTGTCAAAAGTCATGATTTATAGCCTATCACCATAACAAGCATGGAATGGTGAAACACTCTATAGATGATGTCAAGTTTGGAATGTTGTCCATCAAAATTTTCAACATAGAAAATTAAATGATATGCATCTTTTCATGAAAAAAAACACCACTATGGCACAATAGACGTCAAATCTCCGAATGGCTTTGAGAATCAATTCTGATGCCATTCTCAAAATCATCAACTCTACAACACTTGTGCCACCTAGTGGTGGTAATTAAACAAACACAGACTGCCAAATTTTTATAAACACTGTATAACTATTAACAATATCAAATGGAGAAAAATATTATGGATTTGGTCCTCTCTTACATTAAATAATAATAGACCATTCCCTCCCATAGTTGTAATAATAAGTATTTAATTCTATATAAAACTGCAAACTCATTTTTATTAAACCAGTTATTCATCCATAGGGGCAACCAATTTTTTTTGAGAGTTTGCCCCTCACACATATTCACAAGCCCATCCCTACTCTAATACCACTGTTGGGAGCTCAAAGAGCCAAACTTAGAATTAACACATGCACAAATAATCTACAAATTTATTTTCAACACAAATAATATTTCTCACTCACTATTCTCATTTCTCAATCTGATTCATTAAACATTCTGGGACAACTACTAACCTCCCAAACACACTAAGTCTATTCATGTAATATTTTTGTTATTTACAATAATAATGTGCTAACCTATTAACTGTAATATATTGTTTATTATTAACAATAAATATGATCAACAATTAATAATGTGAACACACTAAATATTCTAATAGGTCCTAGCATTGACCAAGAGCTTTAACTTCTTGTAATATTAGATATTAAAGGACCATAAATTTTTATTTTTGCACAACTTAACACTCTCAACTAGCACCATGACACCATAAAGGTCTTTTGATTCCATCATGAGAACCCACTTGCCACTAGGCATTCCAAATCCCATTACACCTAAAAACTAGCCCAATCCATAGCCCCTCCATTATGTTAATTACCTCGACCTAAATTTAGGTAGTTGAGTACATAGTTTATCATGTGTTATTCACATGTACACATGACCATCCCTTATACACACTTAACCTATAATCAATTTTATGGTTTCAAACCACTATTACTCTACTTGTATATAGATGACTCTCTATCTTAAGGAAAATAAGACACTAAATGTTCATATTCATCATTACAAGCAGCCTAGACTCATTAAATGACCAATTCATACTTATAGTTTTATTATTTTTATTCTTCAGATGAAATAAATCCTTTATAAAAAACCCACAGGATGGTCATATTTAAAGCCATTGGTTTTATCCTCCTACAAATTAATGAATAGTTTCCCGAATTCAAATTCATCCCCATAGGTCATTCCACACATTTTATAAGTCTAATTTGAGGAAATAAAAAAATGTCCACTATATAAGCACATTTTATATAGTCATAAAATGTGAAAGATGCTAGCATATCCAACTGAGGTTGTCCCCTATCCTATGGATTGAGACTCAGCCTTCTCCTCTACCATCCATCATGTCCACTAAGGCCTATACTCTCTTTACCCTAGCTATCAAGGTACTATTGTCTATCTTGAATGATATCACTATCATAGATGCATGGTAAACTAGAGCAAAGACATTTGTATGCTAACCAATTTATGTAGGGAGTCTAGGATATGTCAGGAGTTGGTCTCTAATTAGGCCAGTGCTCAGCGAAAAAAGGTTGATCAAGGTGTCCCTGATCATAATCCACCACCCACTCATGATATCAATAACATTATATCCAATCAATAAAAAATCCAAAACATGTAGAATTAGTTGAAAAAATAAACTATAGAGTGAATTAAAAATTATAAATGGAAATATGTACATCAACATTTTACATGGGTTAGAATCATCATCCATAGCCTCCTCCTCATTAATGTCCAAGTCCTCATCTAACTTAATATACTCTAGAGCCTCACTATCTCCACCTCCTAGATGTTGTTACTATGTAGTGTTTTCTTGAGTGGGGCCCTGTTGTGGTGGTGGTGGGCCCATATGCTACTGATATAATGCACACTATACTCCTCCTCCTTTAGCTAGTTTTAGGGAAGGTCCTTATTTCACTATTGGCTAAACTAGTCAGGTGATGGACATCCATATTAAAAGTAGGTGTCATTCCAATCATCCCAATCTCCTTGCCTTCACCTCCTAGATGACCCTGTAGATGACCTCAGGGATGGAAAGGTTACTCACACAAGGCATGCTAAATTATTATGGTACCCTATCTATAATTTGAAACTCAATATGTGAGAGAATATCTTGAAATTGAGTATCCTTGACAACTACTAAAAGATAAGCCTCCTTATTATCCCATTGCCTAATAATGTTTTAGTAATATATGGAAATGAGGTCACTACTATTGAAGTCCCCACTACTTGGGGAAAAACACAAAATGGTCCCATGTCTATCATTCTATTGGTTTTAATGTCTTTTAACAGTCTAATTGGCACTCCCTTATAATAAGGGATGATGTGATCATATATACAACCCATGAAAATTATCAAGTGGTTGATTGAGAGGGTACCTAGATGAGCCACATGGTATAGGCCCCTATAATTCTAGATTAATAGATCCTAAATCTAAGAGTACCATGTTCCCCTCTCCTCAATATGCTACATAATCAGTGACCAATTGAATATTAATTTGTTGGTACCCTTGTCTCCCACTAGCTAGGAGATAAGGATACCAATAATGGCCTTTCATAGGTTGGGGGTCACTAATCACTCAACCTAATAAATCCTCATGCCACACTTCACACCCACATCAAGTATGTTAGATAATCCAAAATGCTTTACCCAACTCCATACCTAATGGTTTCTATCAATAACTTGAATGGATATTAATAGGCTAGTCATGGGAATGCTTGTGATCCTGTAGACATCAATAAGAGTGATCATCCACTCCCTTGGGGCATAAGGGAACACAAACATGTTCTAATATGGGTCCCAACAAGTCAAAATATCACAAATCAATTGACTAGATGTCAAGATATATCCACATATGTGATGTATAGGATACCAAATTGATCTAGGATGGCTAATTCATCTACCATTAGGAGTGCTAAGACTTGAGGGAGCCACTCCTACTCTTAAGATCTCCTCTAATATATGTAATGTCCCTACAACAAATAAAATACCCAAGTCTACACAAAGATAGACTCCATTTTTCAAAACAATAAAGAAGTTCAAGTTTTAAAGCTTGGTTATAGTAAGTGAAACCACCCTTATTTGTGTGTGGTGGTTACACAACCACCCTAGGTGGTGGCTACACAACTACCCTAGGTAGAAATTATTCAATAACTATTGCTAGTTACAAAACTACCCTAAGTGATTCAGTAACTTCCCTCAGTGGTGGTCATGTAAATATTCCCCTATAAATAATTATTGTTACAAAACTATCATGGTGGTTACATAGCTAGTGGCCTTTAAAGTCCAATGGTTCCATCCCTGAGCAATAATTTTGTCTACCAATTATGTGATCTTAAACCCCCCCCAAAAATTCCCAAAAAATATATCATAATTAGTAAAATTTCTACATTTTCTTAGTTTACCCTTCCCCACAAAAAATTTAAAACTAATTTTTTGAAATTGGTTGGGTTTATATTAACATTTGATAAAAAATTGCAAAATAGGGTAAAAAGAAAAGGTCCAGAAAACTTACATGATCTTGCCCTACAACTCATCCTGATAGTAGATTTACCATTCTCCCATCGATTAATTTTTCTCTTAAAATTGTCACAAACAATATCATGCTCAAGAAATATCAAAAATCAATTGGCACAAAAGAATTAGTTTTGGCAAAGTTTTGAAAATATTGAGCCAAAACTAGTTGTTCTAGTTTAAAAACTTTCTAGTTTTGGTATATTTTCACATTTTATGCATAATTTCATATTTAAAAATTATATTTTTTAATAAATTTTATAACTCATGTTTTAAAATTAACATTATAATGGTTTTCTATCATTCATAGTTAATTTTATGATTTTACAGGGTCTTAACTACTTGGCACAGGATTAAATCATCCGATGGGATGGCTCATGTAGCATGATCTTCCTTACATGTATGGTACATATTATTATCCATAATTTAATTACGTAGTTTATTTTATAATTTATTATCATGTTATACTTTATTATCATTTTTTTAAAGCTATGTAGAGTCTTGACTACCTACAGTACACTACCAAGGTAATTAAGGTAAGTATTTATAGCTTCCTATTTCCATTTCACATGCCACTAATCAAGGATACATATTTGTCAATCTATGATAACTTTTCCTCTAAAGGGGGTAGTATGTATACACCCCATTTTTTTTACTATGTAATATTATTTACATGATAGGTCTAATGATAATGCCATGACCTTCTATTAATTCTCAAATGGGAACTCTCTAACACTCTCTCCTCTTTTACTTCCCTCACTCTTCTAGGTCCCTCAAAATTCCCTTTTTTTCATGGTTATAACTCCCCTTATCCTATTTTCAAAAACTTATCATTAGTTACATAACCACCCTATTAGGTGATGGAACTACCCTATTAGGTTATAGAACCACCCTATTGGTGATAGGTTTGTCATGATAGTTGTGTAACCCATTCTAGTGGTTCTATCATAAGAGGGTAGTTATGTTTTAAAATATGGTTATTTTTTTACTTTATAAATTTAGTTTTATCTTCAAGAGTGGAAGTTACATAACCATGCCTTGTAAATAAGGGTGGTTCCATCACCATTGTTTTGCCTTCTAATTTTAGCTTTCACTGTTAATTCCTTGATGCATATTTCATGTTTTTTTAATACTTAATGATTTATATAACTTAAGTTCACCTGTAATCAGGCCCATCTCACTCTCTCTTTTATTTATAATCATTTTGAGTCCCTTCTAAGTTTAAATCCTAGTTCAACCTAGTTAAACTCCTTCATACAAGCTCCATGGTTCTTTTACAAGTAAACCAATTTTGGCTTGATTTTGGATCCAAAAAATTGCATTAGAAATTAATATTTTTGAATTATTTACAACCAAAATTTCATAAAATATATTTATATCTTTTCTTTGATTTATTTTGTGTTCAACTACACAGTCCTAGATAGGGATAACCATTGTTTTTGCAACTGGGTCTTTACAAATAGTGTCTTTAGCTAGCCAAAAGTAATTTTTCTTGTTTAAAGTTGTGCTTCTCCTCTCTTATCCAATTTGTGATATTCATTTATTAATCCTCATTTTTAGAGAGTTCCTAAAATATTCACTAGGGTAAAGGATCTAACATATTGAGGACCATAGTATACTAAATATCTTGATTTCAACTGGTCTACATTAGGATTAGGTTGGAGGTTATTAGCTTAGTTTTCTTTATTTTATTAAATATATTATATTAAATTACCATTCATTATTTTAAATATTTATTTTTAGAAAAAAAACAAGTTTTGATAGTAAAAAATAAATCTTCTATCTCCCGTCCTTACACAAAAATAATAATTTGTTTCCTTATTTGCCTGTATTCATTTCATTAGATTATTTCACAAACACAATATTGGATCTAAACCCTAGGTGATTTTTAAATAATATATCATAAATTTATATCCATTTAATAATCAATTTTCAATCTTGAAACAAGTTTGTTTTCATTCTCAAACAAGTAACTAGTGAGTGACAAAACCCTTAGATAAACCTAGGTGAACAAGTGGTGCTATTGTGCTTCTATTTTTCATTGCTTAGATTAATTAAGAAAACTATTTTAATTAATTTAAATAAATAAATTATAACTTAGATCATTCATTTCCAACTCAAATATATTATTCATATCTAATGTGCAACACTTATCAAATTAAAAACTTGTTCTTGACTTGTTTGGGGGAAGTAAAACTCTAAAAGCCTCATAGCATTGTTGTTTGGAGCTTAGATATTTTATTAAATCATTTTAATGTTGATAAAACATAGTTTTCATAGTATATTCATTCACATAGAAAAAAAAAATTGCAAAAACAAGTTCATATAGCTTGCATTTAGAAAGGTTAAAAATCAACATTAGCATAGCTAGAATAGAACTCTCTCTCTCTCTCTCTCTCTCTCTCTCTCTCTCTCTCTCTCTCTCTCTCTCTCTCTCTCTCTCTCTCTCTCTCTCTCTCTCTCTCTCTCTCTATGCACTGAAAATAAATTATAAAATTTAAAAAGTGCTTTTTTATTTAATTTCAATTTTCTTATTACTCTCTACTTTCAATTTTTTCATTTAAATAAATAATTAGTTTACATTTTGGTTAAACATTCACAAAACAAACAAAAATAACATAAATATTGTCAAAAGTCTTGTCCATTTGCACATGACAAACAAAACCTTGGTTATAAAAGTATAAAAATTCCTCATAAAATATATCCATACAAGCTCATATGCTTACACATTGCATAATCCCTCTTGATTGACACATATTAAAACACGTGATCTTGTTAGAGAAGGTATTTTTTATAAGTTTAAAGCACTTGGCCCCATAGTTGGTATACAATTTGACATCAACAATGAGCTTAGGAGAGAGGTATTTCATTATAATCTAATCCCCCACCTCATTTTTAACTCTTAGAATGATCTAGAGGAATAATAATAAGTTCCTAATCCACCAATCATTTTCCTCCCTTAGAACAAATACCATCATTATAACAATATCTAGGTATAGATCATCACCTCCTCTGCCCTTTCATATTCTCCTTGGGTCTAGCCTCATGTTATTTCATTCACATTTGTGGATGACATTGAATAGGCATATCCAACCCACAAGAGTATATCTATTCTTATGAGTCATTTATCCTTACCTCCCTCATTTCCCTAGTCATAGC
Source organism: Torreya grandis (assembly GCA_037957365.1). Taxonomy (NCBI): domain Eukaryota; kingdom Viridiplantae; phylum Streptophyta; class Pinopsida; order Cupressales; family Taxaceae; genus Torreya; species Torreya grandis. The sequence goes on along the minus strand of JARHVA010000373.1, from coordinate 5,007,154 downwards.
ATTGACCAGGAGCTTTGCCATCTTATAATATCAAAAATTGAAGAACCCTATATCTCTATTTTTTACAAAGATTGACACTATCAACAAGAACCATGATGATATATAGGTATTTTGGTTCCATCATGAGAACCCCCTTAACACCACCCATTCCAAAAATTATGTTGACTACCTTAGCTTGACATTGAGGAGTCAAGTGCACAATTTAGCATGTGTTGTTTACATGTACACATGACCATCTATTATGCACACTTAACATATGATCATTTTCATGGTTTAAAACTACTATTAATCTACTTATATATAGATGAAACTATATCTTAATGCAAATCTGATACTAAATGTTCATATTCCTCATTACTTAACTGATTCATTCTTCCAATTTGATTATCTCTATTCCTCAGGTGAAACTACTCCTTTAGAAAAATCCTATAGGATAATCATGTCCAAAGCCATTAGTGTTGTACAAATAACCCAAACTCATTACTTAATTGATTCATTCTTCTAGTTTGATTATCTCTATTCCTCAGATGAAAATGCTCCTTTAGAAAAATCTTGGAGGATAATCATGTCTAAAGCCATCAGTTTTGTCCTCTAGAAAATTAATGTATAGTTTCTTAATTTTAAATTCATCAACTTGGGCCATTCCACACTTTTCAAGTCTAATTTAAGGCAATAAAAAAAGGTCCATTATATAAGCACATTTTATATAGTCATAAAATTTAAAAGATGCTAGCACCCCCCTCTAAGGCTATCCCTCCTATCCTATGTCTAGAGTCTCTACCTCCTCCTATGATTACCATCATGTCTACCAGGGACTCCACTCTCCTTGCCCTATCTATCAAGGTATTATTCTCCATTATTAGTTTTGTCACTATTATAGATGCATGGTACACTAGAGCAAAGACATTCATATGCCAACCAATCCCTGTAGAGAATCTAATATATATTAGGATCAAGTCTCTAGTCAGGCTAACACTCAGCTAGAAAAAGTTTACTAGGGTGTACATGATCATACTCCTCTATCCACTCAAGTTATATAAAATCAAAAAAATTAAAATCAATGTCAAATCTAGTTGATATAAAAAATCTAAAACATATAAAATTAGTTGAATAACTAAATTAAAAAGTGAAGTACAAATTATAAATATAAATATTTAAATTCAAATTTTACCTGGGGCCCCTCATAACAATTAGGTTTAGAATAATCATCTTATCCTCCTTCTCATCAATGTCCAAATCATTTTATAGATTGATATACTCTAGAGCCTTACCATATACACCTCCTAAATGTTGTTACTTTACAGGAAACTCCTGAGTGGGGCCCTGTTATGGTGGTGAGCCCATATGCTACTACACTACTTCCCCCTATCCTCCTCCTCCCCTAGATGGTTATAGGGGAGGTCCCTGATTCACTCTTAGATAAATTGGTTAGGTAGTGGGTACCACGATCACAAGTAGGTTCCATGTTAATCATCCCAATATCTTAGCTCTTACCTCTCGTATGCCCCTATAGATACCGTACTGATGTGAATCTTTCCCACATAGGGCATGATGAATTATTGTGGTACCTTATCTATAGAATGTACCTCAATCCTTGAGAGAATGTCCCAAACTTATGTATCCGTAATGGTTACTTTAAGATAAGCCCCTTAATCAATCTATTACCTAACCATGTCCTAGTAATGTAGGGAAATAAGGTTGGCTACTATAAAATTTTCCATTGCTTGGGAAAAAACATAGAATGGTGATACATCCATCTATCTAGTGGTTTTGATGTCCCCAAGAACACCAATCGACACTTCCCTCTAATAAGGGATGATGTGATCTTATATCTCTACCATGACAACCATCAAGTGGTTGATTGTGAGAGACCCCCTAGATGAGGCACATGGTATATGTCTCTATAGGTCTGATCGATTATCTCTAAGATATAGGAGTAGTGTGTTCCCCTCTCCTTAATATGATACATAATTAGTAACCAACTGAATAGTAACTTATTGGTACCCTTATCTCACACTAGTTGGGAGGTAAGGATTATAATAATGGCCTTTTATAGGTTGGGTATCGGTAATTCCTTAACTCAAAAAATCCTCATGCCACAGTTCACACCCACATTAGGTGTGTCAGCTAATCTAAAATGCTTCTTCCAACTCTAGGCCTCAAATTTGCTATCAACAACTCAAATAGATACTAATCACTTAGTCATGAGAGGGACCATGATCTAATAGATATCAACAAGAGTGATCGTCCACTCTCTTGGGGCCTAAGGGAACACAAACATGTTTTGATCAGGGTTATAATAGGTCAAAATTTCACAAATTAATCAATCAGATGTTAGGATGATCCCCACCTATGTAATCTATAGGATCTAAACTTAATCTAAGATGGATAAATCATCTACCATTAGGAGTGCCAAGACTTGAGGGAGCCACTCCTACTCCTAAGATATACTCTAATGTATGTAAGGTCCATGTAACAAATAAATTTCATAAGTCATCTCAAAGACCAACTCAATCTATCAAAACAAGAAAGAAGTGCAAGTTTTAGATCCTAGATCTAGTAAGTGAAACCATCCCTATTTATGGGTAATGGTTATAAAACCACCCTAGGTGGTTTTATGGAACCATCTTAGGTAATAGTTATGAAACAAATATTTTTGCTTATGTAATTACCCTAGGTAATTTCATAACTACCCTTGGTGGTGGTTACACAATTTCTCTCCTACAAATAATGGTGGTTATGGAACTACCATGGTGTTTACATAACCACTGGCCTACAAAGGCCAATAATTCCATTCTTGAGTGGTGATTTCATCTGCTAGTCATGTGCCCTCCAAAACTCCCAAAAAATCTATCTCTATTAGTAAAATTTATAATTTTCCTTGTATACCCTTCCCCACAAACATTTTAAAACTATTTTATTTTGAATTGGTTGGATCTATATTAAATTTTGATCCAAAATTACAAAACTAGGGAAAAAGAAAAAGGGCCATAAAACTTACTTAATCCTACCCCATATCTCCTCCAACTAGTAGATTCACCATCCTCCTATCCATAATTTCTCACTTAAAATGGTCATAGGGAATCCAAATCTCAAGTAATCTCAAAAAGTGATTGGCACAAACGAATTAGTTTTTGGCAAAGTTTTGAATATATTGAGACCCAAACTAGACGTTTTAGTTTAAAAAATTTCCAATATTGTCATATTTTCACATTTTATATATATTTTCATATTTAAAAATTGTATTCTTATTAAATTATATAATTCATGTTTTAAAATTGACATTCTAATGACTTTATATCTTTCATAACACTTTTTACGATTTTACAAGTTCTTAACTACTTAGCACTGAATTTGAACACCTAATGGGATGGTTTAGGTAGTATAATATTTCCTTTATGTAAGAGTTATTCTTGTCCATAATTTGATTATGTATTTAATTTTTCACTTTATTTTCATGTTTCACTTGACTATCATCTTTTGTTTATAGGTTGTGTGGAGTCATGACAAACTTCGTTGTGCCACCAAACTTAGTAAGGTAAGTATTTATCACTTCCTATTTCACTTACACATGATATTAATTAAAAATACACCCTTGTAAATACATGATAATATTTCCTCCCAAGGGGTAAATATGTAAGCACCCAATTTTTTCATGATGTAATATTATTGACATGACAAGGCCAATGATGATGTAGTGACCTCCTAATATTTTTTGAATGGGAACTCTCTAACACTCTCTCTTCTTTTTCTTCCCTCTCTCTTCTAGGTCCCTCAAAACCCCCATTTTTTCCCTTACAACTCCCATAAATATATTTTAAAAAGTTTCTCATTAGTGATGGAACCTCCCTATCATGTTACATAATTGTCCTATTAGTGATGGTTTCATCACACTAGTTTTGTAAACTACAATGGTAGTTTTATCATAAGAGGGTAGTTATGTGTTAAAATATGGGTGGTTTTATAAATTTTAAATGTAGTTTTATCCTTAAGAGCAGTGGTTACCTAACTACCCCTTTAAATAAGGGTGGTTCCATCACCATTGTTCCACCTTCTAATTTTAGCTTTTGAGATTCATTCCTTGACATGTTTTACATGATTTTTACTGCACTTATTACTTTATATACCATAAGTTCCCATAAAAATAGTAAAAACTCTCTCTCTCTTTTGTTTCCAATCATTTTTAGTCCCTCTTAAGATCAACTCCCAATTCAACTCAGTTAAACTCCTTCATATAAGTCTAAACCATGTCTTTGCAAATGGTGTGTTCAATGAACCAAAATAAATTGTTACTTGTTTAGAGTTGTGTTTCTCCTCTACCTATCCCATTTTTGATAGTAATTTATTAATCCTCGTTATATTTTCTAAACTATTCACTTGGGTAAAGGAGATACCATACTGAGGAACATATTAAAATAAATTAGTATCCTTGTTTACTTGTATTCATTTCAATAGATTCTCTCACAACATAATATTGCATCTAAACCCTAGGTGATCATTAAATAATAGATCATACATTTATAGACATTGGAATAATCAGTTTTTAATCTTGAAACAAGTTTGTTTTCATTCTCAAACAAGCAACTAGTGAGTGACAAAACCTTAGATAAACCTAGGTGAACAAGTATTGCTATTGTACTTATAATTTTCATTACTTATATTAATTAAGATTGATATTTTAATTAATTTAAACAAATAAATTATAAATTAGATCATTTGTTTCCATCTCAAATATACTACTCATAGCTAGCATGCAACACCTATAAAGATTAAAAACTTGTTCTTGACATGTTTGGGTGAAAGAAAACTCTAGAAACCTCATAGTATTATTGTTTGGAGCTTAGATATTTTCTTAAATAATTTTAATGTTGAGAAAACATAGTTTTCATAGTATATTCATTTACTTATAAATCAAAAATTACAAAAACAAATTCATAATGGTTACATCTATAAAGGTTAAAAATCAGCATTATCATAGCTAGAATATATATATATATATATATATATATATATATATATACACACACACATTTTTTATGGTTTTAAAATCAATTGGAAAATTAAAAAGGGTTTGTTTATTTAATTTTAATTTTCTTATTGCTATCTACTTTTAGTTGTTTTGTTTTAGTAAGTAATTAATTTCCATTTCGGTTAAAAACTCACAAAACAAACATAAACCATAAATTTTTTATCAAAATCCTTATGCAATTTCATAATCTTAATAAAACCTTGATTTTAAAAGCATAAAAATTCCTCACATGATATATCCTAACAAGCTCATATGCTAACACGTTGCCTAATCCCTCTTATATGACACTTCCTAAAACACCCAATCTTGTTAAAGAAGGTATTTATTCTAGGGTTAGAGCACTTGGTCCCAAATTGGCATAAAATATAACATTAATGTTGATATTAAGAGAGAGGTATTTAATTACACTCTAATATCCCACCTCATTGTTAACTCTCTCAACACTCTATAGGAACAAAAAATGTTAAGGTGTGGAGCCTAAAAGCTTCACCAAAGGAGCGTATTACCAAAGTTGCAGGTTTACACAGTCACCGGCGTCGGTCAGGAGCGATTGACATCAGTCAGGTGCAGTTGAAGAGATGCCGGTGTCAGCAGGGGATCGGCCAATGTCGGTCACAGGCAAGCAGGCAGGAACCACCGTCGGTTACCTATACGTCTAGAATACTATTTCTGAGGACAGAACCAAGTGTTTGCATGATGAGTTTAAGCCTTAGTCTTAAGTTCACATCTCTATTATTAGTAATACTGTCTTTAGAGCCCTTGTTTAAGAGGCTTAACTATTGGTTGTAAGTGCATGCTCAAGTCTCCTAATTCTATATGTAGAATTAGATCTTCTTAGCTTATTGTTGTAGTTTTTTGTATGTGAATGTTGAAAGAACTGTACAAAATTATATAGGTGAATCAATCCAGGTTGTTGGAGTTGATTATACTTGAGAGAGAGAGCTCTTGAGGGAAAGAGATCTAGAGAGAGATCTTATACATCTGAGAGAGGTGTGGAAGAAAGAAGTTTCTTCAATTGTATTCCTTCTGTAAAGAGTTTAATACAAGTTTTCAGGGTGGTTTCTTGTATCTCTTGTTTTTTGCTATTATCTGATTCTAGTTACTTATCTATCTAATTTAATTTCACGGTTTATTGCTTTCATAAGTGTAATCAAATTGTTGGTTGATCCCCAACAAGTGGTATCAGAGCCTTGGTTGTAGGTTTAGAGCTTGATATCCAACAAGTGATATCAGAGCTCAGGTTCACTAATAGGTGGTTCAGATTTGTGTAGTGTGTACTGATTACAGGTTGCTCAAAGGGGTTTCTGCAGGGATTTCTATTTGAGTGGGAGAAGAAATGGTAGAAGAAAGTAAACTAAGAATGGAGAAGTTCAATGGCAAAAATTATCAACATTGGAGAATGCAGATAAAGGACTATCTGTATCAGAAAGATCTATACTTACTGTTAGGTGGGATTGCAAAGAAGCTCACAGACATGGATGATGAAGAATGGGAATTTCTTGATAGAAAGGCTCTGGGGTCTATAAGACTGAGTCTAGCATCTACTGTGATATCTAATTTATCACAGGAAAAAACAATGATAGAGTTGATGACTACTTTAGCAAATTTGTATGAAAAACCCTCAGCTTCTAATAAGGTATATCTTATGAAGTAGCTATTTCATTTGCGTATGCAGGAAGGTGGATCTATATCTAATCACCTGAATGATTTCCATGGAATTTTAAATCAATTAAGTTTAGTCAAAATTGTATTTGATGATGAAATAAAAGCTCTTTTAATATTATGTTCTTTGCCTAAAAGCTGGCATAGCTTAGTAATGGCAGTTAGTAATACTGCATCTGCATCAAATATTTTAAAAGTAGAGGATGTTGTTAGTGTTATCCTGAATGAGGAAATTCACAGGAAAAGCATAGAAGAGACATCTGGGAATGCTTTAAGTTTTGAGAGCAAGGGAAGGCAAAAATAGAAGAGCAAGAAAGGGAGATCAAGATCTAAGTCTAAGGGGAGAGGTAGATCCAAATCTAGAAATGGCAGGAAGCCACAATGCTGAAATTGTGGAAAGATGGGGCACATAAGCAGAGATTGTTGGTCAAAGACTAAGGAGGACAATCAGCATGAAAGAAAAGAAGAAGCAAAGGTTGCAGGTATTGCACAAGATGCTTTAATATTCTCTTTGCATAATAATATAGAATCTTGGATTTTAGATTCTGGTGCATCTTTTCATGCTACCCCTAATAGGGAATATTTTAGTGACTATATCCATGGAGATTTTGGAATAGTGTACCTAGGGGATGATGAGCCTTGTAAAATTATTGGCAAAGGTAAAGTGCAGCTGAAAATGTAGAATGGCAACACATGGGTGTTAAGAGATGTTATGCATGTTCCTAGCTTGAAGAGGAATTTGATTTCTACAGGAAAGTTAGGGGATGAGGGTTGTACAGTAACTCTCATAGCAGAATCTTGGAAGGTGACCAAGGGTGCACTTGTTATGGCCAGAGGTAAGAGAGTAGGTACTCTCTATTTATGTAATTGTGTTACTAACAATTCTCCTTCTGTATTATCTACTTCAGATATGGATGCAAAATTGTGGCACTCAAGGCTTGGCCACATGAGTGAGAAGGGAATGTCAATTCTTAAGTCTAAATGTAAGCTTTCAGATTTGAAAAGCATGGATCTAGAATTTTGTGAGCACTGTGTATTTGGAAAACAAAAGAGAGTGAGTTTTCTCAAGACTGGGTCTACAAAGAAGAAGCATAAGTTGCAGCTTGTTCACACAGAAGTGTGGGGACCGGCTTAGGTAGCTTTTATTGGAGGATCACAGTATTATGTTTCATTCATAGATGATGCTACAAGAAAGGTATGGATCTATTGTATTAAGAAGAAATCTGATGTATTTGAGACTTTTAAGATTTGGAAAGCTATGGTTGAGAATGAAATAGGTAGAAGATTGAAGTGCTTGAGATCTGAAAATGGTGGTGAGTTTTGTAGCTATAAGTTCAACTGGTATTGTTATATGCATGGAATCCATAGGCAAAGGATGGTTCCAAGGACACCTCAATAGAATGGAATTGCTGAAAGGATGAACAAAACAATCATGGAGTGTGCAAGATGTATGAGATTGCATGCTGGCTTGCCCTTAGATTTTTGGGCAGAAGCTGTTGACACTGCAGTGTACTTAATTAATAGAGGACCCTCTACAGCTCTGGATGCTGGAATTTTGGAAGAGGCATGGACAGGTAAAAAGGTAGATCTCTCTTTTCTCAAAGTTTTTGGTTGTGAAGCCTTTGTGTATGTTGATAAGGAAAATAAAAAGAAGCTGGATGCTAATTCTATGAGGTGCACATTTATTGGCTATGGCTCAGATGATTTTGGTTTCAGATTTTGGAATCTAGGAACTAACAAGATAATTAGGAGCTGCGATGTTGTTTTCAATGAAAAAGTGATGTATAGTGATTAGCTAAAGAAGCTAAATCAATCTGGGTAGAGCAATGGAGAATTGGACGAGGTGACAGTCCAAAATGAGCTCACGAGAAAAAGAAATAATCACTTGTAGGAAAACATAGAGATCGACGTTGGCAGGTCAGGAACCGACGTCGGCAGAACAGAAACTGATGTCGATCATATAGAGACCGACATCGGTAGAATAGGCACCGATGTTGGTCAGGCAGAATTGGTGTCAGCCAGTAACAAGCATAGAAGTGATTGAGGTCGGTCACTGTCAGAGAATTTGGGTGGATAGCGTGTTGTGAACGAGTCTCAGATGCCCATCAGGAGGTTAGAAAGGGTAAATAAGCCTCCAATTAGATATTCTCCTTCATTATTCTATTTATTGCTAACTGATGGTCGAGAACCAAAGAGTTTTAAAGAAGCAATATAGGTGGAGTCCAAGAGTCAGTGGGAGCATGGCATGGTTGAAGAGATGGAGTCCTTAAGAGAGAACCAAACATGGGATTTGGTTGAGTTGCCAACTGGTAAGAGGACACTGAAGAACAGATGAACCTATAGATTGAAGGAAGGTGAGAATGGATAGATGAGATATAAGGCCAAATTGGTAGTGAAATGATTTGCACAAAAGCCAGGTATTGATTTTGGTGAGATTTTTTCTCCTATTGTTAAAATGACTTCTATACGGGTTGTATTGTCTTTGGTTGCTATTGAGGATTTGCATCTTGAGCAGCTAGATGTTAAGACAATGTTTCTTCATGGAGATTTGGATGAGGAAATTTATATGGAACAGCCAGAAGGATTTGAGGTCAAAGGTAAGGAGAAGTTAGTGTGTAGATTGAAGAAAAGCTTGTATGGCCTCAAGCAAGCTCCTAAACAGTGGTATTTGAAACTTGACAGGTTTATGACTGAGCATGGCTACAGTAGGTGTCAATCTGACCATTGTGTGTATTTTAAGAGATTGGATAATGGTAGATATATTATTCTATTGTTGTATGTAGATGATATGCTGGTTGCAGGATCACACATGCAAGATATCTCTGAGCTTAAGGTGAAATTAGCTCAAACGTTTGCCATGAAGGATTTGGGAGCAGCAAAGAAAATCCTTGGCATGAGCATTAAGAGAGATAGGAAAAATCATAGGTTGATATTGTCTCAAGAGGATTATGTGGACAAGGTATTGAAACGGTTCAATATGCAAGATGCTAAACCGGTAAGCACACCTTTGGCTGGACATTTTAAGTTGAGTAAAGAACAATGTCCTAATTCACATGATGAGGTAGAGTACATGAGTAAGGTTCCATATTCTTCTGCAATAGGGAGTTTGATGTATGCAATGGTGTGTACTAGACCAGATATTGCCCAAGCAGTGGGAGTTGTAAGTAAGTATATGGCCAATCCAGGTAAGGAACATTGGAAAGTAGTTCAGTGGATCCTTAGATATTTGAAAGGAACTAGCAGTAGGCACTTGTGCTATGGAGGTTCATATACTTCTCTACATGGTTATGTAGATTCAAATATGGTAGGTGATTTGGATGGTAGGAGGAACACCACAAGATATGTTTTCACTGTAGGTAGAATGGCGGTTAGCTGGATATCAAAGTTGCAGAAGGTTGTTGCCTTGTCAACTACAGAAGCAGAGTATATTACAGCCACAGAGGCTAGCAAAGAGATGATATGGATGACACAGTTCATGGAAGAGCTTGGAAGGGAGCAAGAGAGTTGCAGATTGTATAGTGATAGTCAGAGTGCAATCCATTTGGCTAAGAATTTAGCCTTTCATTCAAGAACAAAGCACATATAGCTTAGGTACCAATTCATAAGACAGGTATTGGAGGATGGTGAGTTGAAGCTGGAGAAGATCCATACAGATAGGAATCCTACTGATATGTTAACCAAGACAGTTACAAAGGAGAAGTTGAATCTTCATTCAACTTTTGTTGGTCTTCATGATTGAGTTGAAGATGGAGGAGCTAGAAGATGTTGATGTACAGGTACTGGTGCAGCTATTTATCTCCAAGTTGGAGATTATTAAGGTGTGGAGCCTAAAAGCTTCACTAAAAGAGCATATTGCCAAAGTTGCAAGTTTACACAGTCACCAGCATCGGTCAAGAGTGACCGACATTAGTCAGGTGCAGTTGAAGAGATGCTGGCATCGGCAGGGGATCGGTCGACGTCGGTCACAGGCAAGCAGGCAGGAACCACCGTCAGTTACCTGTGCGTCCAGAATGCTATTTCTGAGGACAAAATCGAGTGTTTGCATGATGAATTTAAGTCTTAGTCTTAAGTTTGCATCTCTATTATTAGTAAGACTATCTTTAGAGCCCTTGTTCAAGAGGCTTAACTGTTGGTTGTAAGTGCATGCTCAAGTCTCCTAATTCTATATGTAGAATTAGATCTACTTAGCTTATTGTTGTAGTTCTTTGTATATGAATGTTGAAAGAACTGTACAAAATTGTATAGGTGAATCAATCCAGGTTATTGGAGTTGATTGTACTTGAGAGAGAGAGCTCTTGAGGGAAAGAGATCTAGAGAGAGATCTTATACATCTGAGAGAGGTGTGGAAGAAAGAAGTTTCTTCAATTGTATTCCTTCTATAAAGAGTTTAATACAAGTTTTCAGGGTGGTTTCTTGTATCTCTTGTTTTTTGCTATTATCTGATTCTAGTTACTTATCTATCTAATTTAATTCCATGGTTTATTGCTTTCATAAGTGTAATCAAATTGTTGGTTGATCCCTAACAAAAAAAACTATTGATCCACCAATCATTGTCCTCCCTTGAAACAAATTTTGTCATTACAATATTATCTAGGTCTAGATCTTCACCTCCAACCTAATTTATTCTTCTCCTAAGCTCTAAACTCATCCTATATCATTCACATTTGTGTATGAATTTTATTGGGTATAGCCAACTTGACAGAGTAGATATATTCTCATAAGCTATTCAGTCTAACCTCCCTCATTTCCCTAGTCCTAACATCAACTAGGAACTTTGCCTTCTTGTAATATTAGAGACCAAAGGAACCTATAAATTTATTTATTCATATCTTGAAAATATTAATGAGAACCATGATATTGTGGAGGTCTTTTTATTACATCAACTACCTTAGCTTGACCTTAGGGAGTTGATTACATAGTTTAGCATGTGTTATTCACATGTACACATGACCATACCTTTTTCACACCTAACTTATGCTCAATTTCATAGTTTCAAACTTCTATTCCTCTAATTATATATATATATTACCCTCTATATTAAGGCAAATATTATACTAAATGTTCATATTCCTAATTATAAATAACCTAGATGCATTAGTTGCTTGATTCATACTTCCAGTTTGACTGTCTCTATTCCTAAAATGAAACTGCTCTATTAGAAGAATCCCATATGATGTTCATGTCTAAAGCCATTAGTTTTTGCCTCCCAAAAATTCATGTCTTGTTTCTAAAATTCATATTCATACCCATGGGGCATTTCACACATTTTTCCAGTATAATTTGAAAAAATCCAAAAATGTCCACTATATAAGAACATTTTATATAGCCATAAAATGTGAAAGATGCTAGTTCCTCCCTATGAGGTTATCTCCTACCCTATGGCTAGATGATCTACCTCCTCTCTCTACCATCATCTCTACTAGGGCCTGCACTCTCCTTGCCCTATCTAGCATGTTATTATTCTCCATCCTTAGTGTTGTCACCATCGTAGATGCATGGTATGTTGGAGCAAAGACATTTGTATTCCAAACAATCCCCATAGAGAGTCTAGGATTTTTTAGGAGCCAGTCTCTATTTAGGCTAGTGCTCAGCTATAAAATGTTGATTAGGGTACCCTTGATCATACTCTTCCACCTACTAATGGTATTTGCAATCATAGAATTTAAAATCAATGTCATATCTAGTCGATATAAAAATTATAAAACATGTAAAATTAGTTGAAAAACTAAACTATAAAGTGAATTACAAACTATAAATGGAAATATGTAAATAAATTTTTTACCCAGGTCCCCCTCACACCAATCAAGGTCAGAATCATCATCCATGGACTCCTCATCAATGTCTAAGTCCTATTCCATCTCGATAAACTTTAGAGCCTCAACATCTCCACCTCTTGGATGTTGCTACTATGTAGGGTCATCCTTAGTAGGGCCTTACTATAGTGGTGTTGGTGGTGGGCCTATATGCTACTACCCTAATATGAGCTATCCTCATCCTCCCCTAATTGGATATAGGGGAGGTTCATGTTTAACTCCTAGCTAAATTGTTTGGGTGATGGGCACCCCTATCACAAGTAGGCTCCATGCCAATTATCCAATTTCCCACCTCTCACCTCCTATATGCCCTTGTAGATGAACCTATGGAAGGGGAAATTTCCCACATAGGGTATGTTGAATTTATGCAATACCCTATCTACATGGTGTAACTCAATATGTGAAATCCTATCCTAAACCTGAGAAACCTTAGTTGTTATTATAAGGTAAGCCTCCTCATCAACTACCACATACTAATTTTTATCTGGCTAAGTAACCCATTTGATCTATGGATTATAATGGTTTATTAATTGATTAACTAATATTAGATTAAGCTTGATGACATAAGTTGATTATGAGATAGTTTATGTTTCTTAATTTACATGATTAATTTTTATGAGTTAGTAGTACTTTTATATTCTATACATTATGATCATGTTTAAACAACATTATTTTTATAATGTTTTGAGCTAACTACATTCATTGTTTTGAGGTATACATATGACAAATTCTTCCCTTAGATTATGATGGAGGGATAATATCATTAGAGAGGGTGGTTAGATGGAGACGTTGGGGGTCGATAGAGAATGAATCGAGAAACCCTTCCACACACCACTTAAAATATCATGCTTTGTAATTAATTATTTGATATAGATGTCATGGAATGTTTTGTGATTGTTATTATGCTTGTTATTATACATTATTTTATTATTGACTGATTTAATAATAATTGTATATATAATAGGGGATAGTATAGTCATGTGGAATTATAATATAATAATATCTAAAAGTATTGTCATGCAATATAAACAATACACTATAGTATGGATGAAGTTTGTTACATGGGAATGCTTGGTCTTTGGTTTTATGTTAGAATTTTGCATGGAATTAAGTTTGGAAATAATTTGATTAAAGTATAATGGTCGATGATTGTTTGTTTCATGTGAATTTTAAAAGGAATATAAAATGATTTTATAGAAGCCTTAAGATGATTAGGATTAATAATCATTTGTTGACTTCGATTAAGCTACTATTTTGGTAGAAAACATGGAGGCTATTGCATTTACATGATGATGGACTATAGAAGGTTGTTGAGAAAAGTTTACATGCATTTAAACATTTAGTTGAAGTAGCCATTAATGAGGAGAATAAAGAGAATGAAAATTAATAAGAAGAGGAGAAGGAGAATGGTGGGTAGATAGACACACAATTCATAGCTTTGAGGAGAAAGTTTCAAAATGTCAAGAAGGTGAAAACATAAAGGAAAGAGGAAGGAATTTAGAGGATTTCATTGGTAGACACATGTAAGTTTTGTATTTCAATTCTTGTGTGAATAAATGTATAGGTTTTTTCAAACTAAGTTATGGGTAAATGGGTTTTTATGTTTTAAATTTAGAGATTTTGAGTGGAATATGGATCCCTATGGATGGTTTGGATTCCATAGAACCCAATCTTTGACTTAGGGAAAACCTAGGGTTGTGGATTAAACCATAAAAATGCCTAGACTTTTAAGATTTTATAAATCTAGTCTTAAACTATCTCTTAGTTTGAAAAATCTATGTATATTAGATAGAGAACTATCCTGGATAGGTATATATGTGGCTTGAGATGTATTATTTGAAATAGATGTATATACTCATTAGGTGTTTGAAATTTGATTTTAAATTTTAGAAAAGTGGTTGAAATTTTGACTGTGTATACACTATTGGTCTTTAGGTGTAAAATATGTGGAAATTCATTATATGAATTAGGTATGTGGATATATACATAGATATAAATATATAAGTATATACATAGTTAAAACCATAGAGTGTGTGTGTGTGTGTGTGTGTGTGTGTGTGTGTGTGTGTGTGTGTGTGTGTGTGAGTGTGTGTGTGTGTGTGTGTGTGTGTGTGTACTCATATATACATTTTTGAACTATTTTTTAGAAGGCTTTGAGTAATACTATGTTCATATACATTTTTATGTAAACCTTGTTGTTGACTGTGTTCATATACATTTATATGTAAACCTTATTATTAACTGTGTACATATACATTTATGTTTTATCAACTATACACATATACAATTATGTGAATATCGATTATGTACATATATATTTATGTGTATAAATACATTTATGAGTATCTATGATATTCAACTATGTACTTTAAATTTTAATATAAAACTATATTATGAATCTTATCAAGATTTTTAGAGTGTAGTTTTATTGTGTACCTATATAAGCGAATAAGGGTTAATATTATATTGTATTGAATTGGTTACAAACACCTATAGGTTCAATAAAATGGTGATACTATTAACTATGTATTGGAATTACATAACATATGTGTTAGATGATACAAATTATGAAATTAGTTGGTTAGTCATCTTAGGAAAACCCAAGGTATAGGTAGGAGGATGACTGTATTAGACTACATTATGGTTTTATTTAAAGTTTAAGCCCAGATTGACTATTGTCTTTGAAAGTTTTTATATAATCTTAGTGTGTTAAAGAACTATAAAGGAAGGACTATGTATTTTAAAACAGTCTTTTAAAAATAATAGATAGTTAATTACATTCAATTGGAAAATTAAGCATGATAAATTATTTGAAGGCATTCAAACTGTTCATATGATTATACGAATGACCCATATGGGGCTTAGTTGACTATGCTTTTAGATAGATTTTATGCATTTGATTAAATGAAATCTTCAAAATGTTTGAAATAATAAGGTTTTTGTTTAGTCGAACAGAACATATGATTCACTGTATGTTACATTTTAGAAAATTTTAAAAGTATGTATGTTTGTTTTAAAAAAGTACAAATGTGCGAAATTATCTAGTTTTCTAAAATGGAGCTATGGGGATATTTTATGAATTAGATGTATGCATTATAGTATATGAAATACTCTAAGTCTTGGAAAGTGGATGTTTACTTATAATATTCCATATATGATATATAATTCTATTATAAAAAAATGTTTTGGAAAAAAATTAATATACATACATACATATATGGTATATGTACTAGATTTTGGACTATGCATTACATCTGAACATTTTATACCATATATATATATATATATATATATATATATATATATATATCACACTTAGATGTAGTATAATTAAAAATAATATTACCATTAGTGTGCAATAGATTATTTAATTTATATGTTATGGATATAAGCAATTATGATGTTTAGACTAGCTTTGTTTATATGTGGAATATAAACTATACTTAAAACTTGTATTATAAAGTTGTTTCATGGATAAATAACATTATGAGTTACTTGGTTTGTTATATAACTAATAATGATGAGATAATACTTGGATGGTATGTTTGAGACTATTTTTGGATTCTGTTTATTATATATAATAAACTAGATAAATGGATTCTTTACACTCCATTGATAGACTAAATGAATGTATGATAAATTATGTACTTAGATAAATCTGGATGTGCTAAAGAAGAATATTTAGTTATAAATCTATTGATTTTATTATTATATGTTTTTTACCAAATCTCGCATTCATGACCCTAATTAAGTAGTGGACAAATTCCACTAGCTTAATTAGCACCATCAATGTAAGATGAGGTATAGTCCAATCAAGTATATGTGTATGAATTGGAATGATCCTAGAGATCATTTATTATTGAAGAATTTAGCCAAAGTAATTTTTGCTAAACATTAGAATTCCATATGTTGATATAGTTTTCATATTTATGTGATATCATATTAAAATGGATTTATTTATGGTACACATTATGTATTAGATATCTTCAACACACGGGTTATTGTTTATTACTCTAAATTCCTGCACTATCATTATCTACCCATCCATGAAGGGATGGGCCATCCCCTTATTTACGAGATAGTGTAGGGGATCTATGGTCTATGATTGGTGTGGAAAAGTGCTCAGATGATGCTCCCCCTCCTAGCTATAGTACTATACATGAGACTACACTTGAGATTACATATTGATACTTGAGTCATGGAGACTCTTCTTATAGGAGCTTTGTATTATGTTTTATCATTTAAGATATTATTATGTATTGATGAAACTATATCTTTTATTAATTATTCTTATACAATAGAGACTGTAATGATGTATCAGCTATGGCTGAAATTTTACTATTTCATTTATGATATGATGCAATATTTATTATTATTTGATATTGATTAAGAATTTTATTCTATTTCATGGAGATCCTTAACTAAGTGGATTAGCTAAAAATTTGATGGTTAACTAAAATAGTATAGTTAGTTAAAGATCACTAGTTAAGATTTCTCATGGTGAAATTTATATGTTGAGTATGTGTATTTAATTTTTTAAAAATTATTATAATATTCCTTTAAAACCCAGTGGGGTTATTCCATTGTGAAATTAGACTTGAGGCTCAAACTCTATGACTTAATGTGTCCACTAATGCAAACTTATTCTCTTAATAACATGAATAACAATGGTGTACACTAGATAAGGAGGTGAGGGTAATTTGAATACTGAACCCCCTATTGATCTAAACCAATTTGTAGATGAGCAAGATGCAAAGTTAGACTAAATCCTCATAAAATATGCAAGAGATTAGGGATTGGATCATGGACCTAGAATAGGAAGTGCATGGATGTGAAGAGGAAAATTCTTAGGAGGAACCTGAAGAGCATCCTAATGAACATGAGTGTATTTAAGAGTAGAGGCATGAGGAGGTATGACAAGATGTTAGAGCTTGAGTAGTTTTAGAGCTAGCACATGAAATGAAAAATATGAATCCACCAAAGTTTGATGGAACTATTTGGGGAGATAGAGCTAAAGCATGGCTGATAGAAATAGAGTATTGCAAGATTTAGAATTATTTTGAAATCACAAAAGTAGTCTGGGGAGCTTATCAAATTGTTGGTGAAGTAGTGACTTTGTGGGAAAATAAGAAGCTCGAGATGAATTTTGACTCAACCACCACTACTTGGGAATAGTTTGTGACACTGTTTAGGTCACGATGGCTTCCATAGTTATACTTTGACCAAAATATTATGGAATTACATAATTTTAATAAAGGGGAATTTTTAGTGAATGAATATTGGGATAAATTCACCAAGATTATTAAGTATGTACATTAGTATCAAGTAGATTAGAGGTTAAAAATTAGGAAATTCATCATGGGATTGAAACCCTAAATAGGTGGTAAAGTATATTTGCATGGTCCATCTACCATGGATTAGGTGTTCGAGAAGGTGATCAAGCAAGAACATAAACTAATATATCTTACGCAAGTCAGAGATAAGTTTAAAAAGAAATTTGGAAGATATAAATGAACTTTTAATAAGAAGAACTAGAAGGAAAGGAGTGGAGATTCCAAGGGTCAGTTCAAGAATCAAAATGCCAAGTTCAAGAGTGGTTTAAGAAACAAGAAACCTGGTAATGGTTTCAAGGGAAACCAATAGACTAAGAAGAAAGGACTAGTTAGAGGATGCCTCATATGTGGAGGTGACCACTTTGATAGAGAATATGCTCAGGATAAATCAAATAATAAGGGTTCAATTTTTTAGTAAGGTACATTCTATAGTGGATTCATATAGATGTTGATAATCGATAAGCTAAGTTTTAAGATTCACCTAGAGAGCTATCAGGTATTTTATTTGATCATCTAGATTCTATTTTAATTGATATAAGATCTATAAAATGTTTCATTGCTCTTATAGTGATTAATAATTTATCTATAAAAGTTGGTGTAATGGAAAATACACAAATTGGTATAATATGGGAATAAGTAGAAATTTAAAGTTAAAAAGTGTTTAATTGAAATAGAGATTAGATTGCCTAAGTTTACAATAGTAGTATATCTTTATGTAACATCATTGGGATCATATGATGTGATCCTAATAGTCAATTGGATTTCAAATCATAAAGCCAAGGTTGACTATTTTTTGAAGAAGGTTGAGTGTCAAGATAATTTTAGAAATTAGACATAACTTCAAGGTGAGAGAAGGGAGTTGAAACTAAGGAAAATTTATGCAATTCAATTCAAGAAATATCAAAGGAAGGGATGCCATAAATTTATCATTAAGCTAAATGAGATGGAAGAATTTAAGGAATTATCTATTGAATATTATCCTTTTTTGAGAAACTTCCATGACATGTTCCCAAAAGAATTACTAGGATTACCACCTAAACATGAGTTTGATTTCTCAATTGATATCATCCTTGGATTGAAACCTTAGTGCAAGTTTCTATATAGAATGAAAACCACTGAATTAGTTGAGTTAAAGGCATAACTTTAGGAGTTGATATCAAAAGGTCTGATTTGATTGAGTGTGTCACTATGGGGTGCTCCAATTGTCTTTGTCAAGAAGAAAGATGGTACTCTACACCTGTGTATAGATTATAGGATATTGACTAAATCAATAATTAAGAAAAGATATTTGTTTTTATGCATTGATGATATATTTTATCAAATTGGAGGAGAAATAACCTTTTCTAATATTGATCTTAGAGTAGGGTATCATCAATTGAGGATTTATGAAGAGGATATCTCAAAGATAGCATTCAGGACTCGATATGGGCAATACAAATTTATGGTGCTACCATTTGGATTGACAAATGCATCAATAACATTCATGAATATTATGAACAGTATGTTTAGAGATTACCTAGATCATTTTTTTTGGTTTTATATTAAGGTAAAAATAGGTTTTGAAGGGACCCCAAAACCCTAAAACAAAAGATGAAAGATATAACAATAACGTCCATAGGTGAAACCTTTTACCTACTTCTAAGTAGTATCAAAAACAGGTTTTACAGGGACCTAAAACCACAATTCAAGAACATCAAAAGATAGACCCCAAGTTTTACAGAGACTTGGAAGCTCCAGTGTGATAGAAAACAAAAAACCAAAAAATGGAACCAGTTATTACATCTAGCAAAAAGGACCAGGATAGTAAAAACTCAAAGAACATATTCTTCTAATTCCAAAATCATCTTCACCACTTCCTTTCCAATCACAGCAGTGTCCTGTATAGATATAGCTGCCGGCGTAGCAACCTCTTGCATTAATTTCTTCCTTGAGCTCTGTCTGGTTCTCTTACTAGGCCCCTCCAAGGATTTAATTTCTTCATTTGCTTGTTTTCCAATGTTTACAGTAGCTGCACATATGCTAGAGGTTACCTCCTCCATCTTCATTCTGCTTTCCTTAATGAGCTCCCTAAGACTGTTCTCATAGTCTTTAAGTTTGATAGGAATATCCCTCATCTACTTTTCTAGATTATTGATTTTATTCTGATCTGTTTCCTGATTATGTTCCAATATTTCCATTTTCTTTTTGAGGCCCATTATCTCCTTATACATCCATGAGTCAACTTGAAGGATAACGTCTGCTTTGCATTTGGCTGAGATCATAAAGGGGTGCCTCCTATCTTTCTGCCCTATATCACTTAAATCTTTTGTGTTCTCTTTTGGAATGTCTTCATCCTTTTCCATATAATCCTCCCTTTCCATTCGTTTCTATTCCTTAGTTTCTACAGGGCTTTTGTTATGGATTAGATCATCCTTTACTTGATCTCCAGTTTCCATTGTATGATAGGCATCCTAAACTAGATGTTCCTTCTTTGTTTTCGACACAGGATCCTCAAATAGAACATCCATATATTTTTCAGTTTCCCCTAGCACTTGCTGATTTTACTCAAGATCATTTTTTTTGGTTTTTCTTGATGACCTACTCATTTAATCAAATGATGAGGAAGAATACTTACAATATTTGGAATTAGTTTTGCAATATTTATGGAAGAATAGATTGTATGGTTAGTTGTCTAAGTTTGAATTTTTATAAGAGAAAGTGCATTATATAGGACATATTATCTCTATGGATGTTATTTTAGTAAATACACTAAATATAAGAACCATTATAGAGTGTTCGACACCAAGGACTGTGTATGAGGTAAGAAATTTCATGGGACTAGCAGACTATTATAGGAAATTTGTTCTAACTTTTTATAAGATGCGTAATCTAATTACTTATCTATAGCGATAGAATCAAAGTTTCATCTAGTTAGATAAGTGTGAGGTAGCCTTTTAGGAATTGAAAAGGAGTCTTACTTTAGCACAAGTGCTAAGAGTTCCCAATCCTAGTGGTCAATTCTCAGTGATCACTGATGCATCTGGGGATGGAATTGGATGAGTTCTTATGTAATATGGTGTAGTGGTATCTTATGAATCTAATAAACTAAAGCCTTATGAGGTGAATTATGCCCCTCATAACCTAGAACTTATGGCAATTGTATATGTTTTATAAGTTTGGAGGCATTATTTGTTGGGAAAATTATTTGACCTCAAGATTGATAACTTAGGACTCAAGTACATATTCATCCAACTAAATCTTAATTGTCATCAAAGAAAATGGTTAGAGTTATTGTCTAATTATGATGTTGATATTAACTATATCAAAGGCAATGAAAATAGAGTAGATATTGCCCTACGTTGAAGGAGGTACATAATAGTTGTGGCTACTATCAGGAGTACTTTCAAGGATCAAGTGATCAAATTCTCACTAGGAGATGAATTCTATGATCAGGTCAGGAAAACATTGTCTAAGAATGCTAAAAATCTAAAGTATAAGGAATTTATAATAGAGCATGATGGTCTTTTTTAGTACAATGATAGGATGTATGTACCAGATAGAGAGAATTCAAGTAGCATAGTGCTAAAAGAACTGCATAATGCCCCATATTTAGAAAATACAAGAGTAACTAAGCTCATGGATGAGCTTATACCCCTCTATTTTTAGAAAGGAATCAAGATAGATGTAATAGATTTTATGTCTCCTTGTGTGGAATGTCAGTGTGTGAAATCTAAACATGTGCATCTAATCAGATTGTTGTATCTACATGACATACTAGAATTGCAATGGTAGGTGATTAGTATGGACTTTATCCAAGGTTTACCATTGTCACATAATAAGCATGACATGATTTTGGTAGTAGTTGATAAACTAACCAAGGTAGATCACTTTATACTAGGAAACTTGACTAATGATGAACCTAATCTTGCAAAGAGATTCATAAAGTGTATCAGTTGCATGTTTTTATAGATAATATTATTTTAAATCATGATCTAAGGATGAATTTTAGATTTTGGTTGACTCTAAATTTAGCTCTGGGTAAAAAACTAAATTTAAGCATTGTATATTACCCATAGACTAATGGATAGATAGAGTGAGTTAATTAGATTTTAGATCTTATTTGTATGTATTAAATGAATCAATAATACAAATGGGAAGAGTACCTTCCATTAGTTGAGTTTACTTATAAAAACCCATACTAATAAAATTAAAGATAGATCTATTTGATGCAATGTATGGAAGAAGGTGTAGAACACCAATTAGTTGGGATAGGTTGAAAGATAGGGTAGCCTTTGGACCTAAGATGTTTTTAAAAATGAAAGAGCAAGTTAGGACAATTAGGAAGAGGTTGGCTGAGGCCAATGATAGACAAAAAATTATGATGATATGAAGAGAACAACTAGGTAGTTTTTAGTAGGTGATAAAGTGTTTCTATGATTTAAGCCTAAAAAAATCTTGATTAAATTTGGGAAGTCAATGAAACTTTCACCAAGATATGTAAGACCCTTCGAGGTTTTGGAATTGGTCAACCCTGTGGAGTATAGACTTGCATTACCATAAGCTCTAGCTCTTTTGAAAAATGTCTTCCATGTGTATTATCTTAAAAAGTATATGGTTAATCCTTCACATGTGTTGGATTATAATGCTTTGCATGTTTTGGATCCTAGGGTGGTCATGGTAGAACCAATCAAAATAATTGACATTCGTAAACTCTATTTGCATAATAGAGAAGTGTCATAGTGTAAAGTCCTGTGGGACCAATATTTTAAGGATAGTGTCACTTGGGAGGACTATGATGAGTTTTACAATCTATTTTCACATTTGTTTACTTGATTTGTTTCTACATATTATATTATTTTCTGCAAATAATATTTTTTAATTCATAAGTTATGTTTGATTAAATATCATCAGGATGATCACCAACTTTAGGGGGAAGGATGTCACATCTTGATTTCTCTCTAGCTGAGTAACCTATTTGATCCATGGATTATTATGGTTAATTAGTTAATTAGATAATATTTGATTAAGCTTGATGATATATGTTGATTATGGGATAGTTTTTTTGTTTAATTTACATGGTTAGTTGTTATGAGTTATCAATACTTTTATATTTTGTACATTATGATCATGTTTATACAACATTATTTTTATAATGTTTTAGGATAAATACCTTAATTTTTATGACATGGATGCATGATAGATTCTTCCCTCAGAGTATGATGGAGGGAGAGTATCATCTAAAGGGTGGTTAGATGGAGATGTTGGGGGTCGACAGAGAATGAATTTGGAAACCTTTTCACACACCACTTAAAATATCATTATTAGTAATTAATTATTTTATATAGATGTCATAGCATGTTTTATGATTGTTATTATGCTTTTTTATTATTGATGATGATCATATGATTGTTTGAGTGATTTCACTAGTTTTATGATCATACTAGTTTATTTTATATAATGCACTTGTTTGACTGTATGAGTGAGTACAATTATGTTTTACTTACATTACTGTGTTGTTAGGTAAGGCTACATAATGTTAAGATATGATGACATATTCCATTGTTGTTGATTATCTATAAGGGTTAGATAATAATAATAATTAAATATTATTATAAGCTAAATCTATTTGTCAAAAAGATATAAATATAATTATTTTTAATACTTTTGTATTTTATTAACAATTGAACCAATGTTTGTTTTTAAATATATTGAATACATTATCTATTATTAAATGATTTAATAATAATTGCATATATGATAGGGGATAGTATAGTCACATGGAACTATAATCTAATAATGTCTAAAAGTATTATCATGCAATATAAACTATACACTATAGTACAGATGAATGTCATTGCATGGGAATACTTTGTCATTGATTTGATGTTAGACTTTTGCATGGAATAAAGTTTGGAAACAAGTTGATTAAAGTATAGTGGTCGATGATTGTTTATTTCATGTGTATTTTAAAAGGAATATAAAATGATTTTATATAATCCTTGAGATGATTATGGTTACTAATCATCCATTGACTTCGATTAAGCTTCTATTTTGGTGGAAAACATGGAGGCTACTGTGTTTGCATGATGACGGATTATGGAAGGTTGTTGAGAAAATATTGAATCCATTTAAATAGTTAGTTGAAGTGGACATTAATGATGAGATGAAAGAGAATTAAAATGAATAAGAAGAGGAGAAGGAGAGTGGTGGATGGACAAACACATAACTCATGGCTTTGAGGAGAAAGTTGCAGAACATCAAGAAGGTGAAAATGTGAAGGAAAGAGGAAGGAATTTAGAGGATTTCATTAGCAAACATAGATAGGTTTTGTATTTTAATTCTTATGTTAATAAATGTATGTATTTTTAAAATTAAGTAATGGGTAAATGGGTTTCTATTTTTTAAATCTAGAGATTTTGAGTGGAGTATGGAGCCTTGTGGATGGATTGGCTTCCACATAACCCCATATTTGACTTAGGGAAAACCTAGGGTTTTAGATTAAACCATAGAAATGCTTGGACTATTAATCTTTTATAAATCTAGTCTTAAAATCTCTCTTAGTTCAAAAAATCTCTATACATTAGATAGATAACTATCCTGGATAGGTATATATATGTGGCTCAAACTGTATTGTTCAAAAAAGATGTATATACTCATTGGGTGTTTGAAATTCAATTTAAAACTTAGAGTAGTGGTTAAAAATTTGACTGTGTATACACCATTGGTCTTTAGGTGTAAAATATGTGGAAATTTGTTATATGAATTAGGAATGTGGATATATACATAGATATAGATATATAAATATATATATGATCAAAAATATAGAGTATATATATATATATTTGTATATACATTTTTGAACCAATTTTTAAAAGGCTTTGAGTAATACTATGTTCATATACATTTTTATGTAAACCCTATTGTCGACTATGTTCATATACATTTATATGTAAACCTATTGTTGACTGTGTACATATACATTTATGTGTTGTCTATTGTGTACATATACATTTATGTGAATATTGAATATGCACATATACATTTATGTGTGTATTGACTGTGTATAACTATGTTTATGAGTATCTATGATATTTGACTATGTGCTTTACATTTTAGTATAAAATTGTATTACAAATATTATCAAGGTTTTTAAAGGGTAGTTGTATTACATACATGTATAAGCAAATAGGGGTTAAGACTCTATTATATTGAACTGGTTTTAAACACCTATAGGATCAATAAAATGGTGATATTATCAACTATGCATTAGAATTATGTAGCATATGTGTTAGATCATATGACTTGTAAAATTAGTCAGTTAGTCATCTTAGAAGAACCTAGGGTACGGGTAGGAGGGTGATGATATTGGACTATGTTGTGGTTTTATTCAAAGTTCAAAGATAGATTTGTTATTGTCTTCACAAGTTTTTATATGATCTTAATGTGTTAAAGAACTATAAAAGGACTATGTATTTTAAAATAGTCTTTTAAAAATAATAGATAGTTAATTATAGTCAATTGAGAAATTGAGCATGAGAAATTATTTGAAGGCATTCACACTGTTCATATGATTATATGAATGACCCATATGGGGTTTAGTCGACTATATTTTTAGATAAATTTTATGTTTTTGATTAAACAAAATCTTCAAAATATTTGAAATAAGAAGGTTTTTGTTGAGCCAAATAGAGCATATGATTGACTGTATGTTACTTTTCAAATTTGTAAAAGTATGTATGTTTGTTTTAAACAAGTAAAAATGTGGGGAATTATGTAGTTTTTAAAAATAGATCTATGGGGCTATTTTATGAACTAGATGTATACATTATAATATAGAAAACACTCTAAGTCTTGGACAGTAAATGTCTACTTATAATATTCCATATACGATATATAATTGTATTGTATTAAAATGTTCTGGGAAAAAAATTATATATATATATATATACATACATACATACATACTAGATTTTGGACTGTAATAGAAAGCTTAAAAATAATATTACCATTAGTGTGCATGTAATAGAAAGCTTGATTTATACGTTATGATATAAGCAATTATGATGTTTAGACTGGCTTTATTTATAGTAGAATATAAACTATACTTAAATAGTGTATTATATTATTATTTCATGGAGATATAACAATATGAGTTACTTGTTTTGATAAGTAACTAATAATTTTGATGAGATAATACTGCTATGTACCTAGGGATATGATATATTGATGTATATGGGTTGATGGAGATGCCGATATGTGGCACACATCCCCTTAGTTATATGGGTAAAATATATTAGGATAATAGAGTAACTTGTGGAAGTAGTACATTGGGTAATGGTCCGCCTACATTGGATTAGGAGGTTACCCATCCATGGGTTAGATAGATGTATATATATAGGGGATGAATATCATGGTAAATATATAAAGTAAGCATTGAGTCTTTTATTGTAAGAGGATATTGGAGGTTGTCCCCTCAAAGAGACATTATGGAGTTATTACTTCCTAAAGGAGTATTATATGGTGTTTCCTTACCTTAAGGGTATTTTTGCATATATTGAATATCAAGATCATTACAAGTGGTATCAGAGCTTCGATTTAGGTAATTTGTGTGGAGTGAAACCCTAATTTCACTATATCTTTTGAAATATAGGGAATTTTTATTCAAAATTTTTATCGGAGATGTAAGAAAATATAAGTGAAGCGTAGTAAAAATTTCAGAATCTTTTGATTCGTTTTGAGGGAGTTATTGCTATTTTAGGGTTTATAATAATTTCACTATATCTTTCGAAATATAAGGAATTTTTATTCAAAATTTTTATTGGAGATGTAAGCAGATATAAGAGAAGTACATTAAAAAATTAAGAATTTTTTGAGTTGTTTGGAGTGATTTTTTTGTGATTTTATGGATCAGTTTTGACATTTTAGGGTTTCATGAACCTTAATTTTTTTGGTGGATCATGGAGTTGCAAAAATTTTCAGGGGAAGATGATGTTGATGCTAGAGAATGGTGGCTTAATTTTAAGGAGACAAATATTAAAAAAAAATTATAGCAAATAGAATTATCTTTTTCTTTGTCTGGGCCTGCAAAACATTGGTGGACTAATGAATTGAGCTTTGCGCAACAGTATTCTTCATGGGAAGCAATGGAGAAAATCTTCCTAGATCGATGGAATATAAAATAAAAAGAGGATTTAAAAGAGGAAGAAAATCATGATGATAAATAATAATAATAATAATAATAATAATAATAATAATAATAATAATAAGAAGAAGAAGAAGAAGAAGAAGGGTTCAAATCATTTGGCTCCAAAGAAATCTGAGTCAATTTTTTAATTTCATGGATGCATTCAAAAGAAGAAGGTGGTTGTGTCCATAAACCCTACCAACAAGTATAACTTCATTAACATGAATGTGGCTAAGCATCTACATGGTCAAGCACATAATATCAAGGAGGTTCAAGTAGATGGTAAGAATATTTCAATGTTTGAAGATTTGAAACTCATTATGGAAAAATATGTTTTGCATTCAGATTTTTATGCTTTGGATATGGATGATATGGATATAGTTCTTGGATATCCATGGTTAGAGACTTTGGGAACAATGAATATTAATATTCAAAAAAAGTTTATGAAGTTATGGTATAGAAAAAATAAGATCACTTTACAAGATATCATAGTGAAAAAGGCACCAATAACAATCCAGGTAGATCGTGAAGATGAGATGGAAACAAGTGATGAAGAACATGATGAAGATTTAGATGATATAGATAAGGACACACTACAAATGAACACTTCATATACTCAAGAGACAAAGAAGGAAAAGGTGGAAGAGGTAGAAGCAAAAGTGGATAAGGTCAAGGTATTGGAAAAAGTTGAGGTATATAGACACCCACATCATCATGAGAGGAAACAATCATGGAACCAAGTGAGGAAGTGTCATAACAAAATTCATTTTATCTATATAGGAAATAAAATTTCCAATCATTATGGATAGGAATGGAATCCAAAGAAAAAATACTATGGCACATGGAATGAATGGGGAAATCACTATGACTATGCATGGAAGAATACCTACTATGGTCATGGTTGGAATCAGAGTAGCGTAGCGAAATATGGTACAAGGAATAAAAAGAGGAATAATTATGCTTGGACACCAAAGTGGTATAATTATGATCATGAATGCAAACAGAGGAGCACAATGGAATTTGGAAACAAGCTTGGAGAGCTATCACCTGCCAAGATCACATATGGATGGCTAGATGATCGAGATTGGAGACAAGTGTGCAATGATTTGAAGCACACTCATTATTTGGTTTCTTCTTATGTTTCAAGGATGAAACATGTCAAGGAGGGAAGAAATGCTATGTACCTAGGGATATGATATATTGATGTATATGGGTTGATGGAGATGCCGACATGTGGCACACATCCCCTTAGTTATATGGGTACAGTATATTAGGATAATAGAGTAACTTCTGGAAGTAGTACATTGGGTAATGGTCAGCCTACATTGGATTAAGAGGTTACCCATCCATGGGTTAGATAGATGTATATATATAGGAGATGAATATCATGGTAAATATATCCAGTAAGCATTGAGTCTTTTATTGTAAGAGGATATTGGAGGTTGTCCCCTCGAAGAGACATTGTGGAGTTATTCCTTCCTAAAGGAGTATTATATGGTGTTTCCCTACCTTAAGGGCATTTTTGCATATATTGAATATCAAGATCATTACAAATACCTAGATGGTATGTTTGAGATTATTTTTGGATTCTATTTATTATATGTAATAAACTAGATAAATGGATTCTTTACACTTCATTTGACGTATTAAATGAATGTATGATAAATTATTTACTTAGCTAAATTTAGATGTACTAAGGAAGAATATTTAGTAATGTATCTATTGATTTTATTATTATTATATGTTTTTTTTACCAAACCTCACATTCATGACCTTAATTAAGTAGTAGACAGATTCCATTGGCTTAATTAGCACCATCAATGCAAGATGAGGTGTAATACGATCAAGTGGTGCATATGAATTTGACTAATCTTAAAGATCATTTATTATTAAAAAATTTGGACAAAGTAATGTTTGATAAACATTGTCATTTCATATGTTGATATAGTTTTCATATTTGTACGATATCATATTAGAACATATTTATTTATGGTACACATTATGTGTTAGATATCTTCAACACATGAGTTTTGGTTTGTTACTTTGGATTCCTGCACCATCATTATCTACTCTTCTATAAAGGGAGGGTCATACCCTTATTTAGGAGATAGTGTAGGGGATCTATGTTCTATGGTTAGTGTGGAAAAGTTCTCAAATGATGCTCTTCCTCTCAATTGGATTACTATACATGGGACTACACTTGAGATCACATATTGATACTGGAGTTATTGTGACTCTACTAAGAGGAGATTTGTATCATGTTTTATCATTGGAGATATTATTATGTATTATTGAAACTATATCTTTTATTCATTATGCTTATATAGTAGAGAATGTAATGATGTATCAACGATGGCTAAAATTGTACTATTTCATTTATGATATGATGTCATATTTATTGTTATTCAATATTGATAATAAAATTATTCTATTTTATGGTGATCCTTACCAATGGGATTAGTTAAAATCTTGATGGCTACCTAAAATAACACAGTTAGTTAAACATCACTAGTTAGGATTTCTCATGGTGAAATCTATATGTGGAGTATGTGTATTAATTTTAAAAAAAATTATTGAAATATTTTGATAAAACCTAGTGGGGTTGTTACATCAACCCATTGCCCCAACCATATCCTAATAAGGTAAGGAAATTAGGTTAGATAATATCAAAGTCCTAATAATTAGGGAAAATCATATGATGGTGCCACATATATCCATCTAGTGGCTTTAATGTCATTAGGTTATCCAATCGACACTACCCTCTAATAAAGGATGATGCTCTCATATATCCAACCCATGATAACCATTAGGTGGTTGATTGAGAGGGCCAAAAATTAGCCACATGGTGAGGTCCCTATAAGTTTAATCCATTAGCTCTTAGCTCTAGGAGTAGTGTGCTCCCTTATCCTCAATATGATATATAAGTGTCAACCAACTGAATATTAACCTATTGGTACCATTATCCTTCACTAGTCAAGAGGCAAGATACCAATAATTTCATTTTATAGGTTGGGTATCAATAATACCTTAACCTAATAAAGCCTCATGAAACACTTCACACACAAATTAAGTGTGTTTGCTACTCTAAAATATTTTCCCAACTCCAAGCCTCATGGTTATTATCGATAACTTGAATGGATACCAACTAGCTAGTCGTGGGAAGGCTTGTGATCTAGTAGACATCAAAAAGAGTGATCATCCACTCTCTTAGGTCCTAATGGAGCACAAAAATGTTTTTATTAGGGTCTCAATAGGTCAAAATGTCAAAAAAAATCAAATGGATGTCGAGATGATCTCTACTTGTGCAATCTACATGATCCTAGATCGATCTATAATAGGTAACTCATATGTGGTAATTAGTGCCACTTGAGGAAGCTAATCCTAATATTGATATCTAATCCAATTTTTTAAGGCCCTTGCAGAAAATAAAATACCCTAAGTTAGCTTAAATGCCAACTCCATCTATCAAAACAACAAAGAAGTGTAAGTTTTAGAGCCATGTTCTAGTAAGTGAAACCACCCATGTTTATCGGTAATGGTTACACAACCTCCCTAGGAAATAGTTATGCAACCACCCTAAGTAGTGGTGATATAATAGCTATTATCATTTATGTAACAACCCTAAGTGATTGTATATCTTCCCTCGATAGTGGTCATAATTATTCAGTTATAAATAGTAGTGGTTATGAAATTACCACAATAGTTACATAACTATCAGCATACAAAGGCTAGTAGTTCCATCACCAAGTAGTGGTTTCATCCATCGATTGCATTCCCTAAAATCCCCTAAAAATTCCCCAAAATCTATCCTAATTAGTAAAATTTATATATTTTCATACTCTACCCTTCCCCACAAATATTTTAAAACTATTTTTTTGAAATTCGTTAGATTTCAATTAAAATTTGATGAAATGTGTAAAAAGGGGAAAAAGGAAAAGGGATTCAAAACATGCCTAATCCTACCCTGAAGTTCCTCCCACTAGTAGATTTGAAATCCTCCCATCAACTACTTTCTTGCTCAAAATGGTCATAGGTAATCCAAAGCTCAAGAAATCTTGAAATGTGATTGACATAAATGAATTAGTTTTTGGCAAAGTTTTGAGTATATTGAGCTCCAAATTAACCATTTTAGTTTTAAAAAATTCCAATTTTGGGATATTTTTAAATTTTATGCATATTTTAATATTTACAAATCATATTATTTCTAAATTATATAACTCATGTTTTAAAATTGACATTCTAATGACTTTCTATCTTTTGTAGCACATTTTATGGTTTTGTAGGTTCTTAACTACTTGGCATCGAATTCAATCACTCGATGGGATGGTTTAGGTAGTATGATATTTAACACACCTATGGTAAATATTATTATCCTTAGTTTGATTATGTAGTTAATTTTCCACTTTCTTCATCATGTTGCACTTGATTATCATCTTATATTTATAGGATGCACAAAGTCTTAACTAGCTTCGCTATGTCACCAAGCTAAGTAAGGTAAGTATTTATAACTTCCTATTTTCATTCTACATGACCTTACTGAAAACTAAACCCTTTTCAATCCAAGACAAGATGTCCTCCTGAGGGGGAAATATGTATGCACCCAATTTTTTCATGGTATGATATTCTTGACATGATAGGTTCAATGATGATGTAGTGATATCTTAATAATTTTTAAATGGGAACTCTCTAACACTCTCTCCTCTTTTGCTTCCCTCTCTTTTCTAGGTCCCTAAAACCCCCCTTTTTTGGCCCTTACAACCCCCCTCATATTATTTTAAAAAAAATCTCATTAATGACAGAACTACCCTATCAAGTGATTTGACCATCCTATCAGGTTACAAAATTGCCCTTTTGGTGATAGGTTTGTGATTGAAGTTGTGTAAATTATTACAGTGTAATACCCTTCTCAAGCTCTACACTATTTTTTTTGATGACATGACATCATTTAGAATACTAGTGTGTCAAGTGTGTTCATATACATAAAGTATGAATTAGATGTCTTATGATTGGTTGTTAGTCTTGATTTCATTTACCTTATTGTGATGACTTGGAACTAGATTCATTATGAATCATGTAGTACTGCCTTGGGCTATGTGTTTAATGATAATAACAATTCATATTATTATGTATTGTGTTGCTTATGCCTTCTAGGGG